>VZTN01030308.1:239-22732 GCA_013400515.1 Erpornis zantholeuca | reverse complement strand
GCAAAAATCCCTCTCCCTCCTTCTTATAAGCTCCCTTTAGGTACTGGAAGGCTGCTATAAGGTCTCCTCAGAGCCCTCTTCAGGCTGGACAATCCCAAGTCTCTCAGCCTGTCTTCACAGGACAGGCACTCCAGGTCTGTGACAAAGCCAGTGGCCCTCCTCTGGACTCCGTCCAACAGTTCTTCTTATGTTGGGGCTGGATGTAGTACTTTGGGTGGGGTCTCACAAGGATGGAGTAGAGGTCAACTTGCTTGAGCTGCCAGTTGTGCATCTTTCAATGAAGCTTGCAACGTGGTTAATTTTTTCATCTGCAAAACTATACTGCTGTGTCATGTTGACCTTCTCATCCATCACAACCCCCAAGTCCTTCTCTTGGGGGGCTGCTTTCAATTTATTCTTTACCCAGCCTGTACCAGTGTTTGAGATTGCCTTGAATCAGATGCCAGACCATAGAACTTGGAACTTTGTGAGGTTAACATGGGCCCACCTCTCAAGGTCCATTTGGATGGCATTCCATCCCTCTAGTATGTCGACTTGCACCACAGAGGCTGGTGCCATTGGCAACCTTGCTGAGGGTGCACTCAGTCCTACTGCCTGTGTCACTGACAGACATGGTCAATAGCAACAGTGTCAACATTATATGTTGGTTATTATTTCAGCCCTGTTCACCTCTTCAATTCATATCAGAGTAGATACAAGTATGGAAAATTATTATTTTATGGCAGAGATCTTTGGCAAGTCAGATATTAATTTGAGAAGTAAAGAAATTCATACTGACATACTCTGTGCCATTTTGACCCGTCTTCATTGTACTGCAACACTGAGCTGGTCTTTTGAGGCATGATCAGTACTATACTTGCCACAAATTATTGAACATTCACTTGAAGATCTAGTGAGATATAAATATCCATCCTTTTTTGGTTATGAACTTGATGGTGTGCCTCCACCCCAGCCTCACCTTTATTTCCCATAACCCTGCTCAAGTAACCACCAGCAGCAGTTGTAATTGGGTGCACATGGTCATAGTGGTTGCATAGGACTCCAAGTATATCTGTGTGAGACTGATAACACAATAGCCAAGGGCTGATCTAAGCAATTCACCTAACCAGACTGCTGGTCAAGGGCTGATTCAAGACAAGTATGTCGAGTAGTCAACATGCAAATATGACTATAAGTTAGATAATTAACTTTGTGAATAGTGGGCAGTCCAGGGCCTGTTGAGTCCTCTGGCACAGAAGTGGGCTGCACATCAGGATCTCCCCTTGAGAAGGAACACATCTCAAAGTTGCTCCTTGAGGATGAGAGACTTATTTTTGCTGACATACTAGGCAAGTGAGTTAGAATAAGTGCACTCGGGTTTTGAAATCTTAGCTAAAAGGATTGATTGTGACATAGAGTTGAACAAGTCTGGGACTAAGTACGGATCCAGACACATGTAAACTCCTTTCTGAGAAGGTGTAAGGGATGCCTCTCTGAACCTCATGTCTCAACAGGAGGGTGTCCCTGACAGTTTTGTCTGACTCTTTCCTCTATGCAGTAAATATAATCTAGTGTATTTGGCCATCTAATCCTGTTAAATCACTGTCCCATTTGCTATTAAACTTTGTGTAACTGCTGGTTTATATCAATAAATGTATTGTAACTTCCCTGTCGGAGCCTGGGTGACCCCTGTCTCTGGTTCCTGTCCTGGAGATCTTCTTTTTCAATTCTTCATGTTGGAAAAATGAAGCAAGACTTCTCTTTGCTGCTTCAAGGATTGTTTATTTTTTCTTATCAAAGTTTCAGAAGCACAGGCTGTGCTATGGCTTCCATGAGTACACTGGCAAAATGCAATGGCTACCCGAAACAGGTAGCTTTTATATCTTTNTTGTCTCTATATAATATATATAGCAAAATCTAAACCTACAGCTACACTCTCTGTGATACACTAAACAAAAGCCTTTCTCGCTTCTTGGGTTTCTGCAGTTCATCCAGAATTGAGGGGAGTTTTTCCCATGGGCTTAGGTCAACAACCAAGCTATTTTGGGGTGCTCTGGGGATAAATGAAACCCCCAGGGGAGTGGGAGAGGTTTCCTGGCCTCCCCTGACTCCAACACTTCCCTGTTACAAGTGAAGTTGGCCACTCCAACCACAACAAAGAGGTAATCTATTAATGGCCTTATAACACAAAGACACTTACCTGTATATTTTTCAAAGTTGGACAGAGAACAGAAATCTAGTCAGAGAAGAAACACAGAAAAGAAGGTCTTTAGGGAGAACAGTAAGTGTCTAGTATTATGCTTGTTCCTTTGTTTTCATTCATGACTCTTTCTTCTTTCTCAGTGTATGAACTTGCACTAGATGACAAAAATGAATTGTGTCTGAGAAATAGACAATGGATTGTACTCAAAACTACATTAGAAAACTCATTCAGGTGTCTCCACCAGTAAGAGAAAGAACAAAGTGATGGATGCTGATGAACAAAAACTCTCAAACAAAGAAAAACCCATATAATCTTTCAGGGTTTTTTTAGGGATGGTTTTTTTAGAGGTTGGTTTTTGTTTTTTTTTCTATGGATGAATTTTTTTTTAGGTTTTAGTAAGATAATTTTAATAAGACAAATGAAGTACTTTTAGTGAAGACTGTAAGTAAATAAAACAACTACCTATGTTCAGTTCACATTTGAAATGAGAAAGCAAATTACATTATACTCAAATTAGCTATAAAAACGCCCTGGTAATTGAACTAGAAATACTTTATTTAGTGTTATAGAAGTTACTGAAATAACTGCTATCAAGATACTGATAACTCTAGATAGAGTTCTGGAGACATATATGTTAGCTAAAAAATAAAAACTGGTTGAAGGTAAAACCTTAATTTTGATTGTTAAGACCTCGTACAAACAAGAAGCTTGTTCACCAAAAACAGTATTCAGGTGTATTTCTTGATTGTAGCTTCAAATCAAAACCCTTCATCCACTACCTTTTGTCTGTATCTCTCAAAATATCCAGTTTCAGAAAAAATAACATACCAAAAAAACACTCTTTGTCAGGATAACCTTTGACTTCACTATCTTTCCCCGTTTCTTTCCCATTGGGTTGTAACATTCATCTAGATAAGGAAAACCTTCAAGTTTGAGCAGATTCTGTACATCTCTCAAGGCACACAAATTCCAGAAAAATTCAGAAATTAGGAGCTGTTCCTTCTAAACCTTCTGCAAACTTCTGTATGTTAGACATGTACGTGTTTTGAGTACATTTGACACAGGTTGTAAAACATTCATCATGTTGAAGCTATCTATGCCCTGTAAATTCAAGGTTCAGGGAATATAAGAAGAACTTCAAAGAGCACTGCAGCTTCAAACCTGAGTTTAATTAGTTATTTATTAACACAGATTGATGGATGAGGAAAAAATGAACAAAACCTGAATTACCTTTTATGTATCTCCTGCTATGAATTGGAGAACTTCTCCACACTCACATGACTGTCACTTCTCAATTTTTGGCTCTGTATATGCATATGTATATATATATATATATATATATGAACCTTTTGTCCACACAATGGACAACTTTTACACATAGCTCAGATACACCAGCTGTACAGACTGGCAGTCAAAATCTGCTGTGGATAAGTACCAGACATTTCCCTCATCAGTCTACTGTTAGTCCTGTTAAAAGAAGTCTAGACACTTAAATAAGCTGGAGAAGGAGTTTCAGACAACTACAGTTCTCTGTCCCCAGGCGTATGGCACCTAGCTACATCCTTCATATTAGTTCCAAGTTCCTTTTACATATACTTTTCATAGTATATAATGAGAGCACAACAACAAAGGAAAGAAGACAAAACTGATGAACAGTATGAAAATTTCAAGTCATGTGAATCACTGGGACGAGAGTGTAGCCATCTGAGAGTTCTTACAGAACTAAAAATCAAAGTATCAGCATCATGGGTGAGCTATGCCTTTTTAAAATACAGCTTCTTCTGCATGTAGTGAAGTCCCTAATGGATTTACGTCTACAAAAGAGAAGCCAAAGAAAAAATATGAATTAGAGGTTGGACAGTTTCTACAGAATTCCCTGGAAACCCAGTGCTCAATTTAAAGTCTAAGTAAGGTTGCTCCAGTTTTGTGTTCAGATTCTCATTTTTATTCCGCCAAAATACTTGGGAACAGAAAGCATGGCATAACTACAAATCAGGGAGCTATATGAAATGTGTAGCATTTCACATATATGTGATTTTCTGAACTTAGTTGCCAGTGCATCTTACCCAAGTTATTTTTGCTATTGTCAGATTTATGGTAATCGTTTTACATCTAGTCCTGACTGCGCCTTCTATGTCACAGTTAATTTCCATGGTACAAGATCTCATTTGAACTCGTCTTTAGAATCAAACAGAATTGAATATTGATCTGTAAAACCTTCATATTTGGAGGTCTTTCCCAAGAAACAACCTCCCATCCCTAAGCATTTGGCAATGAGGAAAAAATAGAATAATGAATTACAAGAACAAAGTTTAAAAAAGGAAGTAGATCAGTGCAAAATGTTGTGGGTATCTGATGACTCTAGAATTTGTGTAAGCATTCAGTTACATTTAGCCTGTAGAAGCTTTAACTAGGGTTGAAAAACACTTTAAGAAATCTAGACACCTAACATGTTTCTGTGCCTGTAAGCTGTGTGAATATACACTCTAGGTTCTCCACGTAATGCCAGAACAAAATTAAGCATCAAAGAAAAGCATCTGGCCACAGCCAGGAAAAAAAAAAACAAAAAACCTTAAATCAGGAAAGATGTAGTTGAAATGAATATTTTGGGGCCAGGCATGATTTCTTTACATGAGCACAATTTTTCAGATGGCGTATATACTTGTCAAGTCCCATAAACATAGTAGTTACTTTTTTTCTAAGTGTATCAAAAGCATGTGCCGTTGTATGAAGTCAGATTTCTTGAAATCTGAATGTTACAATCTAAATATACACATCAGTATTTGCTGGCAACTGCTTTATTTTTAGAGGTTAAAACATATTTTAAAATATATGAAAAATCTACTTGTGAGTAGTTTCTGAGTGCAGTTTCTGTAACAAATTATTGCTTTATTAACTTATACATATTCTCTGGAGACATTTAAATACAAGTCATCTGTTGAGTATAACTAATTTGAAATTTTTTTGACACAATTCTGGATTCTTAATTTTGGTTTCATTAGATTCCCAGTAAGATTCACCTTCCTCTACTCCCTCATTTTTTTTGTTTTTTTAATGCAACCAATCCAAGATGAAGTTATTTAAAATATATACTAACAAAAAAGAAAAGTTCAGTATTTTGAAATTTAGGAGTTTAAATAGAACATTCATTTTTAAGAACTTTTTTTTCTCTTACCTGAACCAGTGATTTTCACAGTCCTGTAACAAACAGATATTCTTTTCTGGCATAGGAAGAAGAAAAAAATTGAAATGGGTGAGATACATTGACTTAGGCATCTTAAGTGCGTTGTTTTATTTAGTGAAAGCTAATTTAGGACAGATTTGAGGCTAAGGAGAAAGAAAAGAGAAGGTAAAGGAAATTAGGAAAGAGGCAAGGGAGAGGAACAGAGGGTGGGGAGAAGCAGAGGCAGGAAAGAGACCAAAGCTCATTGGAGAATGTCTTCACTACTGGTAGTAGGCTGAAATCAAAAAGAGCTGTCTGCCTCGTCAAAGAGACAGCAACTCATTCTGCCAGGGGCAGTGGTTTGTTCTTGCTGGCTCATTTTTTACAATAAATTTGCTTGATAATTCATGTTAGCTTTTCTTACAGATTATAGTGGGAGTGAAGGGAATATAAAAAAATAGAATGTATTCTGCCCAGTTAAACACCCTGTAAGAAACATATTATTCCATACCACTTACCATTCAACGAAGACATATGAATAAGCTCCTTCCTCATAGGCTGCAGGTTCTCTGTCTTCAGTATTGTTCCTCAAAACCACGCAAAAATGCATCCTTGTATCAAGGTGAGGTGTAAGGCCCCAAAATCTTGTTTACCAAGACTTTTAAAAGGTCTTATAGTTGTTAATGTGTTCCAATTAACATGCATGGGAGAAATACCAACAATACATTTTCAAGAGGTCAAAACAAGAGAAACTTTACTGACAGCTTTAGAAATAAAGAGAACTTTGGCAAAAGGGTTACTGCAATACTCAATCAAGACAGAACACTTCTCAAAGCATTAACCTATCCCATTCAACTTAGCAAACTCTAAACCCATTCAATTTTAAATCATTGAAAAATTCTGAGAAAAGGAAATGACAAAAAGAGAGACCACAAAAGATATAGAAAAGGACACACACGTAGCTGCCAACTCCTGGGTTCCAGCAGTATTAAGCTGATAGTAAATTACAAGAGAAGGTAGGGTAGTCACCTACCTTCTTTAGGTGTAGTAGTCACCTCATGCTCAGTTTTAAAAACCCCTTGGCCTTCCTGGACCCTTCCCCCAGGTGGGATTTCCAGTCATTTGGCCACTCAGGAGCTGGGTTAGGGGCTCCAGGGGCTGGTGTGGAGTATTGCCTCCAGTAAGGCAGGAATTGGCAGCCACTCCCAGGCTGGGACACAGGCTCTAGGGATGGGGGTGTGGAGCAGAGCACTTCCTCACCAGGGCAAGGACAGCCTGACCCTTTCCCCACACACATGCACACCGCAATGTCTTGAGACATCAGTATATCCAGCCTCTCATATGAGGGAATTTGGATCTATACCTTGTCTCCCAAACAGGCACAGAATGCTAGGATTTTTAATTTCTCAGGTGAAGCAAATTATTTAAACTAATGTGTTTGGGAGTGGTCAAAGAGCTAATGTAATGCAATAGTTGTGTTTTGCCTCTCTCTCTATCATCCTAGGAAAGAAGTTTAAAGAAATTCAGACATATATTTATGCATCAAAGCCAGAAACCTTAGAAAAGCATTAAAAAAACCCCCATTATTTTTGTTAATCTCATCAAAATGAGAAGAAAATTGGAAATGTTGGGAAATATTTAGGGGAATTTTTATGTTAATCCTTGCTAAATTTCCTCTTTTTAACCATTAATAAGCAATACATTCAACAGTCCTACCACTGTAAGTGGTTCTTCAAGGAGTCTACAAAGATTTGTCATAAGCTGAATCTCTGTATACACTTGCACCAGTACAAATCCTGTGAGCATCACAGATACACCTTAGCCTGGCTTTGAGTCCATTCCCCAGCCAAGGTCTGCTGCCCAAATAGGACATTAGGACATTGCTATAGGGATTGCTACAATATAATGCAGTGGATGTTCCTTATCTTGTCATCAAGGGAAATATTCCCTTATACACTGTCTTTCTGTCTCCAGTCAGTTTACTCCTTCTGCATCTGGGCCTTCTTGCCCTTCATGCCATATCATTGTCTGGACACAAATTACTGTTGCTGAGCAGTTGTCTGTTGAATATTCCCTTCAGATGTCTGGAGAAAGACTGTGCAAAAGGCTATTCATGAAGCTTAAGTTAAAGAGCCTTTGAATAAATTGTTATTCAGACATCAGTTAAATTTGTAACAACCACAAAAGAAATATAGTCCTTTGTATTACAAGAATAAAAGAAATGGAAAGAAATTTTAAGTGTAGTGTATTGCAGGTAACAACTGCAGAACCATGTGGGGAAATAATGTCACTAGTCTTGAAATATAGCTAGGGTTTTCTTTTGCATTTGTTGATTTTTATCATCATGAATTTCAAAATAATGATATTTATAAATTAGTAAATAAGAGGAAAACTGGTTGAGTTAGAGATTGCTTTGAAATTAGAGATAAATTTAATGCTGAGAATAAAAGTATTTTCTCAGGTCTGCTTAAAAATATTTATGCATGATGCACTTGTTTAGTTAGAACAGTAAGAGTCAAAGATGGTGCAGCTGAATTATTTTCTGCCCTTGACTGCCTATTTTTCATTAGTAACTCAATATCCTCCATTAGAAATAAGGTTTTGTTGGGATTTTTTTCCTGAATTAATATGAAAGATAATAACTCAATCTAGCATTTCAGAAAGCAAACTAGTCCTTTGAAGTACTATAGACAAATTATGCTTATTTTACAGCCTAGGACTATATCAGTATCTTCCTCTGTATTTCCCCAGACACACATTTAGTCATTCATCTCTCTGTTTAGAACATTCTATTCAGAGACCAGTGTTTCAATAACCACTAACTTAATTCAAGATATTTACTGGAGCATTAGTTGTATTGGCTTCTTCTTTTAAGTTTGTAAATAGAAGTTTGGTTTCCCAAAAATCTATTTTTGCTTAATATATTTCAGACAAAAAAAAAAAAGAAAAAGAATACTGTTCTGCCCCTCTGAGTTGCTGTTTAAAGAAAGGATAAATTTATGTCTGTCTTTGAAGGACTTCGTACTGTGGTGTTGGAAAATGTATTGTGAACCTCTTGAAAACCAGCACACATCTGAGATTACTGTAGGTCACTAGCACCATTTGGGTCACGTCAGGGTTGAGCTACAGATGTTTTAAATACTGTCACTTTTCATCATTTATATTTTAATGGTCAGATACTGCCGATGCATTTTGATGCTAGAGGGTGAAAAAGTCTATTTTGAAATACCAGCCATGTAAAGTTGAAAAGCCTCCCTCAGCACACTATACACACTCAGACAGCAGGGGACTTTATCAGAGAGGTGTTGAATTAAGCCTGGTTAACTCAGATGAAAGAACTCATCTCTTGAACAGGACGAACACAATTTGTGCTACCAGATTTCCCTCATATACCCCAGCACTCCACTGATATAAAGAGGATGTTAAATTAAAGCTATAGCACAGCAGCAGGGAGATGGTTCCAGCAGAGATGGCATTAAAATTAACTTTCTTATAGCAAAAGCTGTTGCATAAGAGACTGAGAGGGCAGGGGGGGAGGGGGTTGAGTCTGTGTTTAGTTCTGTGACATAAGCAATATCTCTGACATTTATGAAGAAGATAATAATGTTTCAGTAAAGTTTTAATCATGTAGTCAAAGTTAAAATGAGCCAGTTTTACTGCTGCTACAGTGAATGACATAATCTTACAAAAAGGAAAAAGAAATATGGGGTGTGGATTCTGATCTCAATAGTACCTGGCAGGTCCGGGGTATCTTTTGCTGTTATGAGAGGCAGTTCCTTCCAGTCCTACAGACTTTCTAAACTGTGAGGCATTTTTTCTCCATAGGGAGGTCGATATGCAAGTCTCCCAGTTAGGCAGTCATCTAAGAAACTTGCTGGAGCATATTAATCCATATTTGAGTGTTTCTTTGTCCATACTTGAATGTTTCTTTTAGAGCAAAGTAGACTCTTGTGGGTAATAGTGTGCATACATATTTTGTTCTGATATGGAACCATCATATGGCCTCATCTGGTTTCTGGAACTAATGAAAAGACAAATGTCTTATGTTTAGTTTAGACCTCCATGTTAAGTTTAAAACTCATCTGACTCCAGGAGTATTTCCTATTTATGGACAGAGCCCACTTCAGTTCATAGCATCACAAAATCACAGAATTACAGACTCGGAGAGTGGTTGAAGTTGTAAGAGACCTTTGGAGCACATCTAGTCCAACTCCCCCTGCTCAAAGAGAACCACCAGCAGTTGGATGCCCTGGACCATGTCCAGATGGCTTTTGGATATCTCCAAGGAGGAACACTCCACAGTATCTCTGGGCAACCCCTCCCAGTGCTTGGTCACCTTTACCGTAGAATACCTTGATGTTCGGAGGAAAGTGCCTGTGTTTCATTTTCTGTCTGTTGCCTTTGGTCCCTTGGCACCCCTGAAAACAGCCTGGCTCTATTGCCTTTGCACTTTCCTTCAGGTAATCAGATACATTTGTGATATTTCCCATGTTCCTTCTCTTTTCTCAGCTAAAATGTCTCAACTCTCTCATTCTTTCCTTATATTGGAGTTATCTGTAAGTCTCTTAGCCATCCCTGTAACACTATCGGACTATCAATGTCTGATTAATAATTCAGGCAAAAGATTAAATTCTTCAGAAGCAATATGCTTGTGAATTATACTCATTAGAAGAAACATTCAAAAATTTGGTCTAATGAGAAAGGTTGACAATAGAAAAGAAACTCAAAAGTTTTAGATTTTTCTAATTTCTTCTACCTTTATTTTTGAGACTTCTTGAAATGTGTACAAATGGTTCAGGATTGAAAAAGTGCTTCTGACTTTTTAAATTAACTTATTTTGCTAAAGAAATTACAGTTTTTGCTATAAAAGCCTAATTTTAACCTAGAAGTTATAAAGTCTTACAGAGGAATCTATAACGAACAGCTTAAAGGTTTAGTGGCAGGTCGAGCCACACAATGAACTCCTCCTTTGCTTTCAACATTGTTGATAAATTCCACAGTACACCGTTACTATATTAAAATAATAATGTTTTTTCACCAAATAGAGTACCAGAAGTGGTTGGAGTTATTATGAAAATCTGTTTACTGCATAACACACAATTAGTGCTTTAGTCTCATATAGTTCTTAGTATTTCAAAATTTTCTCTGCAAATGTTATGTTAATTCAGTCTTTAGTGATATACATGCATCTTTACTGATATCCATACTGATAAATATGCATTCATTAGGAAGAAATATTTAATGCTTCTTTTCTCAACAGGATGGAGTTTCCTCACTAAGAAATGCCTGTAATTTTTTGGAGAAGTTCTTAAATGTGTAAGAATCACTGAAAACTCAAAATCACTATAATTTCCCAGATTTGAACTACATTTTAGGTTATGCATGCCTTCCTTTTACTCTTTTCAAGGCACTGTGAGAATGTTACTATTTCTCTCTTCTTTTGGGAATTAGAGAAAGGTTTTATGATTTCAGGCAGGCATTAAAACTTCTGAGAGTTGTTATAGCACTGTCTCTGACATAGACATGAGTGGTAATATACTCCAGTTTTAACGCTTCTGCTTGTGAAGATAAAGAATTTCTTACCATTTAATGTTGTATAATAAAAATGAATCTCCTTATTATTTAATAATTTATCATAGTTGCAGATATGTTAAGTCCTTGTCATGGTTTAACCTCCGCTGGCAACAAAGCACCATCACTCACTCCTCCCACACTCGAATGGGGGAGAAAATGGGAAGGTAAAATGAGAAAACTCATGGGTAGAGATGTATAGGTTGAGATGAATAGGTAAATCAAAAGCTGTGCACTCAAGCAAAGCAAAACAAGGAATTAATTCACAGCTTCCCATAGGCAGGCAGGTGCTCAGCTATTTCCAGGAAAGCAGGGCTTCATTGCATGGTTACTTGGGAAGACAAACACCATCACTCTGAATGTCCTTTGCTTCCTTCTTCACCCAGCTTCCTATGCAGAGCATGATGCCATATGGTATTGAATATCCCTTTGGTCAGTTGGGATCAGCTGTCTCATCTGTGTCCCCTTCCAACTTTTTGTGCACTCTCAATCTCTTCTCTGGTGGGTTGGGATAAGAAGAGTGAGACATTCTGTGTGAGCACTGTGTGATAGTGCTCTGTGTGAGCACTGCTCAGCAGTGACAAAAACTATGTCTATATTATCAACACAGCAAAAGTCCAAAACATAGCTCTATACCAGCTACTGTGAAGAAAATTAACTATCCCAACCTAACCAGCACAGTCTTTCAGTGCAAACATGGGATTTTTTTAAAACTGACTCAATGAAAAATAGGAGAAGAGAAAGAAGGAAAAGATAAGGACACAGACTACAAACAAAATTAATTATTTTTTAGAGTGAATGGTATCCACAATGCTGTGGAGGATTAAAAAGCCCATGCAGAGTAGGAATTCCACACAACACCTATGCTGAAAATATAGATAAAGTTTAAATAATGAAAAGTCAAGATGAGATTAATCTTGTGCTCTGGAGGATGGGTCACTCAGTCATTCCCTAGGCCTACATACAATAGTCCCACAGTCATGACAGCTACCATCAAAACTGATAAACAGCTGGCCTTTTTGTATCATTTCCCTTACAGGGAAAATTTACAGTAAAATTCCTTTCAAAAACATAGTTATTGTCTCTGCAAGCCACATAGAGATTCTTATTCTGTCAAGAGCATTTTCTAATAACACAAAATTATTTTTCTGATTGCTGATTCGTAGTTATATGTGAAACTGTCTAGTAGTGAACAATTACAAGGCAAGATAAGGCAAAAGTTTTGCTTTTCTTTGTTTAAATGAGCTTGTATGAAATGACACTGCTACATACACTTCAGGCTGAAGGACTGACTGAAGACTTCTCTTCTGCATAGACTAATATAGCCTTGAGACTGAACTTATGTAGAAGATGATGTTCCAGACTCTACTACGGTCCTTTGTCTGATTTAGGCAATATCCTGCCTCTTGTGTGCTCCAGCCCAGGGGCAAAGCCTTATAAAAATGCCCAAATGACATGAAAATCTCCTTGATGAAGCTGATTAATTTTTTATATGTCTAGTTTTCATATGAAAACCACAACTTTTTTGTTTCTGCAACTATAATTAAGAATAAGGAAAATTAATTTTTTCTTTACATTACCAAACAAGAGAGATAAGGTAAAAGTCTTTTTTATTGCTACCAAACTGCTGAGGTTTTGCAGAATTTTGGTATCCAGTAAAATATCAAAAATTTTATAATAAAAAAGATCTAGAAATTAACAAATGAGATAAAGCATATGTCATGTCAATTTTACTTCATATAACAACTGAAACTAGCAATCTTGAACTATCCCATGTCATCAAGCAAACTAGTTCATTAAATGTATCAATGCTATTAGAATTTTACAAATTATATTTTTTCTGCTTTAGTGAGAGTTAGAGAAATGTAAGGAGAGGGTTTAAGGAGACTCTAGACATGCTAGGGCTATGTCTCCAGGGAAAGCTATCCTTAGGAGGAAAGCTACTTTGTGCTTCAGCGAAGCCTATCCTCCATCATACAAGAACATTTCCTTTTCTCTGGGGTCCCGTGTTGAAAATATTCTGGTGAAATTAAAAAAAAATGAGTCCTAGTTTTCCATACAGCTGAGACAGAAAATATACATATTCCTCTAGTATCTGGAGCATTAATTATTTGAAGAATATTGTCCATAAAATATCTTGTTTGATAAATTCAGAGAAAACTACCCAAATCAGAAAAGAGTTCCATAAAAGTGCAGGCATTGGTTGGGAAAGTATTACTACTTCTTGGGAGTTTTGTGTGTATATATATGTGTGTGTTTGTAAAAGTTACACATATGTATTGCATGTGTATATATAAATATAAAGAGATAAATTGTAATAAATATACTTATGTGTATAGATGTCTGTGTATGTATATATATGAGTGTATAGCATACAGATATACACCTATAATATTTTTTAAAATTATAAAAGAATCCACCTAAATACCGCATAATACAGAGATTTGTGAGACAATTCCTGTATTTTCTAAATGTTCATCTTCATACATGGAATGGCACTGACTTAATTCTGTGGATTTAGCCCCTACCAGAGCAGATTCAACTTATCTAATTTTAACTAGTTTAAAATGCAAGCATCTAGTGTCATCTAATTTCTTAGTTTTCTCTATTAAAGGGGAAGAATATTTTATGTCATTTATTTAATTATTTTTATCTTATCTACTTTGGAATGGAATTACCTGTCTTCCCTACAGAAAGTTAAGAGCTTAGGTTAGAAAATCTGTAACTCTAAATTAAAAATAATAAAAAAAACCCCAAACCCAAACAACAAAACCCCACAACTATATTGAAACAAATCTTAGCCTTAATTCTGTTTAGTTCACTTTAGTCAGGTTCTGATACATTAGGCATATCACCATGGAATTTCTGAAAAGTATAATAAACAACATGATAAACAATGACTTAGGATATAAAACACAAATCGCTTTACTTTACAAGTTAAAATAATTTTTAGGGAAGAGATTGCTTCAATTACAAGTAGACTGTATTTTGCATAATGAAGAGAAATAGTTCCTTCATGGCAACAATGAATATGATCTATTTCAAATAGGAAGTTGAACAGATTTTCATAATAAAAGTACTTTTCCTATTTACTAAGTGGAGAGAGCAACTATCTCCTAGTAGATATATCTATAATATAGAGCTCGCCAGAGGAATACTGCTACCCCAGCATGTGACATTTGTTGATCATGATCTATAATTAGATTATTTTTTTTTTTAATACTAAACATATGTCTTTGTTTTTCTTCATAATTCAATATGTAACTAGACCATGAAAAAAAATTTGGATGGCTAAAAGATATGTGTTAAAATCTCAACACAGCCAGTATACTTTAGTATAGACAGTATGCTTAATACCTTTCTTTCCCAACACATATATACAAATATGTTATCCACCAGTTCCAAGAAGACCAGAACAAACCTTGCTTAATTTTAGAGTGAATCACAAATGGTGTTTGTTATATAACTACAGAGGCAGTAAAACATCCACTGTTCTAAATGCCCATGTGCTTTTAAAGGCGACTATTACTTTACTTTTGTGAGCTGCTGATAACAGTATTATTTTTAAATGACAATTAACATTAGCTACTTAAGATGTCAGCTCTCACATACTGCTTTTCTTTTATCCGTAGTTTTCAGGCAGAAATTCATTATTGACTGATGACAGTGCTCTGACATTATGAAAATAGCTATTAAATAATCCATTTACTACAAAATTAATTTAGCAGTTTTAGATTGCTCATTTAGATGGATAATAGCGGTTGCTATTAAAATAGCAGATATAAGTGCACTCCTTGCACAAAGTAGAAGACTCAGGATATTTGCATTTTAGATTATGTTCTTTCCATACCCTGGAAGTTCTTCACAATATAAGGTCTTGATATTATGAGGAACTGGAAAGTGTTTTTAGTCTTCAGCTGCTTTCAGTAACAAGCAATATCTCATCTTCTCATGGAGATTTAATCTTCATAAGATTGGTATTTGTATGCCAAGTGTCGGAGGCCTGGGCCCCCGCTGGGGTCGGAAGTGGCGGTTCCAACCCCTGTCCTCTGCCCTGGAGATTTTCTGTCTTCTGTTCATCATGTTGGAAAGAATGCAGCAAGAGATCTTCTTTTGCTGTTTCAGAGTTGTTTATTTTTCTTATCAAAACCTTGAAGGCAGTGGCAGCATCCTCCAAGGACACCAGGGCAAAAAGGCAATGGCAGCTAAAAGGCAGCTGCCTTTTCTATCTTACTGACAACCATTCAAGAAACAATACGTATCTTATTTTCTTTTCAACACCAGTAAACCCTCATCTTATTGATATCTTTTAAATACTAACTTTTTTCCACCAACCAACACACCACAGGAACTGGTGTCAGAGAAGAGAGGAAAAGAAAGAGGAGAGAGGAGAAGAAGAAAGAAGGAAAAACCACACCCAAAAATCTCCATCTTGTGTCTATATATAAATACTTAGAGCAAGATCTTAAAAACTACAACTAAACTCTCTGTGGTACACCAAAGAACAATCTCTTCACCTCTCTGGTGCTTTCAGGTTCTCCCAAAAGTGGAGGGAGCTTCTCCAAAAGCCTAGGTTGCTGGCTAGGCCACTTTTGAGGAGCTCTGGGGCTATAAAGAAACCACCAGAGGAGCAGGAGAAGCTTTCAGGCTTCCATGGACTCCGACACCAAGTAGTACATTATGCATTTTGTAAAGTACAAAGGTCCACTTGAGGGATGTCTGACTCTTGGAGTCAAAGACAAGGAACAAAGATAGCAAAGTTTCTAAGAATGTGCATAAGTGATATGCAAGAATAATAATGTATTATTTCTTAAGATCTCAACTTTGCTGAAGATCCTTGCAGGGTTTGCTGTAATACACCTGTTCTGTATGTATTTTCAGTTTTATAGCATTTTTGGGAGACCCTGTGTCTGCTACAGACTTCTCAGATTCATTTCAAGTCCTAGTTAGATGCCAAACCAGACTGGATTGTAGAAAAAGCACTGTGGCTCAATGCAGAGTAAGGTTGTCTTCCCATTGCCTTCTCTCTGTAATCCATAATTAATTCTCCATCCTCTACCATTTTTAAATTAAGCCTAAATAAAGGGTCAAACATTGACAGAGTAACTAAGACTTTTACTTAATAATTATTTTAAAAAATGCTGAAGGAATAATTACAAGCTGCACATTGGGAGGAATAGCAACATATAAATGTAATTTATGAGAATGGTTATAAAAAACATAGCAATGTGATGGTAAAGTAGACCAAAATGAATTGTTTTCTTTTGAAAATGGAGGTGTGTGAGAACAAAAAAAAATATAGTGAAAAAGTGAGGTTTAGAGAGTCATAGGTTAAGTTTCTGTGACTTGGTGGAATCAAAAGTCATTTTTAATTAAAGGTGACATTTGTGTATGTTTTTCTGTAGCTGTAAGGGTTACTGGCATTTGCTTAACAATTATTATGATTTTATCCATTTTGCACTTAAAAAATGTAGAAAGGATGATAAAATCCCAAAATATTTGTAGTAGATAAAATAAACTTCCTTCCTTTTGGAAAAAAATAAATTCTGAAGAAAATAATATTCTAACTATTAAACTGCTAACCTTTGTTTGAATTTCAAAATGTTTACTTTAATGAAGTAATTTCTAAAAGTTGAGGTTGTGTAAGACTCCTCTGCTAGGTATATTAATCATAAGATGTTAGAAGCCACAGATCATTACAACAAAAACATTACAAAACTAGAGCTCTCAACTTCAGCCACAAAGAGCTTGGGGGGGTTCTGGATGTGTTTTTTTGTTGTTGTTTTGTCTGTTTGGTTTTGTTTGGTTTTTGTTTGGTTTTTGTTTGGGTTTTCTTTGGGTTTGGTTTTTTGAAACTGTTAATGGAGAAAGTTGACCAGACAGATTTTGTTGGGATGGAAGGTTGCTATTGGGATAAACAGGTAAAATATACAAGTTTTGCCTTTAAGGCCATTTCTGGAGCAACCTCATTCAGTCTACAGATAGCTGTAAATCAGAAATAATTCCTACAGCATAATTTTATAAAGGCTTTAAATTAAAAGTTAACTTTCATTTTGTCAAGCTAGATAAAATGATAAATTAAAAAAAAAGCATAACTTTAAAAATTCATTTCCACTTCACATAGCAAATATGAAATACTTTTAGAAGTGTTTAACTTTTAAGTAATGTCTAAGTAATTCCTAGTTATAAGTCTCAGAAATTTTATTTATAGAGAGGAATATAATTTTCTTATCACTGTTAGTCATATTTTTATTTTAACTGATTCATGTTAGTTATTCCTAGTTATGGTTTAGTCAGTGTGGTGGCATTTTGTCAAATATTGGCTTTGGTGATTTTAGAGGTGTTTTCCAAATTAATGATTCTATATTTCTGTTCTATGATTTTTAACGTATTTGATTGTTTTCAGAAAAACAAAGTTATCTTAAATGGGCTGTCGATTTACAGGGCTATGTACAAAAGGAGTTTATTTTAAGAGGATTTTAAACAGTAAAATGTAACACAGGATTCAGATTAATGGTGACTTTGTCAAAATGGCCATGGATAGAAGAGGAAAAAGTGAACCTAGGAAACCTATTATTTGTCCTTTTCACACAAATTAGAGTGCTTTGGTAGCTAACCCTAAAACCCAACTGAAATGTGACTAATTCATAGGGGAAGACTCAGTAAAAACATATTCAGTTTGAGGAGTTTTTTCCCCTCGCTTTCTACAGTTTGCCACAGGATTTTGCTTGAAAAGCCTTCTCAAATCCCAGCTGCAACAAGTCCTCTTTCACACAAGTCTTTGCAAGTTTCTTACTCTAATTGTTGGAGTTGAGTAGGAACTAGAGAGAACCTGTTAGTTGTACACAGACTTCATAATGCCAGCTCATTCCCTTTCTGTTACTTTCTCTCCCCCTTCAACTGAGAATATCTTAATGTGTTTGGTCTTTTATAGGACTTTCACTCCCCTTTTATGATCTCTCTAAAAATCCATTAAGAAATAAATTTAAATCTCCGTCGTGTGTCTTTCATGAGCTACTTGACTATATCTGCACTGCAGGGGATGGGGTGGGGGAAACCAACCAAAGAAAAGAAAAGCCAAAACCAATTCAGCAATAACTTGGTGGTCTGCAGACCCACACTTCATATCTCTAGAACTGAAACTCTTATGCCTTCCTTTCATGAAGGAAATGATATTCTTATTTAAGGAAAAACCTTTGTCCTCATCAGGTTGTGTTCCAATTTCCCTAAGAAAACCAAAGCAAATTAGACAATATCAGGTAATTATGCTGTGAACTGAACTTCCAAACTGTGGTTCAATTCAAACTAGTATCATATGTTACCAAATTTGTAGTACCAAATTCCCTGCCTTTTCAATCCTAGACTTTTAAAGCTGACATATCACAGTTAAAAATCCACTCAAAAGAGAAAATACAGTCTGAGAGAGGAAAAAGCTATCATGGTGATATATATGGAAAATGTGTCCTGGTAAAATTAAATTACATCTTTAATTAGCTAAGAACTTCTCTGTAATCTCAGTGAACTCTTTTTTATGTGGCTTTTTACGCCTATGAGTTCCAGAATAATTAAAATACTTTTACCTAAATCAATTATTGTCTTTGGCTGTAGTAACAGAAGAAAGCAAAGTTTTTTGCATTTTAACATTTTTTCAAAAATTCTGGTTTTAGCTATTTAATCTATTAAATGATATATTAACTAAATAGGTTAAAAAGTGTCATTATGTTCTTTTAAAATTGAAAAAATGTTAATGTAAATTTAAAAATTCACATTCAGTAGATATAAGCCCAAAATTTATTGATAAAGGGCAGTGAAGGAGTTGGTGTAATTACCTGTAAAACTTTTCAGAAATAAGATTCAGTGTGAAAACTTGTTCTGATTATGTTTGGGTTTTTTGTGTATTGATACATGACTGTTTATAAGAGCCCCAGATAAATATTACATTAGTGTTAGATTTAATGATGATTATTTAGAGTATGCAGAGGCTGCTAGGAAGGTGATACCATTAACGGTATTACAAGATTTACTTTGTATTCTCATGTGCAGGAAAGAGTAAATATCTGAAGGAAACAGACATTATTTTGTGGCTTCTGTTTAAGGCTGTATCACTGTTTTCCAGAAACAACGTCAAGGCCTTTTCTGCCTCTCACACCACCCTACCACCCAGGAGGCTGGGTGTGCATAAGTATTCATTGAGGGGGCATAGCCAGGACAGCTGACCCCAGTTGACCAAAGGGATATCCCATACCATATGACATCACACTCTGCATATAAAGCTGGGGGAAGAAGAAGGAAGAAGGAGATGTTTGGAGCAATGGCATTTGTCTTCTCTAGTCATTATCAAATGTGATGGAGTCCTGGATTTCTGGAGATGGCTGAACACGTGCCTGCCAGTGGGAAGTAGTGAATTGAGTCCTTGGTTTGTTTTGCTTGTGTCCATGGCTTTTGCTTTTGATTTACCTATTACACACCTTTATCTCAACCCAGGAGTTTTTTCTCTTTTACTCTTCTAATTCTCTCTCCCATCCCACTGTGGGGGGAAGTGAGCAATCAACTACATGGTGATTAGTTACCAGCTGGGACAAAACCTCTACAACAGTTTTTGCAGAGTTTTATTTATACATATCTGTTACTCTAAAAGAAAGTCTCTTGCTAAAAGCTAAAAGCTTTGACTGCTTATCTAGAGGTCCATGCATCCCAGCTGGAGTAAAGGCTGTGTCTGTTTGGACAGTTGTTCAATACCCATAGAAGTATCCATTAGGCAGGGGTGGATCAGCCCTATTGAGCATTCTGTAGGTATCCATAATAAGTCTGACATGTTTAACAATGTGGAGTAATTTGTTCATATTCATTTGCCATCTGTGTTGCACATGTACAGTTACTCTGTGCCCAAACTGAATGGGATTCACTGAATATGTCCACAGTAGCAAGTAGTGCAGATGAATATGTCTGGGCTTGCAGAGTGAAACAGCTGGTACTGGGGTTGTGATGTACACATTAAGTATTTCAAAACAACTTCCCTTTGAACTGTACATCCATCAGCTGTCCGGGTGCCTGGCAAACACTTGGATTTGTCTTCTCAATAAGTTCCATTCAAAGAGCGTGCTGAAGACAGCATAGAGATTGGCTCCAAAATCCACTTCTAAATGAAAATGAAATCACATCTATGCTAGACCCCTACTTGCCTCTTTTGAAAACAGACCACTGGAAAATAATAAGTAATACCTGAGGTTAAGGAGAAAAGGATGTATGTTTTTTTTGTTGTTTTCTTCTGAGTTTGGCTTTCATGGAAATGTATAAATCAACTAAATCTTACATTGGCAGCAACCTGGGATTATGGATTAACTCTTTAATAGATGCAAGTACTGGAGATGAGTTTCTGTAATGCCGTGTTCTAAGGGGAATTGGATAATTGGAAATTGGATAAATACAATTATACTACTTCAAAACTAGATCAGGCCTCAGTTTTTAAAAATTCTGCTGCAACTAGGATTCTTGGAAACTATGTTTAACATCTGGGATGAGTAGTATATTCTATGAATAGCCTTTTCTGTAAGCAAACTTTATAACACCAACCAAAAGTTTCTCTCATTACAAGCACAAACTTGATAACAGAGAGAAACATGTTTTAGTGGTCTATTACAGCCTCTCCAGAGAGAATAAACAGCTTCATCATTGAAATGAAGCTGGATATGAAGTAAACTATAAAAAAATTATTGGCTTTTCAAAAGGAGCTTTCACTATTAGCATCTATGAAAAATAGGTGAACACTTTGAATTTATTTTTCATAACCTAGCCGCCCCCTTATTTATTTCTGTAAAACCAGAAATCTTTAATGTTTATAATTTAAAAACAAACAAAAATTTCAGCCTACAGAAGCATATCAGAGAATATAAACTTCTTGTAACATTGCTATGCACCCCATAGGTCTCAGACAAGAAAATATATCAGACTGACTTGGAATAGAAACAACTATATAACTTTGGAAATGTTATATATGCCTGTACTGTGCTATGTTTTTTCAGAAGTTCAGTATATTCACTGAAAATTTATATTTATTATACTGATCAACATTGTCCATTTGCTTAATTTGATTAATCGGGTCCAGCTACAGCTGGTTGTTCAGGACACTGTTTAAACATCTTTTGAATACCTCCAAGAAGAGAGATGCCACAACTTCTCTGCACAGCCCATGCCAGGTCTTGGTCCCCATAGCAGTAAAAATTATTTTCACATTNAAGAAAAGAAAAGAAAAGAAAAGAAAAGAAAAAGAAAAAGAAAAAGAAAAAGAAAAAGAAAAAGAAAAAGAAAAAGAAAAAGAATGCTGAATGATCTCATTTGATTCAAAGGGTCCTCTATGTTTTACTAACACCAAAACCGAAATATCTCAAAACATGACAGAATGAAACTTGTAACCTGCTTAAGGCAACTGTAGTTTCTCCATTGTTTTCAACGAAGGTGAGAAATTGTTCTGATGATCTCTGATTTGTCAGGAGATCATTCAGTAAAAATCTCTTTCCTGATCCAGTTCAGAGGGAACTTCCTGTGTTTCAGTTAGTGCCCCTTGCCTCTGGTCCTCTCACGGGGCACCATTGAAAAGAGTCTGACTCTATTCATTTTGCACCCTCTGTTTAGGCATTCATATGATTTGATAAGATCCCTCTCAAATTGAAGACAAGAAATGTTTTCCCAAAAATGGTCATGGAGTAGAGAGAGGGAGTTGTCATAAGGAGCGTATTTTTGGCTCTGAAGTCAGAAGGAACTGCAATGGTTCCTCACCCATAGGAATATCATCAGATACTTCTATTTCGCTAACAAAAGCTGGTGGAGGGTGGGGTAGTAATCTTTCTTCTAGCAACATCTTTTATATCTGTGAAACAAAGGTTACCAGAAAATTTATACCAGTTCTAACTCGCCACACATCAAAGCATCCTATCCTTACTGCACTGGCAGATGTGGTAGATTTTAGTAGATCCAAAGCTTAGAACAGATGCAAAATACAATTTTAAGTTACATAATGCATATGCAGGTAAGGAGCATGGGCCTTTTATTGCCTGGGGTAAGAGGACAGCTTTTATGTGATTAATTACTCTGGAATCCAGACATGATAAACAAGTCTTTGTCATAATTTTGCTGTTATTGCTGCTGGTCCATTGCATTGTTTTGCTGAGCTGTTTTAACTTGCTAGAGGCCTTGCCCAGGGTAAAGATCTGCTGGGCATAAGCGTGAAACTTAAGCAATATTTATGCAAACATGCTGTTCTGCAGGTTGGCTAAAGGCATCTATGCAAAACTATTGTCCTCATTCTTAGGGTGAAACAATTAATTTCAACTATATCAACAAGTAGTTCCCACAAACACCATCTTTTCCAAAAAGCCCAAGACTTAAAGGACTGAGCAAATCTCACAGCTGCTTGTTGTGATGATCCTACTACCTGTATCACTGTCTCTGCTCCTCTTGTCCTTCTCCTTCAGCTTCCCACTAGGGCCCAGTACACATTCCCAGCACTGTCAAGATAATATGAAACTGATAAGGGGAAGAGAGGTAGGTGAAAAAAATGTCACGCTCAAATTCGAGCCT
>VZTN01030300.1:1434-13403 GCA_013400515.1 Erpornis zantholeuca | reverse complement strand
ACTCCAACTCCACAGGGCCCTGTCCTCTGATCACACCTTTCTTAAAGCACTACTCAGAATATTTGAGACAAAACATGCCTAGCCCTGGTCCTGTACAGTGACAACTTCACCAAAGACTGATTTATGCATGTTAGTACACTTGTTAAGTGGATCGAAATCTTCAGACAAGACAGTCTGTTAAAATCACAGTGTTCGTTCTTCAGATTCGCACTTCAAGGATCCATGTGTGTCTTCAGCTCCTTTGGAGCTAACCTTGTTCTGTATTTCCAGTAGGGCATTCAGGCCCAATAATATTAATAGGTTGTTAAAATGGGTTTTGCCCCTCGAGAGTCTTTTCTTAATTTTGTATATAGCATTTAAATCAAAACAAAAAGTCCTGACCTAAGTTGAGTAGCTAAAAGATGTTCTGCCATCACTAATTTTAATCTTATATTTAGCTACCATAAACAGCGAGCTTTTGCCAAAGAGAGTGGCTAACATAGCTTTTGCCAAAGAGAGTGGCTAACATAGCTAATTGGCTTGAGATTTAAAATTATAACAATAATTGTTGTGTACTTCTTGTGATTAGTTTAATTATCCCCATTTCCTCTGAAAGCCTCAACATTAATTCCCATTGACTGTAATGTTAATTACTGGCGGGGGCAGAGATGTTCAGATGCTGGCTCATGCTGCAAAGTGAAGTAATTGATAACTTCGGAAGATGGTTCTCTGCTTTAAAGAAATGCAGTCTTAACCCGTCATTATTTTCCTTTTTTCTTTTTTTATTTTAAGGAAAAATATGGGCAAAATCAAGAATAACAACACAAAACATTCCTGATACAAGTGAGAAAAGTGTTAAAAATAGGTTTTTAAATACTTAGCAGGCCTTTTTGGGGTGGCAGAATGGGGCACAATTAAAGCAAAAGAATTGCAGCCCAGATAATTTCATCTTGACTTGCTACTCCGCTATATTCCTTATACCCTGTCACAGGCATTTGTTTCTCATCCTGACCTCAGCACTGACCAGAGCTGAAGAAAGAATCTTGCAGGTTCAGCAGGGCTGCTATTGCTGAATATCCTGCTGTCTCCCAGAGGGAGACGTGTTCATTTGAGATTTTAGAGAACAAGAGCCTTTTCATAACCTCAATTACCACAAGGTCAATCTGCAACCGAGCGTTCAAGTGGTACTTAGATTGCCTGGTAAGCAGCTGTGGCCCAAGAGCTGTGCTGAAACCAAGCTAAACTGTCGTCAGTGTCTATCTGTTAATGACAGTAAAAAGAGAAATCTTTCTGATAATTTGCTTTTTGAGGAACAGGGGAAGGTATTTGATTCCCAAACAAGTAAAGCCTTGTCAAGATTAAACATTCACTTGTAATTCATAACAAATGTCTCTGTTTCCTTCCATCCTTCAGTCATATAAACATATGTATGCATGTGTGTGTATGTGTACATATGCATAGCTACATGTACTATATACAAAACATTTTTCTCTAGGCAACAACTTCTATATATTACAACATTTCAAAACCATTTTGCACGCGTTCTGCTAGCAATGAATTTACATTAAATTTTTTGTGATAAATATATTTATGCTCATGCATATGAGGTTCATGCATAAGAATTGAAAATTACTGTGAAGGTGATGGCAATCTGTCAATTGATTGAGAATCCTTCAATCCCTTCAGCTTTTATTCTTTCAGTAAGGTCTCACTGTAGGTCAAAGTACAGTAGGAAAAACAGAATTACAGTGTGAAGAATAAAGCAATTCAACTAGATTAGAAACCAATGTTCAGCATGGCAATGACTAAACATTTAGAAATGAATGTTCTAAATCAAAACTCCAAAATGAAACCAAATGGTCTAACTTAACGCCTATTACATATCGTGGTAAGACACTAAATATGCTGTAGTCACTGCAATTTAAATGCTTGTGATGTATTAGAAACATACACATTTTAAGCAGTATGCCAACTCTCTTTGATCCTCCTTCAGAACTCTAAGCCCTTGCTGACAGTTACTTAAGGCTGACAACTTTCTGGAAGAAAACCTAACCATTACTGCACATAGGGATTGTATTCCATTATTATTATATGTTGCCTTTTTTTTTTTTTTTCCAGAAAGAAGTAGCTCTTTCAAAAATCTAGCTAGAAGATATAACGATGAAACCTCTACTTCTGTCAAGGATTGAACTAGCAAAAAAGTGGTCTTTGTACCCTCTGCGGCCTGCACTTCATTTGACCATCGCTTTTACTGAAACTCAACTGAGGTTTATCTCACCTAACTTGAGTTATCCACAGAGTAGAACTCCGCACCTGCAAGAGTGATCTAGAGTTCTTTTGCCATCAGTGGAGAAAAGCAGGCATAACTACAAGATGATTCATCTCATCCTAAATCTGGCTTCCAAACCAGGACAGATTAATCACATTCCAGAAGTTAGGTGAGATGAATCCCAGCTCTACTCACTTACTTAAACAGTAATTTTGCTACATAATGTGACTCAGAGCACATGACTTCAAGTCATGACTTCAAGTGAGGCATGTGCATAGCTCACGTCTGTGAAAGACTATGTGAATTTTGTACTACAGATGGTGAAACCGACTGTGGTTTTATCCTCTTGTTATCAAATAAATATCACATATTGACACATAAACCATCGATATTCTAGAAAACAGTAAAAGATTTCGTGAAACTAATACAGAATTAAGACACTCACAACTGCAACCATCTCCATGCTACCTTCAGGATTTCCTAACTACCTTCTGTTTTTAAGTCTGTTAGAGTTCCTCTTATTTTAGAAAATTAATGATTTTTAGAGTTCCTACCTACCCAGACAATAGACCCAGCTATCTGCCAAAGCCCTGTCTGACCTGGGACTCATTGTCAAGTTTTGCCATCTCATAAAGGGTGTAAACAGCAACCTTCTTGGAGCATGGTGAGTGGAGCAATGTATTTCCCTTCCCCTCAAGCGGTCAGTACATATTTGTCTACTAATTTCCGGACTTCAGCTGAAAAATAATTTTCTTCCTATTCTCCATTTCTTCAGATAGTGTTTGTACTGGTTTTCTGACTAACCAATTCTACAATTTTTTTGGTCCACACTATAGGAAGAATAGAAGTTCTTCTACCTTCAAAACACATATTTTGTCCCAGAAGGCAAATTACGCAGAAGATGATAATTGCACCAGCACCTTGCCTATCAAGCCTATCAAGCATTGGGTTTGATAAAGCAGTTCTGTGGGAGATTTCCAACAGTTTCAGGACAGCAGTTAATCCTGACCATCCACTTCTGAATTAAATAGACTTATATAATATATAAGCACAATTTATCGTTTGACAGAAAAAAGTCGAAGTTTATTCGGGTGGGTTTTTTTTTAAATAATGGATACAATTCTTGCTTGCAGGAAAGGATTCTGATTTTTCACCTCAGTAAAACTGAGATAAATGCCAGGTGAAATGTTCATATATAAGAGAAATCAGTTTAAGAGAGGAGCATTTACATCAGCACTACCAAATTAATCTGTTTAAGACAGTCATCATGAAACCAGTGATATTTAGACTGGTTTGCATCCACTGTGCTAGATACCTGCAAGAATTATCAACTATGACCATAAAATATAGCCCTTGGATTTGCCTCTTCTTTTTTTATGTGTGTGTCGCTCAAATAATTTATAGTATAATAACTATTTTTTTTGTGTTCATTTTTTTCTGTAATAATTTGAAGCCTATAGTGCAACTAGACAGTGACATTTGTATACCATAAAACACTGCCTGTGTATTGCATATATTGAACTATGGCAGGAGATCATCTCTGGGTTAAAAAGGAGGTCAAAGTTGTTTGGGATAGAACTAGAAGTTACTTGAGAGAACATAGCACTGGAAATTACCTATAAAAGCACATATACTATGAAATATGGAGGCCCAACCTCCATAGGATGCTCTGTGCCCATAACATTAAAGATCTTTCAGATCCTCAATAGATTTTATTTATTTGTTGCTTTATTTTTTCAATCTTATTTTCACAGTTTAAAATATCAGCAAAACTTCTTGAGTATATTGTTGGCTGATGTACGCATTTCAGTCTCTCATTGAAGCTGATACATTTTTCCAGTTTATTATTTCCACAGTTTTAATATTTCTGGTTTGTTGGTTTGTTTTTTCCTCAGACAGGAATATCAAAAAAGGAAGATTATTGAATATTGATTATTTTGATTATTTTTCTTGAGAACTACTTTGAAATATGTTTTTTTTTGGTTTGTTTTTTTTTTTATGAGAACAGTAGAATTGCAGAAATAATTTTATTCAGCATTTCAGTTTCTGTCGAAGCTACTCAGCTTTACGAAAAAACAATGAAGAGGGGATAATTGGCTAACAAATTTTTTCCCAGAAGGCAAATTACAAAGAGGATGATAATTGCACCAGCACCTAGTCTACAAATTCAGTAAAATGCTTAGTATGGCCTGTCTCTGTGCTGAGTATACTAAAACCAAGTGGAACCCCTGGGCACTGCAGAAAATACTGCAGGACACCTGATACCATTCACTGTCGTTTATCTTCCTTAGTGTCGAAACTTTGTAAAACCTGGCAAAACACACACAGAAAAAAAGAAAAGTCAGATAGGGAACTGATAATTGTCAAGGTCAAAAGGACTGTTTTTCTTCTTTAAAGCTGTCAGCAAAAATAGCATTTGCAAGCTCCCTTCTTTTTGTTTGGCCTTTTTTTTTTTTTTAGCTTTACATTTTGACATTTTAAAAGCCCATGTCTAGATTTTCAAGTGAGTTCTTTCCCCACTGGAATTAGAGCTTTAGCTATCAGTGCCGAAGGACAATTATATGTAGAGATGGTCAGCTGGATCAGTTTACTCAAGTTCTAAAAGACTGTTTTACATGTTTCCAAAAGTAGGTCATTGATTTTTTTTCTTTTTTTCCCCCTGATGAAAGTGCACTAGAACCTGAGTCTTAGTGTGTGCTAGGAAAGCACTTGGCACATGCTGAGACCTGAGAAATCTCAGAAAGTTCACATGGTCTGTAATGAACTTTTATTCTGTAACATACTTGGCAACCTCTATCTTAATTAAAGCAATCATCCCTGTAAACTTGATTTTTACAGTGACTCCTGAACTTGAAATATATATTTTCTCCTTTTGACACCTGCTCTTGTTTAGTTGGTGGCTAAACATAACAGCTTTGACATTTTCATAACTCTAAAGAAAACATAGTTCATCTACTCACAGTTTACAATCTATGTCTTTCTGTCCCAGATACAAATAAAAAAGCAAAGAACTTCCTTTCAAACAGTGATAGACAATCATTAAATAGTCTATAATCACGACACTCTGATCTAGTCCTTAATTCTCAAAAATATATTCTGATTTAAGGAAATACTAGACATTGAGGTAGACCCTCTAGCAAGGATAATAAACCAGTTTATATAAACAAAACCAATTGCTGTCAGGGTAGCTCTCCTCATACCCTGTGTCAGCTGTGTTGAGCCAGCTTGATTCTAGGGATTATGGGGACAAAGCACAGCAGTAGCATACCCAGGTTGTCAAGCTACTCTGCCTGTTAACACCCACTCCTGCATTCATGCTGTAACTGCCTACTTTTATTCTTTCTAATTATTCTATATAAATTGAATAAAATTTGAAAGGACTAAATATCCCATCTGAATCTACTGTCTATTTTATGCTACATTCTATTGCATACATGAGTGTTTCAGAGGCACTCATTCAAATTCCCCCAGTGAGAAAAGGAAATTAAATATAATTTCTCGTGTATGAAGGACAGTTTTGCTCTTATTGCCTACTTAGGAGATAGTGATGGCACCACAGCTGGCATCTGTTCCTTGCACACAGTGTGGTTTAGCAGGCGTTTTCTGGGAACGTCTATTAGAGCAAGTACATTGACGAGAGAGCAAGATAAATATTTAGTTTGCAGTTCCTTATGGACCTTGAGCATAAGGTAATCTATCAATTTTTTAAGCACTGGCAAGACTTCTGGACATGTCAAGAAATACACTTAGATGCTTCGAAAATTTTTATACCAAGGACTTAAAGGCCCTGAAGTATGCAACGAATAGCAGTGCTGATCATCTGACGTTTGCACTGTGTTTCGTAACTAGATAGCTGTGATGTATGATAAATCCAGCTCTCACATCCTCTGAGTATCAACTGCTTGCTCATAAGGTAGGTATAATAACAACACATTATCTGTGGAATATTCACAGACTCACAGACTCAGAGAATATTCTGAGTTGGAAGGGACCCACAAGGATCATCACGTCTAACTCCTGGCCCTGCACAGAACACCCCAAGAGTCTCACCCTGTCCCTGAGAACATTGTCCAAATGCTTCTTGAACTCTGTCAGGCTGGTGCTGGGACCACTTCCCTGGGGAGCCTCTTTGAACCTTTTCCTGATATCCAACCTAAACCTTTCTCAACACAACTTCAGGACATTTCCATGGGTCTTGTCACTGGTCACAAGAGAGATCAGTTTCTTCCCCTCCTCCTCACAAGGAAGCTGTAACTGCAATGAGGTCTCCCCTCAGTCTCCTCCAGGCTGAACAGACCAAATAACCTCAGCCACTCCTCATGTCTTCTCCCCATATGGCTTCTCCTCTTCACCACCTTTGTTGCCATCTTTTGGACACTCTCCAATAGGTTAATATCTGATATTGTGGCCCCCAAAACTGCACACGATATTCAAGGTGAGGCTGCCCCAGTGCAGAGCAGAGCAGGACAATCCCCTCCCTTGCCTGGTTGGTGATGCTGTGCCTGATGCCCCCAGGACACAGGTAGCCCTCCTGGCTGCCAGGGCACTGCTGACTCATGTTCAACTTGCCATTGACCAGGACCCCTAGGTCCCTTTCCATAGCACTGCTTTCCAGCATCTCATTCCCCAGTGTGTTCAAACACCCAGGATTGCCCCATCCCAGGTGCAGAATCCAGCATTTTTCCTTGTTGAACTTCCTATGGTTGGTGATTGCCCAGGCCTCTAATATATCAAGGGCTCTCTGCAGGGCCCCACTGTCAGCAGCTCCTCCCAATACGAATACTGTCTGCAGACTTGTTTAATATTCAGTTGACATTGATGTGGAGATGGGGAGAAAACAATTGTACAAGTAAATTAATATCTCTAATAGAAAGCCAGAGTCATAAAGGATGCTGGACATTGCAATTTAACTCATGATATACAAATTATGTTTAAACTTTATTTTTCTAAATTGTTTCAAGTTCTTTGCAAGTGTTTGCACAGCATCTATATCTCAGTCCCTTTCTGATATTATATATATGATTGTTTTTTTCAAAAAGTGCACATATTTATACTCACTAAATAAAGAGAAAACTTTTTTTTTTTCTGGCACAGTTTATTTTATCAGGCTAACCAATATAAGGTATGCAGTCAGATTAAATCCTTGCTACCCGAGGGATGACATCTAAGCTGGAGTAAGTACCTTGATAATTTAACTAGCAAATGTGGTTTTTTTAATTGTCTCGTGCCCACTCTTTCCCACCTGATTAAGGTATAAGACCACAGTGTGTTTTGTTTATTTTCATGAGGTGGCATAGTAGTGATTTGTTCAGAATTGCAACATCCCAGAGCTATCTTGAGAGTGTCTATGTGGCCCCTGGTAATTTTTTCAATTGCTTTTGTTTGCCTCATTTGTTTAACTTCAGTTGCAATTTTTCCTCCAGGAGTTGTCGCTTTTCCAATGAATAGACAGGACTAAGGTTTTACTTCATCTGTGTTTTGGAAACTGGTGCAAGTTTTACAATATGCAAGCAGACTAAACATTTGGATACAGTACATTGGCTAGGTGCTTGCTAATTCCTGTTTTCTGGAGCAGTTTGAACATAGCCTTGTTAGCAGTTTTGCAAACAGTATGAAAAGCCAAAAAAATCCCCCAACATTATGTGTCTGTATGTATATAGATATGTAGAGCTGACCTTGGAAACTAAGTAAAGGTTAAAAATAATAATAAAAATTATTAGTAATAGTAACAAAACCAAAAAATATGAAAACACTCTAATTAGAATCCAGATTAAAATAATGTGTGAGTATAACTTAAAGGTATTTTTCCATCCTTGAACTCTCTCTACATCTTTTTCTTCAACAAGTATAAAAGGAAAAAAAATATTCCTCCATTCTACCTTCTAGACTTCTTACCTCAGGGTAAAAAAGGAAAGGTTAAGAATTTTAATTAAATAGAGTATATTTGCGGTTTTGTATGTGTATATTTGAAACAAAGAAAAATGAGGGTTTTTTTTTTGTTTCACTGTTCCAGTGACAGAAAGACAAAATAGAAGTTCACTAGTATCTTAACATACTTTCCTGTCTCTAGGGATCAGAAAATGAAATATGTTTGGTAGTACCATTCAAACCACCAAAGCAAAGGGACTTTCTTTACTGCATTGTATTTCTCTAAATTAATTTCCTTTTAGGAAGAAATAAAAAAGAAGTTCAAAATTCAAAATTTCAGAAATTTATAGCTGCTAAATATTTTATTTTTCCGCTTCACAATATAATTATTCTATCACAACACAAAGTACAATATTCCTACAAATCAAAGTAATAACATTAAACTTCAACTTTTTACAAGTGCAAGTAGTTATACAGCGATATATAATTATATATCAAGGTGATGACAAGTAATCTGCATTCCCTGTTAAACATTTCCTTTGGAACTGACCTTTTCTTTCTTTTTCCTATTTTTTTTTTCTTTATTTATCCTTTCTTTCCCAAGGCAGGTTTGGAGCTTGGTGCACATCGCTTCTTTATTTTGGAGTACACCCTTTAAGGTATCATAAACCTGAATGTATAGTCTGACACACTATTACTCCCATATGGTGACATGGATGTCATGTCTTAGAGAGGATATTTTCACAACAGAAAGATAAGGAAAGCACTTGTTTACGGTAACATAACTGTTGGACTGAGAAGAGCAAGAGTTAAATTATCTGTGTAGAAACTGGATGATTTATTGCTATAAAGTCCTTGGGTCAGGTTCCTCATTGAGGGGAGCTGCAGCAACTTGTCTCATGTACAATAATGACTCTAGAGCTACTATTTGATTGCCTAGAAGAGTGAACAATGAGGCCTCTGGGAATAAACTCAACCTGGTCTTCGCTCACTAATAGAGCTGAGAACAGCTTAATTTAGCATAATCATAATTTGCATGATTTTTCTTCTGCAACTTCTATTATATAAATTTCTCCAATGAAAGAGCTAGCAAAAACCCCGCTGGACAGTACAAGAAGAGTGATAGAGGGCATATCTAATTTCCTTGAAGTTTTAGAAGCAATTTATTTTATGTGGAAGAAAATATGGTTTGTCCTAGTTGTTCTTATAGCTGCAAAAATTCTAGATCCCAAACAGGAATAAGATTTTTAAATGAAATCTAGAATGACTGAGAGACTATGTGACCATTTTAATTAATATTACAATCTTTTTCCACTACTCATGTTCCTTGAAAATGTACAATTTGGGATTTTCCTGCTAGAGCAGTTCTAATCCATAGCTCAGATTTCTCTGGTCATTACTATGAAGAAAGCTGGCTACTTCAGTGGCCTTATAAACAAGATGTCATGATAAAACAAACTTCCACCATGCTTAAAGTGTTAAGAACAGTACCAAACATTTCAGGGAGATAAATATTATGTAGGGATTGGTGTAGTGGCAAAGAAAAAGTTTTGCTAAGCATGAACAGTGAGTGAATTACCTTTCTTATTAATTGGACATGTTTCTTGTGTAGTAAATTAATATAAATGGGTAAGTAAGCAGCTGTGAGGAGGTCCCAAACTAGTATGAAAGATATCAACTATTTATGCAACTATATTTCTCCTATTAAGCTACCAACCAGCTAGACCATGTGGACACATTTCAGATTAATTTATAGAGGTGTAAATCTCAGATAACACTGTTGTAAATCTAGAGTAATTCCAGTGAGCACAATGAACTTACTCACAGCTTGCATTAGTGTAATTGGAATTGGAATACGGTCTGTATTGCAATAAGGCACCAAGTATGTGGCAAAATTCGTTTTGCTGGAGAAAAGCCTCTTAAGTTTTCCACTGAAATTTACTTCAGAGGCCAAATAAGTGTAGAGCTGTCTGCCTAATCCCAGGATGGACTAAGTAAATTTATACTGCCTTCTTTTCACAGAGCTGTTCATTGTTAATGGCAAATTCACTTGTGCGTGCTTCTAGGAGACTGCCTAATTCATACACCGTTTAAAACAGAACCACTGCTGATAGCTGTAATTAGTTACATAGCAACCCTTCCTCCTGCTGCTGCAGGAGTGAAGCTGCTGGTCCAACTCCTGTAACAGGCATGTACCAATTAGTAAAGCCTGAACCTAGTCCAGTGGTATTGAAATGAAAGGGTAACCGTTGAGAAACTGAGTTTACTTTTTTATTTGATCTTGAAGGTATTACATTTGCAATTTGTTTTCAAAGATCAACTTGAAAAAAATAGTTGTATCTTATTTTTGTCCTTCTAGATTGCGCTGTAAATACATGTTCTGTTTCCTAACACTACAGTTATGGGAAAAGTCTCAATGACAGAATAATGGTCTAGTATAAGACATTAATTTGGAAACATTTTTCCAGTCCACAGTCCTGCTTTATTCTTTTTAATCTTTAAAAGATTAATTCTCAAAGAGAAGAAAAAATTCTGAGATCTTGGTAGGTAGGTCTTTACAAGATTAGAAATCTAATCAGTGTTGGGGTTTTTTTTCCCTCTTTCTGTATGAGTATAGACATAATTTGCTTGTCAGTTGGGGAGGGATAAAATCAAGTATTCACATCTATTTCTCAAGCAGAAAGTCTCTTTTTTTTCAGTAAGGAAACATTTTATTTGGCTGATCCTTCAAGTTGCTTTCTATTCACTTGCTAAATTCTACTTGGCTTTTCCAAGTGTTTGACTTATATTTTTGCATCTATTTACAGTTTAGTGTTCATATATACTTAATGTTTGCTCTGTCTTTTGCAACCTCAATTTTCACTGCTTTCTCCAAATGATAACTAGGAAATAAAATTTATAAATCAAAAAATAGACTAAGGCTTTTAGGTTACATTTCCAACTTCCCTGCAAAATCTTTTCACACCACTTTGGACACAAAATATAGCCGATACAATTTTTGCATAGGAATTCCAACTATCTTGAAAAGCCTAGAGAAAAAGTCCTTCTAAAAAAAGTTTCTGCATTTTGTATAATCAAATGCTCTAGCATTTGATGCTAGAATTGACAAGGGGTGGATGCTTTGAAGGTTTTCAGGGGGACCTTATGCACTCAAAACGTGTCTGTTTCAGGTAACTAAGTCACATGCCTGACATCATTTTGTGATCCATTACCATTAATGAACATTAAAGCTACACAACCAAACTAGATAATTCTGAAGTAAGCCCTCCAGGATCATGTGTGGGATGGGCACTTGTTCCTCAGCCAGCCTGCTTTGCTTTCCTTACTTACTATAAGCAAGTTGCATTATTTTCTACTATAAACATAATGCATATCTCTCCTCCACTGATTCCAAGTGCATCTAAAAAATCCATGTCATACATTGTATACTTACAAGCTTCTCTAGGAAAAATTAATACAAATGATGCAGTGTATGGATTGAAAGTTTTTGTGGCTAATTCACCACATATCAAGGTCTGAAGAGAAAGTTTTTACTGAACAGAGACAATATGCTTGTGGTAAAATGTGAGTCACCTTGTGAATTGTGTAACCCCCCCATGGAACTTCCTTGTCATCAGTAAGTCAGAAGAATGAAGTTAGCATAATTTCACTCAATCGTGCATCTTTTGTTTGTTTTCTTTTGTAAAATTATCCTTTACCTGATGTACCTCTTAAGATTTAGGAGATATAAAACTATATTTGACAGAATGCTACTGAGCAGACCCATGTGTGTTACGTGGGTTGTGCACCAAGGTATTCCTTGTGAAAAGCACTTGAAAGGTCCTTTGCCAGTGCAGTTCATAACAGAGCTAGC
>VZTN01030299.1:241-15007 GCA_013400515.1 Erpornis zantholeuca | reverse complement strand
TAGCAGATCACTGGCAGTAGGAGGCTAACCCCACTGATTTTTTCGTAAGGAGATCACCAGTATGGAACTTGGCTTTTCTGTCTTCTTCCAGTCTGCTTGTAAACTTGAGATGGCTGAGAAGACAATGAAGGAATCGTCTAGTAAACCTCAGAAGAAGAACATTAAAAGAAATTCTGAGAAAATACACAATTTGTGTATGGGTACTGCTACTCCCAGGAATGCTGACAAAACATAATGTTATACCAAGATGAGAGAATTTGAGGGCAGGGGTTATTCTGCATAAATGTTCAGAAAAAACCCCCATCAAATAAGGTCCCAATTTTTCACTTTTTGCAGCAGATTAGACTCAGAGGAGACTATTACACTTCAGTTGTCCTTCCACTATAGCAATTACTTTTGATGACATGAATAGAGTTTACTTTCACATTCATTCAGTCCTTGATTGAATTTCCAGGTGTGCCTGAAACCCAAGAAATTCAAGACAGAAAGAAAAAAGCATAATTGATATCTACTTGCTTTTCTAGATATGAGGTGGAACTCATATCTTTCTTCAAATGTTTCATTGTGTTGCTCTGGCAGTCCCTCCTTGGTCTTTTGACCTTCAAAAAGGTCAAACCATTGGGAAAGTTTGTAATGCACATACTGAAATATACATATCTTGACAAAAGTGTTGTTGAACTTCATAAATTACAACAAACCAATGAAAACAGAAAGATAACAATCAGACTATTAAGTTGCAACACAGAGTAACTTTGAAGAATACTTATTGTCTCATCTGGAAGAAATAACAAAAGAGAAGAAAACTTACATCAGTCACTAAAGCAGCATTTTTATTAAACTTTTAAAGGGCTTGAGACCTTGGTTAAAAAACAGCTGTAAGGAGACTGAGAACTTTCTAATTCCTCAAGCACCAATAGATTTTATGACATACAGGTGCACACAAGATCATTCACTTTAAAGTTGAACTCTTTCACTGCTACCATGATTAATGGCTGAGTGTTGTCCAGACTCAACAATTACAATTTTTTGCATACTGTTTTCCTTGAGAGATCACAGTTCTGAAGCTTGAGAGTTTTAGGCTTCCCTAGTGGATTTGCTCCTTTGTTTCCTTATAGCACAGTAACACATAAAAAAACCATCTGACCTTGCTCCCACCTGGGTTGCTCAGTTCAATTTTCATGGTTTATTCTTAATTCCTCTGCCCAGATATTCCAGGCTTCATAAATAAAAGAGAGCACATCTACACCATATATGCAGCCAGAGAATTTAAGTTCTTTATTTAAAATGTCTAATGGGGCTGGGGGATGTTATCCGTTCCACAAGCACTTGTTTCACAGATTAGGAAATAGTGAAAAAATAAGTTTCTTTCTATGGTGCCTAAGTGATACAAAGTATGTGCAGTATTTAGAAGTCATTCTACTAAATATATTTTTGAAAAAGGAGTGGGGTTTCTTTTTCTCAAATAAATACATTTAATTTTGTATTATAATGATTTGTATTATAATCTTTTACCTTTGGCACCTTCTCTTATATGTTCTATCTTTCTTCCCAATACAACAGAGAAAAAGACAAGTCCTCTGACAACCCAGATAATTATTGCAAACAAAGGAAAATACATTCAAATCTGTGTCATAAGATACTATCTATAGTAATTGAATTTTACACGTATTACTTTAAGAACAACCAATTTTACAATACAGAATGCTTAAATAGTGCTTTAAAAACCTTCTCCAGCAAGAGATGGTATTTAAATAAGGTGTATGCTGCTAGACATCCATAGAGTAATGACTTCAGAGTGTGTGCTGTGCTGTGCTTTGCTCGATATGCTTGAAGGTGCTGACATAAAAATTTACTGGATAGACAAAAGCTTAGAGAAGTTTCTTTAAATCACACAGTAGATAACAGGTACCATCTCTGCATGGTGGAACTCCTTGGTCTGGGGCTGACTTCTCAGCTGGCTTCAAGTGCCACAGCTCTGCTGTTCCTCTTCTACCTTTTCAAAACTTTATTTGAAGAGCAGTAACGAAGCTTCTTGGTTTCCAACAGAAAACAAAGGATTTCTCTGGATAAGATTTAGAAGCAGATTTTAGCCTATATAAACCCATGATTGCTCATCCAGAACTTCCAGGGTATTTATCTGGGTAGACAGCAACTAAGACACAACACTGTTATACCCATAGAGGTAAGCACTGTTGCATTTCACAATTTTGAGACCTTACAAATTCAAACTCCAATCCCTGCCCCACTAAATCAAGTTCCTTATAAAAATCAGTAAAGTAAGTCAACACACACACATCTGTGTGCTTTATCTGTAGATTAACAAATCACCTTTAAACAAAATTACATTTTTATTAACCAGGAAACTTGAACTCTACAAAAAATTTAATAGAAGTTTGTGATTCACCTTATGACATTTTAAGATAATAAGGTTTTAAATGAGTTTTGGCTTTTGCAGAAAATAATATTTTCTTCTCAGCTATCTCAAATGCTTGTTTCTGCCATCTCAAATGCTTGTTTCTGAAGCCAGAAGATTTGTCTTCTGTGCTCCACTGTATGACCTCAGAGCAAAATATTGACATGAGAATTTGTAGCAATTGTTAATTTATATTGACCAGAAACCTCACTTCTGAATTTCACAAAAAATATCTCCCTTTGGCTGCATCTTAATTTTTTATCAGATTCTGGAATGAAAACTGAGCTGGAATTCAGTAAAGTACTGAGCACATTGATAACTGAGTAATTCTTAATCCCAGCAAAGTATGAATTTAGGAATGGCTCATCGCTTAAAAGTATTACTGAACTTGAATCAATAAGCATTGCTTAACAATATACCAAGAATTGTTACACTACTTATTTTATGCAGCCTTGTTGTTGTTCCTTTCAATGAGGAAACCACAAGGTCAGAAAAAATTTAGTTGAGAGTATCCCAGTGTTCAGGGCTTTAAGCTTGTGATTTGTAGTTCATAAGTACCTGGACAGACCCCCAGTGCTGATCTGCTAATATCATAAATGTTACACTGATAAAGTATAAGGTGTCTACTTTTTGACAGCTACCCTATGTCTGTATTGCATGATACAAATACATATGCTGGATCATGTTACTGCAAAATTGCAGTGTGCTATTTTGAGAAAGACACAAAATAACCTCATATTTTGGGTAAAATATGTTTTTATGACAAAAATCCAGAATATTGTGTGCATGACTAGGACAAACAGAGCTGTTTATGTTGGTTATTTTCATCACAGCACGAGAATTAAAACAAGATATTATTCCTGAGCATGAAACAGCATATTGCTAGAAGCAAAGACAATAGTTTTTCTCTCTACTGTAAAAGATAACCTGAATTTCCAAGAAAGTGCCGTTAGAGCATAGTAAGATGTCAATGCCATAACTGTAACATCACAGAGATTATTGCCTGGCCATTTGGAGCTATCTCAGATCTCCTTTGACTGGGGACCTCTTTAACTGGAAATGGAAAGTCTATGCTTCATTGTGGTTGCAGTACACGCAAAGAACTGAGGCTAACAGATTAGTTACGGCTGGATAGATACATCTGAATATGAGGTAGTTTTTCTTCTAGAATTGTGAAAATTCTAGAAGAAAATTGTCAAAAAAATGTGCTCTGAGCATGTCCTGTTTATCCCAGGGGCCATTTTTTTTTTCCTTTCATTCTATCAATAAGTCCTCTTACTCACTTTGTCTTTTGACAGAGAAGAAGTTGGCTGTGTTGCAAAAACCTAGAAGTTGTCATTTCTGGGGGTCCAGTGGCATGATGAAGCCTTCAGAATCTCTGTAAAATGTACACAGTCTTCTCCAAAATGGACAATATTGCTGACAGAAACATTGAAACAGTTATGATTACTGGATGTATTTTTATTATTATGTCAATAGAATAATATATCCCTTTGGGCCTCTGTGCTTGTGTCTGGTGGTCATGATGAGAAAGATTTTTATGGGCTGGTAAAAAAACAATACAGTGCTCTTGGAAGGGCTGATTTACTAATACTGAGTGGGCTCTTAATTGCTCTAGGCTGTTCACATGTGGCAATAATCAACCCCCACATACAGCCCAGAGGCATCTTGGTTATTTGTAGGACAAGCATGCTAAAAATAGTTTTGCACAAACCAACTAAAGAGTAGCAGAGTCCCTGCTTTATGTTAATTTGCATGTCTTCTTTTAAAAATTGAGGAAAGTTACTTTGGGTGTGCAGTTCTCTCCTTCTTTACTTAATAAACAGGCTCTATTTGTACAAATCATGATGGTGTGGTCTAAGACTACAGGAAATGTTGTGGAATAAAAAGAAAGGGGCTCCTGCATCAAAAGATTGGATGTGGGAAGAAAAGGAAACACTTGAAACAATTCTTTTAAGCTGAATCCTGTCTCATTACAAAAAGCCTCCCACATCTCTTTTTTGTTCCTGTGCTTTAGCCCAGACCATAGAGGTAGGTTTCAGTTACCTGTGCTTATGCTTTCTGCAGGCTTTACAGTACATATATGGATTTACTGTCTTCCTCAGAAATTATATATGAGCATCATCTTCACTGTGAACAAGTGGAGAAGTAAATGCAATCTTCAGCATGGACTTCCTGCTTTAAGTTTAGTTTTTAAAACTAGTTTTCCTCTCACACAAAAGGAAACAGATCTTTTAACACAGGTGTCATGCCTACTAGTGACTGACTCTATTCTCTACTCACATTTTAATGGGAAAAAGATCTGACCCTACAGCAATCTGTCTCATGTTTCAAATGTATGACAATATAGGAGATGAAATAAATGTATCAAAATAACATATACTCTGTTGATAACTCACATTTATTTCTTGCACTAAATTAATTGTCATTAATTACAGTATGAATTGGTCTACAGGATACCCTTTCTGAGTACACCTAGTTCAGAAAAGTCCTCTTGCTGAGTAACATATGCACATAATAAATCCAGCTGCCAAATGTAAATTTTCTAAGAAATCTGCTGTTTTTCATATCTCTATGGAAAATATTACCTTTTTGATGTTGTTGTTCCCAATAGATCTTTCAATACATTGGTCATTGTTCCTTTTTAAAATTTCCCTAATTTTCACAATGTAGGCCTCAATATCAAGTATTCTACTGCAAATCATTCTCTATTTTGATTTAATATATCTTCATTAATACTGATGAGTTTTGCACAGTCAAGCAAAAATTTGGGAGAGAATGTTTCATTGCAAAGTCATGTATGCAATCATTTTTTGTCAAAACAAACATATGGAATAGTACATGCTACATACATACTACAGAACAGGTCAGCCTCAAGTACTACAATGATTCTATTTCTTGTGTCCAGGGATGGAATAGTTAGAAAAACAAACAATTTCTTAAACATTTACCTAATATGATTAGTTTAGCTATTTTTTGTAGTAGATTCTGGTTTAGAAACTTAGAATACCTAGGGAGTTCCATGATTTTGATACAATTTGCTAGGGGGATTGTAATTAATTACAGTGTCCTTTCTATTTTTGCAATACCTATCGTCACACATCTATATGACTGAGTAGCTTCCCTCAGCTTTGCCTAAATTATCTGCAACTTCAGATTTTAACCTGAGAATAGAATAGTATACAATACACATCCAGTTTGCTAATTATCTTATTTAATAAGATCTACATACAACATCACATTTTTTCAAGACACTGAGAAATTCAGAAACAGGCAAACTCTGAGAACTCATTTATCTCTATGTGCATTAATCCAGTCATATTACATATCATTTATTCTCTATGGGAAACAATGTGTGAAATTTTATATTTAACAAGATGGAAAGGCAAAATAATAGGCTATGAACCTGCTATAAAAAACAAAGAAACAAGTTGAAGATTCATACATCCTCTGAAGAATGGATTATTCGGTTTTAAAAAATCTTTCAGAAGGCATTCCTAGACTTTCCTGACTTTGGAGAAGTTAATATGCACTTTGCAATTGCTTCTTTCTGATGAAGAAAAAATGGATCAAGGACTTCCCATGTATATCTTATTTCTTTGATACTGTGTACTAACAGTGAGTAAAGTAAAGGAATAAAGTCAACACACTTCTTGCTTCACAATTTTCAGATCTTTGAGTGCCTAATGTCGTAGTATTCATGATGGGAAATTGTATTTATTTCTTGGGAGTGTGCATGAGATATGTCCAATTTTTACTTTCAAAAAAAGAGAAAAGGGGATAAATTATTGAAAACATCTGGTATTAATTAACTTATAAAGACCTGTCCACTAGTTCAATATCTGTGTTTCTTTACCAATTTCTGCACAGTCTTCCTGAAACAGACTGGTGGTTTGTGGGGTTTTTTATGGGTTTTTTTTTTGAGGTGGCTATTCATTTGTTTTCTGATTTTGATTCATATATGATCAATCCTCACAGTTTCTGTCTGAGTTTTCGAATCTTGTGAACCTCAGGTGTCTGATGAAGTTTGAATGTTGTATTAGGACCTCATCTCCTAACAAAATTCCCTTCAAGATTCAATCTCTTATCAGCCTCAAGCAGAAAGACTAATTTAAATTCCTAATGTTTCTATGTTGCCTGAGCAGAAATGGACCCTTCTTTGTTTCCCGTGATTCATCAAAAGTTTCTGCAAACTAGAAATTCCTTGCCTTCCAGGAAGTGTGGAAGTAGTTGGAAGCTTTAAGATGCTGAAGAGCAAACTTATTCCTTTCCAGCTAGTACCAAGGTCAGAACTCAAGTGCCATACCAACTTGCTGTCCCACCCCGACTGTTGGGTGTTGTACTAACTGATCTAATACCTACAGTAAAATGCAGCAGAAAATTCCATACTGTAAAAAGTATAGAATAAGTAAGAAGGAGGCAAAATTATTAACTGTACTATATCAGCATCTAGAGTCTGCTGTACCATAAACACTGGATTTAAAAACAAGGCAGTTGCAGGGCAAATAAATTATTAGATGGCACAGTTATTCTTCAGATATGACTGAACTCATCACTAAATTCATCACTACTTGCCACCACTGACATACCCTCTTCTTTCAAATTCACTATTTAGTTGTTTAAGTGGAGCTAAACAGATTCAATAGCAGACTTTTTTTATTTTCAGACAAGTGAAGAGTTGGTTATCATTAAACACCTCTTGATTTGAACACTTAGGAAGTGGTACGCCAGTCCCAGTGCCATTCTTCACCTGAGATTCCTCTTTCCTGCATGCTGGTGTAACATCAGCAGGAGTCTTCTCTACATTAGTGCTGACTTGAGAAGTGGCTTTGATTTTGTTTTTTTGCAAGAGTATGGCACTGAACTATTTCTGAATGAGAGTTCCAGTGATTATTTTGTTAAAATATAAGATAATTCTTCTAAAAGAAAACAGTTGTTTTGTTCCTGGAGGATCCAACAGCTCAGAAAAGTCTCTCAGTGGAATGGTTGCAAACAGGAGATATTTATGCTGAGTTACTCAGCTTGCAACATTTTTAGGATGCCGAGAAGTAGAAAACTTAAGAAAATTTCAGTACAAAAATTTAGTACATAGGAAATGCTATCAATATCAAATTAACTTTTAAAATATGAGGTAAACATCAAAGTATGGAACACTTAAGTATTTAAATATCACATCCTCCAGGCTGCAGTCATTCAAAGCTGGTCCAGTGGGGATTCCTCTCTCCATGGGCCTCCCACAGAATGCATGAAGCCTCCTCCAGAGATCCACCCACAGCTTGTGAAGGAGCCCACACCAGAGTAGGTGGATGCCTGTGAACCTCCATGGGCTGCAGGAGCACAGCTGCTTCTCCACAGTCTGCACCACGACCTACAGGGGAATCTTGGCTCCTGTGCCTGGAGCACTTCCTCCCTCTACTCCTGACCTTGATGTCTGTAAAATTGTTCCTCTCACATGTTCTCACTCTGCTGTTCTCTGGCCACAGTTACAACTGTGCAAATAACTTCTTTTTCTTTCAACTTAAATCTGTTATCAAAGAGGCATTGACACCATTTCTGATTGGCATAGCCTTGGCCAGCAGCACATCTGTCTTTGGAGCCACCAGGGATTGGCTCTGCTGGACATGGAGGAAGCTTCTAGAAGCTTCTCACAGAAGCCACCTCCGTGGCCCCCCTGCTACCAAAAATCAGGCTATGGAAACCCAATATATCCATATATATGGCAGTTCTGTAACAGAGGATATGCCATAAGGAATTGTACAATATTTATGTCGTGGTTCTGTGAGTTGTGAAAAACCTGAGGCCAATCAATCATTAGTTAGAAATTAGTTAAGAAGAAATGCTTTATCTTTTTAAAATTGCTTGTTACAGCCCTATCATTAGGATTCAAGAGTCCTTCTTATATTAAAGTAATTGTTTTTAAAAATGAAAGATAGCTGTGTGCACTCTTTGCAACACAAGAAATGCCAGTATCTGATGATGGATGAGGAAATTACATGTTAACAGCTATATAGATTCCCATCTCTAGGCAAAAGGAAGCCAGAATTTGTAACTAAACTGTACTACATCACAAAAGTGGTATTCCCAGATGCTTTGTTGCCTCCAGCATTGATAAAAGATATAAACTTTGCTGAATGCAAGATGAGACTTTATTATTGCCTTTAGATGCTTCAACATGTTGAAGGGATAGAAAGTCATAAAAAACATGCAGTGAAGGATGACTTGTCTAGGACAACTAAAAATTCTATGTTTATATGACATAGATAGGCTTTTGTCCTAATCAGTATTTTTGATTACTGCATCTGAGATAAAGCTGTAGCTCTGGTAAAAGAATGAAGGGGAAGATTCTGGACACTCCAGGAAAATTTTAAAAATGGAAGAAGAAACAGATTCATAACTTGAATCTGTACAAAAAGGCATATAAAAAGGAATTTGCCAGGCATGGATAAATGACAGTCATGGATGTAAGGTTTTTCAGAATTCAGCTGAATCAAGACTCTAAGCCTTTTCAAACAAAAATTATGTGAAAGCATGAAGACCTGAGAATCTGGCACATTAACTGTTGAACTGAGATTGCCACCAAATAGGTATAGGAGAAGGAAACTACAAAAGAGCTTCTCCTTGTCTTCTAATCCTTCCCAGACTCTGGAAATTATGCGTGTGGATAGACAGCCTTCACATTTCAGAAACATGCTGGAGAAGAAGCTGGTGGTCTCCACGCATACCTACTGAGCAAGCTGGTATGGAGGGAGAAAATTGTTTATAACAGTTACTTTTAATAGTTAGCTGACATAATTTAGATATTTTCATAATAGAAAAAAAACGCTTTATTAATGGCTCTCTGTATATGAATAAACAACAGGTTTTGTCATTTCAGGCATATGTTTACTGTCTTTCCAGATAATTATATTTAGTTCATTACAGATAATGTGCTACAAACAATTTTTTAGAATGTATCTGCTTTTATGGCCTTTTTCTGTTAAATTCATTTTTGTGGTTTCTGCTATTTGCCTACAGTGCCTACCAACCTACCTATCAATAAAACATCTGGAAATAATCAGACCACTTGCATCATTCAATTTTCCACCTAGGAAACTGCTGAACTTTGTATTGGAAGATTCCCAGTATTTAACATAAAACAGACATCTGGAGCACGACGAGTGCCAAAACGTGCTGTAATTGAATTAATAATTCTAGTCACCCAATTCTGATGTCCTTTAATTTCTAATACCCACTTTTGCAATGGCACATAGATGTGTTTGAGAAATGTAGTATGCAGGCAGAATAGATCAGGTCTCTCTTTGTCCCAGTGGAGTGCTGAGGTGTAACAATTTGATATATAGTGGTCATTTATTTTTTGTCTCCTTTTGCCTGCTGGCATTCTATCTGTTAATAAACTGTTGCTTTTTTGACTTTCCTCTATTAGTATTCATTTCTTGTTGGTGGAAAGGGATTGCTGGAACCCTTAGAGTAGACCATTCCAGAGTGTTCTCCTTTAAATTGTCTCAAACTTAGACACTTACATCCCTCCTGACAGAGCCTAACCCTAACCCTAACCCTAACCCTAACCCTAACCCTAACCCTAACCCTAACCCTAACCCTAACCCTAACCTTACTTCTAGAACTTTCTAATGTCTGAGACAACTTTGCTCTTCAAACTTAAGAAACTTTTTTTTCTTTCATGGGTGAAATGAAACATATATTATGCCTGAATATGCCCAAGTATGCCTGATGATTTTTATAACAATATTGCACTGACTGACAATATAAAAAGTCAAATATAATAAATCTGAACTAAAAGAAAATATGTTCTACATAATTCTTTCGAACCTTTAAAGAAAGATGATCCTGAAATGCTAGGATACTTCTCTTTGTTTGAAAATCATTAATATCTAGAAAAAATATATGTTGTACAAGATCACGTACAAGCATATAGGTCTTCTGGCTGCCTGACTGATGGTCTCTGATGTCATAACAACTGAGATCACAGTCTGAATGATATATGGAATAAAACAGCACTAAATGAAGTCAGATGAATCAAAGGAGAAGAGATGTTATTCTGAAAATAGGTAGAGATTCAATTAAACGACCGAAAACATTTAGAAATTCTATTTAAATGCTAAATATAGATTTTGTATTGTGGTTTTTTTGCTTGTTTTTACAAATGCACTGCAGGATTCAGTTCTTACAGCAATTGACTTAGAAAGTCAAATTAAAAGTCATAAATTATATTTTGCTTAGAAACTTGTATCCATCAGTCCATGTAACTGACTGATAATCATGGACTAAAATGAGAAAATTTTAAACAAAGAAATGTCATATACAGGTTGTATTCGTAATTAAAGGGGCTTGCTGGTAACAGGATCCATATGATAAGGGAAGTTTCCTGGGCTTCTCCAGCTCTCATTATAATCCTACTACTGAACTAACCCCTATCCCCATCCCTACCCATATACCTATCCATATCCCTATCCTTATACCTATCCCTATCCCTATCCCTATCCCTATCCCTATCCCTATCCCTAACCCTAACCCTAACCCTAACCCTAACCCTAACCCTATCCCTATCCCTAACCCATGTGTCTATTTACTAAAAACACATGACATCACAGAACTTGAGTTTATATTACAGGTCTATTTTCAGCTCTGTTTCAGAAAAATGCAGGATCATTAGACATCTTCAGTAATGCTTCAAATCATATGATAGTGAGAACTAGGCAAAAACAATTAGTTTATTACATCGTTGCACACTCTTGCCATTCCGCCATCTGAAAAATCAGTCAATGAAGCATATGACCAGTTGATTCTAGCTTGCATCACATCTTCAGCTGGAAGACCTTCACATAATTCCAAGATCTGCCTAGAATTCATGTAATCATAGAATGGTATATCTTGGAAGGGACCTTAAAGATCACCTAGTTCCAAACCCTCTGCCATGGGCAGGCACACATTCCACCAGACCTGGTTGCTCAAAGCTCCATCCAACTTGGCCTTGAACACTGATAGGGATGGAGCAGGCATAACTTCTCTGGACAACTTGTTTCAGTGCCTCACCACACTCACAGAAAAGAATTTCTTCCTAATATCTCATATAAACTTACCCTCTTTCAATTTAAAGCCATTACTGTCTTATACCCTTGTAAAAATTCCCTTTCCACCTTTCTCGTAGGATGCCTTTAAACATTGGAAAATCCTGTGAGGTCTCCCTGGCATCTTCTCTTCTCCATGCTCAACAACCCCAACTGTCTCAGCCTGTCTTCAGAGATGCTCCAGGCCTCTGATTATCTTTGTGGCCTCCTCCGGACTTGCTCCAGGAGGTCCACATCCTTCTTATTTTGAAGGTCCCAGAACTGAGCACATTGCTCCAGGTGGAGTCTCATTTATAGCATCTGAGGATCTGCTTCCTGCATAATTTTATTCAAAGCTTTTAAAAAATTATTTTATTTTAACTCAGTATATCACAGAATTCTAATTTATGACTGACTGATTTTGCCTGGGTGCATAGTTCTTCATGCTGTCTGCTTCTGCCACTTGCTGGAAAACAGTGCTCCTGATCCAGCAGTGCAGATAATCATGCTTCTAAAAATCAAGACTGTTTTGTAGCTTTTCCAATTTTAATACCCTGTCATTCCACTTCCATTCAGTTATGAATTTTTCATAGGGAAAAAACCCTCCTGTAATCTCAAGGGTATCACGGCCTCATCTTTCTTCAACTCTCTAGTATTCAAGTAAATGGAATGTAAAATCCTCAGCCATTATTATAGGATTCTTATCAGATCTTTGGATTTTCTGAATATTTACATTGACAGGATTAACTCTTTCAAATTATTTTAAAATACTAATACTAGTTCTTTTAAAAAACTTTGTGTAAGATCATTTTGAATGGGGGCATTCATTTACTGCATAGCAGTTCTGCTATACTGCAGTACTTAGGGGTAGTGAAACAGTCCTAAGTTCCTACAGGTTTGTCCATGGATTTGGTAACATGGTGTATCAGTGCTGTTGGGCTCTGTATATGTTGCTGCACCAGTGAACCTGCTGATTTTCAAAATCAGTGAAGGTATGTGCTGTGCAAGTCAGGTAAGGTGTAGTACAGATTTAAAGGATGTGTTTCTGAAAATCTTTATTCCGTTGTTTGGAACAGGACCCTATTATTTAGTGGTATTCAGCTCCTGACATTTCTCAATCCAAAGGAATCCTCTACAATTGAGAATTATGCCATGAAAGAGGGGTAAAAAATGTATATTGTATATATATTTCAGCTGAGCCTTTTTGACCATTAAAAAATTAGGTGTCTGAAATTTGGAAAATGCAACACAGAAGCCTTGGATATTTGTGTACCTGTGCAATGCTGTTTGTTGAGACTATATGGAAAACATTGTAATTGGTAAGTATACTTTCTAACATGACATGACACGACATGACATGACATGCATAATAGCTTTAAAGTTATTTTAATTCAATGCTTTCAATTTCAGTTGTCTGAAATTACTAACCCATGAAGTGAAGAGGAAATTCCTAGAGCAAAGTAGTTGGCATTTACAAATTGTATCCTATTCGTGTTCAGTGTTTCTCTCCATACAAGCAAGATGAATGAGATGTTCAAAGATTTTCTTTGGTGTTCAAAAAGAAAACAGAACAAGTGAATTGACCAGGTCTAGAGTGTAAGTTACTACTTGAATCATGGATATATTTAATGTCCCCTGAATCACATTTTTATGCTTGACAACCTGATTCTTCATCAACTGTGTCTGTGACATTGCAATCTCTCCAAATGAACTGTTTGAATATGCAGCTGTATAAAACAAAGAATATTGTATTTTTTATGGAGTCAGATGTAGATTAGGATTAATAAAGTTAGGTTAAATTTATTCTCAGCAACAGAGAATGTTTTAAACAGACTTTTCATATACTCCCTCATTGGTAAGAGATAGGGCCTGCAATTCACAATGAAACCAAAATTCAAATTCAGTATGAATGTGGCTTTCCTCTTTAACAACTGAAGAGTTGCCATTGACATTCAGTTTCTAAATAGTTCTGTTAATTTAGGGTAAAATCCTACATAGTGATTGTGGCACAATGAAGCCCAAGGGAATTATTTCTCCTGTATTGGACATCATATTTTTGAGATACCATGTCCACACAATATGAAAAAAACATCAAGGAGCCTAAAATATATATTTAACAAAGACTAACAGACTAAGCAGGAGACATGAAGGAGGAGGAAGAGAGAAAAGGTAGGCATTCAAGTTGTGTTCATCAAATACAGTAGCAATAAAACCATCTAAAGATGGTACTCTGGTCTCTCAGGTGTAATTGCATGAATATACTCTTTCCAATATTTCAGCTCTGTCCTTCTTTAAACCCTCCATTAATATAAATATTGAAACCCATTATAATCATCTAAACTTTAGCGTATGTATCATGCTTCTCATTTCAACCTAAATGCCTGCTGAAGCAGAAGATTAGTGTTAAAACAAAACTTAAATTTAATAGATTTAAATTGAACCTCTCTCTATATTTATTTCCGAAATCTTCAGAGGCCACATAATTGAGAGCAGTTGGCAAACATTATAGTAGAACCCAAAGAAACAAAAGAAACTTACCCCAATATCCTTTACCAACAAATAAAAATAAGGATCATAGCCCACTGTCAGATCCATAGGATCTGAACCCATCTCATGGCCCTTTTTCCCTTCCTCCCTACAAATATACACAGGCAACTAATCCACAGCTGAAATACATCTTGCTAGGGAAAATGTATGTATCTATTCCCTTTTGTACCACCAGGGTTCTGTGCCACTTGAAATTCCTGTTGCTGACCAGAATATTATTTTAAAAGCAGGCCTTTTAAAAACTTCGCTGTTCATAATCAATACTAGATAGGTGCATGAGGATTAAATCCTCTGTTCTTTTGATTACCAGCATGTCCTTTGTCTTTGGAGAGACGATTAGTGTTAGCAAAGCACCTTATCTATGAAAATCTTTAGTTCAGCTTAATATTATCTCTATTTGTAAAACTGCCAACTGTTTTCTTCACATTATGCAAGAGACAACACAGAAGACACATTGTGCCTGGAAAAACTCACAGGCTAAACAAGATTTATAGCTATTCATGACATAAGTAGTTCTTTTCCTTTTAGATTTCCTCTTGAGCTTGGTAAAATGTTTATTAGTTATGTGGCAGTTGCCTTGCTTTTGGTTATGATTGCGTAGTTTGCTATGACCAAACATCAGCTAAAGCAAACTGCCAGACATTTCTAGGTTACAGCTGACATAAAGGCCCATTATGTCTGATGCATTCTTTGGAAGTCCTTACCTTGGGTTTAGAGTGGTTCATTATCTAGCTTGCTTTT
>VZTN01030295.1:17631-51473 GCA_013400515.1 Erpornis zantholeuca | reverse complement strand
GAAGTACTAACATTGAGTGGGTTTATGGAAGCTGTAAAGTGAGAAATGGTCCACTTGAAAAAAGTAGTGAAGTAAAGGAGAAGTTTGGATTCCTGACTGAAGTCTCACTTCTTACGTAAATATTTGCCTATTTGCTTCAAAAGGAAAAGAAATAAGCTTCAGTTTGTCCTGTATGTTATTACATTATATCATCACTACCATGGACACAGAATATAGTAATCAAATCTCAAGAAGTGAAGAGATGTTTTCTACTCAGTAGAAGGGAGGTGAGATAAGCTGTGCCCAGCCAGTGGTGCTGACCCAGCAAAGCTTGGACCAGTTACAGCAGTGAAGCCTCTTGGTATTCTTCCTTTCTGGGTCACATAATTCAGGTGACATTTGTTGAATGCACTGAGAACCTGCAGGAGGATGGACACAGAATGCATGTTGATGTTTAACCCACTGGTTAATTTGAAGAGGCAGCCAGGTCCGGCAGCCCAGAAGGACCAGTTCACACTCACACACCTGGAGAGACACTGATGCACTCAGCTATTAATCAGGCAGGAAGAGTTTGTCTTTGTTAGTCCATGGAAGGGTCTGATCCTTGATGTTTTGAAACTGCCATCCTAGAGAATCTGTAGCTTCCTTCCTACCCACCTCTCATGCCCTTGTCCTTATAGGGAAATCCATCTTTCCATATCAGCTTTCTTTCTCCAAAATCCTCAAGGTGCTAACTGTTAAAATCTTAACAATTATATTTCCATCTATCGGAATCTATATATATCTATATATCTATCTATCATTTTTGCTTTTCTTTTCTTGCATGGATTTAGCTTATGTGCTCTTGTCACACCTTGTCCTAATTTCCTTAGTAAAACTGAGTCAAGATCACACAGCTCCATGAAACCAGTGCTTGATCATGGATAGCTGAACCTCTGGGTTGAGAATTACACTTCACATGATCCCAATTAAAACAGAAATGGTAGACTCTTACAAATTTTTTTACTACAATCATGTATCTTAAAAGAAAATGTAAGTGTGTTGTGTATACCCCTATATCTGACTCATCATGCTTGAGAATAAATTATTTTCTTCTTGTGTTTCTTTCTAATTATTGCCTTGAGCTACTGAAAAATGTTCCTAATGATGCATGAGGAGACACCCATAGCATTAATTTACCAATCTGACTAGAAATTTCGTGGGATACAGGATACTAAACTGAATGCCTGAAATGGAAGGTAATCAATATTACAATTTGAGCATGATTTGTGTGTATGCACTGGAGATTTGGTCTGAAGGAAGGTAGATATTCTGGAATAGTCTTTCAGTAAAAAAGTTGGGGTTTTTAAAAGTGGATCAATATATGGTGTGTCTGTTTGTATAAGCATAGGTCTGAACACATGTCCTAGAATTCTTTCCAGTCCTACACAATACCTAAAAAATAATAACAAAAGGAATAAAATAGTAACTCACCGAGGGTACATACAAACATACTTGGAAATGAGTAATAAAGTGCCCCATGTGCCCATGTGTATTCACCACAATGTACCTTTTGCTGGTTTTTGAAGACCTCATTAAAAAGAGCACATTGATTTAGGATAGTATTTTAAATGTTTTAGTTAAAGCATGTGCTTAAGGTGAGCCAAGAGCACAGTGCTGAAGGCTACATTGTGGGTTTCAGTTAAAATTATTAGTTTTCTTAGTACTTCCATAGATTTCTTTATGAAATATAGGCATGAGAACACATCACAATAAAATCTGCTCTTTAATTTCAGTGCTGTGGAAAATCTGGGTACAAATTTTTACTTACTAAGTCAGTCAGCATTATTTTATAACTAAATTTGCAGTTTCTCTTTTATGCTTCTAGAATATATTTTTAGTAGTCATCTGAATGACAAGAGATCTGTTCTGATTATTCTTGAGGGATTCTTTGAGTTACTGTGACATCAGATACGAGACCTAGAGATGTTTAGTTTTAACCCATGTCATCTGTGCCACAGTTGAAATTGTGCCTGTTCTGACACCATTTTAATAAGACCCCTCAAACATTTTATTATTTGTTTCTACTGACTGAAATAATGTTTACTTCACACAACATGATTCTCAGCATTTATCAAGTATCAGATATAACACATTCTTTGGAAGAATAAAAAGTTCTCAGAGAATAAATGCCCTCATATATGATCAGTGGTCTGGTAGAATTCTGGTTGCTAGACTATGGTGCTTTGTAGCCCTCTGGCTTCCATCAGTCTGTTTACCTTCATCTCTGCCTTTCTGGGCCCAGCAGCGGCTCTCTAGTTCTAGGACTGTGGCACCAACAGGACTTTGCCTGGCACACTGAAAAAGGCCAAGGCAGAGGTCTAGGATGTCCTTGGCTCCTTGACCATGGACCATGTCCCTGAGAAGATAGAATTTTACTGGTTGTTCATTATGTTAAGATGGGTTTTTAACACATACCTTCAATTTACCTGGGAAACCTTGCTCTACTGATGTAATTTCAATGCCCAGAAATGGCACTGAATGCTCTAATCTCATCAAGTTGAGAGGCAAGTCTTTTTGCTTCCCAGCAGGATAATTTACTCTCATAATGTGGCTTTTTTCAGCTAATACTAAATAACTCCATTCTGTCTATCATTTTTTTTCATCGGATTGAATCACAAAGGGTAAACAGGAGTTCAGAGAGTTGCAGGTAAAATATTCATTAAAAATTATCTTGGTGGGTGCAAAAGTAAAAGGGGCTATTAATGTTATCTAATTATAGAAATTTTTATCGTGTGATGGCTTTTTTTTGAGAAGCCGCCTAAGCATAGGTCATTCCTTTTTGACACTCTTCTCTTTGCTGCTTTCCATGTATGGTAGTGTGAGCATAAAAAGAGTGGGCATGTTAAATAACACTTAGGATATTTCCTAATTTACAGCCCAGAAAGCCTTAATCTTTGACACCAAAGTTAAGTTCCTGCACTGAATCACACTCATTAGGAATCGAAACAGGTTAAACAAGGTACTCACAGTAAAATAGCATAAATATCCCTTTTAATCCTCCAAAAATTAAAATTGGCAATCCTGTGACATTGTCATGCAGGTTTTGGAGCAAATTTCCTTTATTATTTATGCTATTAATTCAGAGAATGTATAGAAAAGGAAGAAGTGGAGAAAAATTACTTGTCTCACTTCATATCACAATACAATTCAATGGCTTAACTCATGCAGAATTGTTGGTGATGATATTAAACAGCAGATCAGCTACTTGTGAAGCTGGAGCATTAAGCGATATATTGCCAAATACCACTCTGGCCATTGATTAATATTAATTATGAACTTCTGAATTGATTTTTCAGAGCACTGTTTGATCCAAATTAGCTAGAAATAGATGGAAAATGGCAAATGGTAGACTAAAGATAGTGAAGGAAGAGCCCTGAGGAAACTTTGTCATAAGGTTTCAGAGCTGGAATTTCTTCTTGCTGGTTTCCACTGTACTTGCCATACTTTTTCATAAGGAAAATCTGATTGAAGAAAGATCTGCAAAATGTTCTGATGAGTAAAGAAAATGCTTTCCAGTGAGAAATCAATATGCATAACTTATCAAAAGTAGATTGAAAAGTGACTTAATTGAGGTGTATAAAGATCTTCAGGGGAGGAAAAAAGAAGATACTAATTGGCTCTTCAATCTTTTGTAAAAAAGATATTGCAAGAATAAAAACCATTGGAAGTTAAAGCTAGAACAATTCAGTTGAGAAATACTACACAGATTTTTAACTATGGAATAACGAAGCGTTTGCAGGCATTGTAAGGACAAAAAACAGCAAGCAATGATGGATTTCTTTGTTTCTTTTGTCTTCAAATGAAGCTGCATACTGTCTGTTAAACATGCTTTAGATAAACTAACATAAACAGACTCAGAACAATGTAACAGTAAATTATATGGTCTGTGGAAAATTTAGGTGATTAAAACAGGGGATAAATTTGCTTCTGGTTTTAACTGATGACCAATCATTCTCTAGGCAAGGCCTGGTTAATTTCCATGTATTTACAGTTCCTTATAAAAAGCTGGGGCTCAGATCAATATAACTACACTTGCATAGTTGTAGCTGATTTAATAAATTATTTCAGACTGTGTTGGAGTTTGTCCTTCCCCATTTTCTAGCATCCACAGTAGCCAACTCAGTTGGCTTATCAATCAGACTGCACAGTTGTGGAAGAGAGAAAAGTGTTCTCTAGTCCAGTCATCACTTGCTGTGGTCCATGCCCTGGCTATCCCTCTCCCAGACTGCAACACACAGATTGTCTCAGTGTGCTTTGTTCCCAGATGGCTTTTGCAAAGGGCAGAGTCTCTTATGGCATTAGTCTCAGTCTAGGACTGCAAGGGGCTCTAGAGACTTGAACTTCTACAGCAAAGTGAAGTGTGCCTTAAGACAAAAATTTAGCTCGCTATCCTTTATTGATTTCTCTCCCTGCTTTGTTTTGCCTGTTTATAATTTTCGGAGTGTATATTTCTTTGTTTTAAAAGTGAGATTCTTCCATAAACCCCTGTATTTCTCTTTGCATGACCACTCTGACAGTAACATTTACATATGAGGGCTAGGACCCAACGGGCTAGAGAGGATTATAGTTCAAAGAGACATTGAAGATTGTAAGTGCAGGGCAAATAAAACTGATAAAGGGGGATTTGGGTACACTGAGATCAGATGACAAGAAAATATTACTCTTTCAACTGGGTGTTCTATCTATCTATCCATCTGAGATTGTCAGTGGCATTTCCAAAGTATGTAAGTAAGATAAGGATTTTCCTGCAAGTCGAGTTTCTATATTATATTCACTAAAGCTCTAGCACTGCACTCAGAGAATTCATTCTTGTAGGCTGTCACTATGAAAATAATAAGATTTGGTGTATTTTCAGAATGAGTTGCAGCAGGCACTGGAAACATTTCATATTAATAATGTACGGCTTTGAGCTCATGGCGTATTACTCTTTGCTTGCTCCTAATCTTTTTTACCTTGAGATCAACAGGACTGTTGTCACCAACGACAGTGGGAATTGGGAACATTAGACCTTTTCCCATTTCTGTTTCTCAGATGTATTCCTGGTGGTTGTTAACATATAAGTCAGGGAAAACAACTCGTTGTTAAACCTGAGAAGCGTCCATTTTCAATACAACATCCCCTGGACATTCCTAAGCTTTACAAGTGGTAATTAGTTTTTGTACTATGTGTCTCACAGACCCGCTCAGATTCCAAGTAGGTTGAGGTCATCTACTCTATGGCTGTGTCCCAAAGCAAGATCAGCAGTGTCTGTGCCATTCCTTGCAGATGTGCATCTAAAGAGACCTTAGAGAGCTCCAGTGATGTGGAGTGCAGAGCTGCTCATGGCACAGATGCTGTACTTCATTGTCCTCATGGTTTTAACATTTCTTCATATGTTTATTCCAGTCTTCCTCACTGCAGTTTAAACCCATTAAGTTTTGTCCTATCCTCCCTGGACATGGAAAACAGATCCCTCCTGCGCCCCTGCAGTAGCTTTTCTAATAGATGAAGCTGTGGCATACCTAATTCAGTGCTCATTATTGTCAGCTAAATAAGTCCAATTATTTTGTTTTCTATATTTCTGATTCTCATTGCTCTTTTTTGTCCTGTCCCCCTCCCCAAGCTTTAAGCTCAAATACAAGAAACGAATACTACAATCCCATCACCCAATGCAAAATACATTGTTACTTGTGTTATCCACATTGTTAATATTTTCATTGGCCTGTCTGAGTTCTCATTATTATCTTCTGTGTAGTAATTTCTTCATTGATATTGATTGCCTGCAAATTATTTTGACTTAGGTGAATATTTGTCTCACAAAATAATGTGAAATATTATTAGGTGGACAGGTGCTCTGAATTGATTTTGAACAATAAATTTCCCTTATTAAGTTACCTTGACAATATCTTTTTTAGTTTCATTTTATGGCTGAACACCTTGCTATTGAAAATTAAGCAGCATGTTTCTCTTTTCTTTGTTTTAAAGATCATAGTAATTCACTGTAGATAAATCTCACCTTGAGTGTGTAAGCTTCGGTTCTCTTCTGGAGAATATTGATCGATGTTACATAGCCTTAAAACAATCCATATGTTAAACCTTTCATTTTTAAGGTGTCTCTTCTCTCACATATTTACCTTTAAGTTGTAAGTAGAAGCCTTTTAATACTTGTCCTGAAGGTTTTGAGTAACTCCTTTGAGGCTGGAAAATAGATCTAGACATTTATAGTGTTTAGCACCTCATGGATAGAGAAAATCCATATGTGAAATAAACTCCATCGATTCAGTGAAGCACCACCAATTTTAGTTATTTAGGTTGCAGGTCAGCAGTCCACAGATTCTTATGAGATCAAGGCTTAAGTCACATTATTGTGAGATAAGGTTTTGCATTCAATTCTACAGGAAAATTAGAAATGGAGTGTGGAAGAAGAGGATGGGGACTCCATTTGGGCCATGAATCACAATGTGTTTTTTCATGTAGACCACCAAGTGAAAGGAGGAGGGGACTATGCTCTAGCAAGTAAGGTGTTCTAAGTGTACATCAAGAGGGTTTGAGCAACTTGTAGGGAGACTGGTTCATGGTGAGGCATTTATCAGAAACTTTCCATTCAGAAAATAGACCAAACTAACTTTATTTTTCCCTCTCCACTGTTTTCTAAAAGTTCAGGTAAAATGAATTTCTGTAAAGCTATTATTTTTTGTTCATTTGTGGGGTTAATCTAGCCTTTGATATTTATCAGACAGGTTATGAACACAGGACAACTAAACATTAAACTTCTGTGATGCAAATCCTTTTGTGAACATAGCTCTTAGTGTTGTCATGCTTGTTTTCCAGTCCTCCTTTCAACAGCACTCAAGCTCTCTCACGGAGAAAGACATTGCTCTCAATTTACTCTGCTTTACTAAACAGTAAACAAGACTCATCTTGTTTGAAGACATTATTATGGTTACCACTTTCCTCTGATTTGACAGGAATATTTCAACACACGAAGTTTCAGTGAAACAAAGAGTTAGATGCATGGTGAATGCCGCTCCCTTCTACTTTCCTTCTTACATGACGATTTCACAAAAATTCAAATAAATTCCTTAAAATCTACAAAATATGCTATGGAAAACTTTCATTTAAAAACTAATCAAGAGTCTTCAATGGGAAGGATTTGTCTATGATAACTTAATACGTCGTTATAACCACAGATGTAATGAATGGGAATTTTTAAGTTTTCTTTGAAGGAGGATTAATTTTAAATTAGTCATTTAACAGTCCCCAGAAGAGTTTTTTGGAACCCATCTTTCATTTGGCATGAAGTTTTCTCTAAACAGGTCTCAAAGGTGACATTTCTATAGGGATACTCAGCTCAGAAACCCTTGGTCAGGTCTGGAGAGCTGGCAGTCTGCATCGTGTTTGCATGACAGGGTTTTCGTAGCCATGGATCTACAGGGATGGCTTCTGTGAGACGCTGCCAGAAGCTTCCTCTGTGTCCAACAGAGTCAGTGCTGGCCAGCTCCAAGATGGGCCAACCACTGGCCAAGGCCAAGCCCATCAGACATGGCGGTAGTGCCTCCAAGACAGCATGTCTAAGAAGAGTGACAGCAGCCAGGGAGAGGGATGAGAATATCTTAGAGGAACAGCCTTGTAGACCCAAGGTCAGCACAGAAGGAGGAACAGGAAATACTCTAGGCACGAGAGCTGAGATTCCCCTGCAGCCTGTGGCGCAACCCATGGCAAGCCAGCTATGCCTCTGCAGCCCCTGGGGGTCCAGAGGGATGCAGAGACCCATCTGTGCCCCCTGGAGAAACCCATACTGCAGCAAGTAAATTCCTGAAGGAGGCTGTAACTCTATGGGATGCCTGTGCAAGAGAAAACTCCTGGCAGGATATGCAGACCTGTGGATAGAGGAGCCCACACTGGAACAGGTTTGCTGTCAGGACTTGTGACCCCACAAAATGCTGGAGAGGTTTAGGTTAGATATTATATTTAGGGGAGTTTTAGGTTTGTTATTACAAAAAGTTTCTTCACCCAGAGGTTGGTTGAGCACTGGAACAGGGACGTGGTCATAGCACTAACCTGCCAGAGTTCAAGCGTTTGGACAACATTCTCAGGAACATGGTGTGACTCTTGGGGTGTTCTGCGCAGGAAGGACCAGGAGAGGGACCCAATGACCCTGATGGGTCTCTTCCAACTCAGGATATTTTATGATTCTGTGATTCCATGTTCCTGAGGGACTGTACCCTGTGGCAGGGACACACATTGGAGCAGTTTGTGAAGAACTGCAGCTCGTGGGAGGGACTCCCATTGAAGGAGTGTGTGGAGGACTGTCTCCTGAGGGAGGGACCCCACACTGGAGCAAGGGAAGAGTGTGAGGAGTCCTTCCCCTAGAGGGAAGGAATGGCAGAGACACCATGGGATGAACTGCCTGCAGCCAGCATTCCCTGCTTCCCTTTTCTGCTGCAGAGGAGGAGGAGGAGGTAGAGAAATCTGAAACTGAGCCCTGGAAGATTGGAGGGGTGATGGAAAAGTGTTTTAAGAATTAGTTTTAATTTCTCATGACACAACTCTGATTTGATTTGCAATAAATTAAGCTAATTTCCCAAACCTGAGTCTGTTTTTTTGTGACAGTAATTGCTGAGTGATCTCCCTCTGTCCTTATCTCAATCCACAAACCATTCATTTTCCCTTTGAAGCCCAGCTGAGGAGGGAAATGATAGACCTGCTATGGTAGGCACCTGGCATCCAGCCAGGGACAACCCACCACAGAGCACTAAGCCTTACAGCAGTTTCTCCTTCTCTCTTCACTACAAGCTTTTCCCTGTCTGCATAAGAAATTGAATATTTTTCTTAGGATGTTTTTAGAGACACACTGGTGCCACAAGGCTTGGAAAGGACGCTGGCATGGTAATAGCAGTGTGCTCAATCCATCTGTCCTAAGGTCTCTCCTAATTTCAGGGGAAGGTTCTCCTATTCCCTTCCCTATGCCCCTGACAAAAGAAACAATTTGGACATGATTGGTATAGGAGAAAGAAAAGTGAGTTTATTGTCCTGCTTTAAGTGGTGGTGATCAAGCACAGGGCTGCTGGCAGCTACATACAGAAAGAATCAGTCTTAAGATAGTAAGCCTGCCTTAGTATCCCTTTTCCTGTTTCTTGGTGCTATCTTCTATATTCATTCATATCTTTCTCGGTGTCAGTCCCCTTTCAGAAAAAATCAGTGAGAATGTATTTCTTAGTCTCAGTCTTGCTACATCCATGTTCAAATCTGGTATTACTGAGGCATGTTCCTGGCATTGCAAATTCTATTATGCAAAAGTTCTGCAGTACACCAATTTGTGAAGTTCGGTCATTCTTCTCATACATTCCTCTTAATTACCTGTTAAATCTGGCTGTCTGTCAGGGATTTGTCTTTAATCTTTATCAACTTCGTTTACTGTTGTCTGCCATATCCAGAAACTTCTTGTGTCATTGGTTTCTTACATCCTGTCCAGCTAGGTTAATCTTGGTCCTAGTTAGCAACATAGTCATCTATCTGTCTGCGGTCCTAAAATCTTGAAGAAAAATTTAAGGATTACAAAAATCAAGTTAGAAATTTAAATGTACAAACTATATTTGCATGTCTTTATGTACTATTATTATGTATGATTGGTTAGAGGGCAGTAATGAAAATTTAGTGTGTAGTGAAATGTTACCCTACTATGCCAGGAGTGCTTGAAAACACTACTGAAGCTGTGGAGTATATACTTTGATTAGATAAGAGCATATTTTATGTAATTAAGAGTCTTTGGGACTAGGTAGAAGAACAGAACTTGACATTTTTAAGACTAGCGAGATACATGACCATGACATCTAGATCACATAGATGCTCTGATGTCAGAAAATGAGTTGTTAGAAGTGTTGACTATCAGGAGATACCGCTGCTCAATAGATTTGTGTGCCTAGAGAAAGAAGTGAGAGCAGAGGCATATGGAGTAGAAACAGCAAGAAAATCCAAGACAACTGAATAAATGCTCATAGCATGAAACTGGGCTGAGGCTGAGGGACAGCTTTTTGCAATAATAAGTGTTTAAGGAACTGCTTTGTATTGCTAGCGAGGCAAGATTATTTTATTTATTCAGTCCATCTGTATTCAAGGTACACAGGACCATTTATTCTTTCTCACATAGTTGAAAACTTGCAATGAAGAAGTTTATCATCACTGAGATTTTATTTTTTTTTTAGTTTTCATTATGGAAATTGTACAAAGGATCCATATTCCTCATGGCTGCTTCAGTGAAATTAGTGCCCACTATTTCTTAGAGCGTTGAAATAAAATATTAGGTTCTATTAGATAAGCTAATTTATTGATCTGCACTATTGTTAGCTAAGTTTTATCCTTGTTTTATAAGGATGATTATTGATTACTAAATGACTTTAATATCAGTAAACAGCACAGAGAGTGAGTTAAATTGAGTTATCAATAATTAATTGCTAAATGTTAGCATGTGTTTGCATTGATCTTTAGCAGGGGGTTTAAATTCAGAAATTTGAAATGCTCCTGTAGTTTCTCCCAAGAATGTAATTATTATTATATTGCTATTAGATTCCCTAGTAATTTTAAAGATAACAATTCAGCTCATTATAACTGGCACCATCTTTTCTTCCTGTTGCCATTTTGTGATTAGTACTATAGTATAGTGACAACTTTGAACATAATTTATAACCACCTCATCTACTTACCATTTCTAATACAAAATGTTCATAAACATCATAAGGTTACTAATAGGTGAGAAAAAATTATTCTTAAGTCATTACAATCTGGTACTGTTCAATTAATTTAGACAGCTTTCATGGATAAAGCAGACAGGATTTATCTTACCTATTTAAGAGATTTATAAATTCAGGTGCTGTTTTTTTAATTAGTTCTCCTGAGTTCCTGTGCTTCTTCCAGGGGTCAGTGCTTCCTTGTAAGTGAGGGAGAGTGGGAAAAAGGTCTATGACTCTTCCCTTGTTCCTTGTACATTGCCAAACCAGGTTAACTGACATTTTAAATACAGTGGATTGTGCTTGGTTGAGAAAGAGACAGACTTGCACTCTGTTCTACCTCTGCTTCTGCAAGGAGGCTTTAGCAGGAAAGGGGAGCAGGAAAGGCAGCTCAGACATGAAAGACACATAAGGTCATCTGTCAACATCCAGCAGACACATATGAAGATTTATCTTCTCTCAGGAGGGTAGATGCCATAACAACAGGACTTTCTCTTTTGTTTATTATGTCAAACATATTTATTATTATGTCCAGGTTGTAGAGTACCAGATATTTGTTATAAGTACTAAAATCCCACTGATCTCTTGGCTTCTCTATAATTAAAAACATCAAAAAAGTTAGGACTTCTGTCTCTGCATCAAAGTTCCTCTGGAAATGAAAAGGTTAGATGAATAGCATGCAAGTCAAAAGGGGAATATTTTGTCTTGGAAATGTTGGAATATATAACTTCTGAAGCATTATAAAGTTGAATTATCCCACTGCTGGTTCAAATTTAATTCACCATCAGAAATTAGAGGTGAAGAAGATGATGATGACAACAAAGATAACTTACTTACTGCACTGAAGTCTTTTACTCCTGTCGAAAAGATCTTTTGGTGTCTCCTTTTTCTGATGTTCAGAACTCTTTGTTCAGTCCCTAAGGTAAGCAGCTTGTGCAAGAGGGGAATCCCAGAAACCCCTGGAAGCAGAGGAAATATCAAGTGTTTTGTCAGCAGAGTGCTGGACAGTAGAATGCCAAAAAACTCTGTAATATCACACATTGCATTTGGATCACGGGCAGGCAGATCGGGATTTTCTTTACTGCTTTTAGTGGTACACAAACGATGTGACACTTTTTGCTATAAGCTAGAATTCTCAGATTATCCTAGTAGTATTGCGTTATACCACATGAAATAGGTAGCTGCAGCGAATAATTTCCTGCTTCCATAAGCCCAGTGTAATTCTGTGTTGTTCAGCTAAGTGATTATTTGTAATAGAGACCTAGTAAAACAAACAGGATAAAATATGACTGAGTAAGAAATGAATTCAGCTCAGATATCATGAAGGTATCTGGCATTAAAGCAAAAAAACTCCAAACAACCCAGACAATCAGCAAAAACAACAATTAAACAAAACAAAACCCACCAAAAAAACACAACCCAAACTAAACAGAAACAAAATCAAAAAATCAAGAAGCCTTCCAGGGGTGGAAGAACTATAGACTTAGTCTAACAGAGAAAATGAGATGGGAGGACAAGATACCTAAATCTGTGCCTGGACTATGTCCTAATTCTCACTAGACTCAGAAATGGATAATGTTCCCAAATCTTACTTTCTCTTTCTGTCCTTAACTCCTTCTGTTTCTTGAAATCACTTTAACAGTAGAGAACTAAGTACAAATGTAAGAAGCATCTCACCTTTTCTTCAGAGGACTTTATTAGTATTCCTTGCGTTATAATTTTGTCTATCTATCTCATTCCAAAATTTATTGAAAGAACAGAATTTCCATATACTTCAATAAGTTTAAAGTCCATAAATATTAAAATTTATCTTCTTTTTTTGAAGTTATTTCAAGTTAAATGCTAGGACATGAGCTAGGATAAGACAAGAAGCAATCCTACTTCATAATACTGTAACTCTAACTATTATGTAATTACACAGTTATTGCAGTTTGTGTAATTATACTAAGTAATCAGTAGTATTTCTTGTAGCAGGGAGTTTAGTCCCATTTCTTGTACTGCTTTTTAATACAGTAATATAATACAATATTTATTGTCTTTAATTAATATTAAGAAGTTATTTAAAATTTAAAAATTATATTAAGACAATAATACAATATAATAAAATTATTTAACACAATAATTTTATTCTATAGTCCCACAAATCCATTTCATATGTAGTTACATGATGCAGTTATTTACACTTCAATTGCAGTTGTTTATGTACAGAACTTTGCAGTTAAGCTGATGTATTATTAATTACCTGGATGAGAATGTACACACTACACCAGTCTTAAAAGCCAACCACTAAATAATTCTAATGCTCTCTGTAAGTAATATGTTTATCTTCTACATCTGAACTTCAGTTCTCGATAAAGTCAATAGATTTCATATTAGAGAAGGGTTTTGTTCAGCAAAACAAAGGGTGGCAGATTTTGTCTCACATGGGTATGTTTGTATATGTAATAGCAATACAAATTAAATAGCATAGGGGAATCAAAAATTTCAGTTCATCACGAGAGCTTGAAAACTCTCTTAGTGATCTTAAAAATAGACTGTAGACATGAAAAAATACTAACTGCTTTCTCTATGTTCTTTGATTACCAGTGGGTAAAACTTGTCTAAGCTTTATCCAATGTGTTTAGGATAAGGCCAGGTGTAGACTGCTATATACACCCTTGGTGAAGTCTGGGACCTAAATTTTCTTCAAAGTGTTTCAAATAGAGATAGCAGCTCACAGACAATGAATAATGCTTACAAATCAACAATTACTTTGGATGAAATAATAATTTTTTTTCACCTTAAAACTTAAAAAAAATACTTTTGTCAAGGTCTAAAAAGTGGATGAGACTTTGCTTTCTCGTATATCAGATTGAATGATGAGCACTATTCTGATCCCATATATATATGATCCAGTATATAACTGGATCAGCAATTCTATATAGCTGATACCGGTGTTACTAAGTGCTGATGTTATCTTTCATTGCCTGTGGTATTTTCTGTACAGCACCATATCCCTAAATCTTCATGGTAAAAAGCTACAGCTCTTACCACCCAGGCTCAGTCTGCTCCTGTCCAACAACCTACCACTCCCTGTCCAGAAATGGGGAAAAACCCCCCTGCCCCCTGCAACATTGAAGGGGAGAAACTGAAGGCAAGTCACATCCCCACTTCTCTGCTCCCAGCAAATTGTTGAAGTAGAGAAGCATTTCTTCACTTGTACTTCTAGCAAGGATCTGAAAGTTTCAAGAATTCCTCAAGGAGTAGGTATCAGTCCCCAAGGAAAATCAGACCAGCTCACTGCTTGTTCTTCAAGTCAGAAGTGCTGTCACTTGTGCTATGCGGATATTTCAGTGATCCTTGTCTATAGCACTTAACTGTGTTGTGCCACCTGGGGCAGGATGGCACATCCTGGTACTGTGACCACGAGGGACTCCACTACCCACACCCACTGCTACACAGACTGTTTGCATGGTTGGACAAGTCTGTGGAATGAAGACTCACCACCTTTTCATTTTCCTTCAGTGTATATGCAACAGACCCATCAGAATTATTTAGCACATGATGGCAACCTCTGCAGCCATCCTAAAATAGAGAGGATCCACATGTCCTTAATTATTTGAAGAGAAAAAAGAAACACACCTGGGTACCCCAAGTGAAAGATGTGGGGCTAACATTTTAGTGGATCTTAGAGAAATCCAGCAGCAAGTTTGAAAAAAGCAATTTCTTCTTAAGTATCTTGAGTTGTAACACTTCTCCATTTCTAAAGGGAACATTTGCAGGTTCCCAGGAGAATTTTTGACGAGGAATGTAAACATGAAAAAGATGTTTTGAATGGGGTATTTTCCTTGGCCAATGAAAAAGCTTTATCTTTGTTTGTTTTCATATTTTGTGGGACACTGTGGTGTTCACAGACAGACACAGACAGACAATCTCTCTGAGAAAATGGCAGACAGAGAGAGAAAATCTTTTCTTGCTTTTTGCTTCTTCGTCTTGCTTGCTTGCTTGCTTGCTATGCTTGCATGAAATGCATGGAAAAATAAATACAGCCTTCTGAAAATCTATGAATGTAAAGTCTTTTGTGGATCAGGACCCTAGATAGAGTCCATCTTAACCACAAAGATGTTTAGATCAAATGATAACAGTCACAGTATATATATATAACAGATATATTACCTGTATTACCTGACTGTTAATGAATTCAATTAATTTCCCCAATCTGAGTTTGTTTTGCTCATGACAGTAATTGGTGAGAGATCATTCCTTGTCCTTAGATCAACCCATGAGCCTTTTGTTATATTTCCTTTCTCCTGTCTAGCTGAGGAGGACAGTGACAGAATGCCTTTGGTGAACACCTGGTGTCCAGCCAAGGACAAACCACCTCACTCTCACATATTCTCATTCCTCTCTCCAGATGCATTTGCTCTTCCAATTTTTTTTCCTCCACTTCTGTCAGAGACTGAAATATTATAGTTTATGACTTAAACATTTTTGTGAGGGACTTTTGAAACTGTATTACAAAAGTTACAGAGAAGACTACCACACCCTGAATGGGGCTCTGAGAGGCCCTGGACCCATTTGCTGATGTGATGCCAGGATGATTTTTTGCCTTTTCTCTCATATCCCTTTTATATACCCTTTTATATAGTTTTCATGTATTCTTAGTGCTTTTAGCCCACATACTTGTAATTCTTCAAGTCTGATAACTTAGCTGAAGACCCACTATACTGTTAAGGGCCAGGAGACCAAACATCCTGGAAGCCTCGCAGTCAGGGATCAGAAAGGCCCAGACACCAAGGTGCTTTCTGGAACACATTCTGTAAATTAAGATAGGCCCATCCAGGGGGGACATTTCTCAGAATGGGGAATTCATTCAAGCCTCTCATTGGGGAATCTTTGATAGATATATTAATTTGCAAGGCCTATAAATTGTATACGCAGTGAATCGTATGGGTGTGTGTGCGTTTTGGGATTCATTTCTGTGCATTCCACCTGGACAAAGCGTTGCATCTAAAGATCCTAAATAAATACTGAGGTAAAAACCCCTTTTCCCCATAACTGTGTTTGGCTCTTAATTTTAGGATCAGGAAAAGGCAGAAATGAAGATAAGATAGAGTAACAACTCAGGGCTGGGGACAACACAAAGCACAAGCTTAATACCTCCAAGGTGGAGGCCACAGCCCCAGGGCTCTCAGCTACCAGGTTGGCACAGACCCTGGCACCAAAGGATGGGAGCAGAGAGGCTTTGGCTGAGTGGTCAGAGGCGCAGTGCCTCCCCAGCCTCCCCTGTGCAGAGGACCGCGGCTGAGGGGCCTTCACCCGGGGGGAGAAGCTGATCCGCAGCAGAGGGGGTGACACGGCCAGCAAAGGGCCGCAAAGGGGTGCCCAGGCCCTGCCCAGAGCTCCAGAGATGGTGCCACAGACCCTCAGTGCTGCCAGGGACAGGGTCACGCTGGCCCTGCAAGGGAGACACGGGGGCATTCCCACCTGCGCAAAGTGTGTGTTAATCCATGGAATTCTGTACTCTGTGCCGTGTCAGGCCATGTAGGGGTGTGTTGGGCCGTGTCAGGCCATGTCGAGATGTGTCAGGCCATGTCGGGCTGTGTCGAGCTTTGTTGGGCCATGTTAGCCTGTGTCGAGTTGTGTCAGGCCATGTTGGGCCGTGTCGGGCCATNGGCCAGCAAAGGGCCGCAAAGGGGTGCCCAGGCCCTGCCCAGAGCTCCAGAGATGGTGCCACAGACCCTCAGTGCTGCCAGGGACAGGGTCACGCTGGCCCTGCAAGGGAGACACGTGGGCATTCCCACCTGCGCAAAGTGTGTGTTAATCCATGGAATTCTGTACTCTGTGCCGTGTCAGGCCATGTAGGGGTGTGTTGGGCCGTGTCAGGCCATGTCGAGATGTGTCAGGCCATGTCGGGCTGTGTCGAGCTTTGTTGGGCCATGTTAGCCTGTGTCGAGTTGTGTCAGGCCATGTTGGGCTGTGTCGGGCCATGTCGGGCTGTGTCAGGCCGTGTCAGGACATGTCGGGCTGTGTTGAGCTGTGTCAGGCCATGTCGGGCCATGTCGGGCCATGTCGGGGCGTGTGGTGGCGATGGGGGACCCTCCCCACCAGCAGAGCAGATGGAGGAGAGCAACGGGACGTCATTGGGACCCCTGAATGGGTGATGTGCTCCCTCCTAACCCCTGTCACCTCTCCCTGTCCCCCCACCCCCCATGCACACTCCTTTGTCTATTTCTTTCTTTCTTTCTTTTCTCTTTCTTTCTCTTTGCCTCTTTTACTATTAAATAAAATGCATCCATTTTTTTGGTGTCAACATTTAATCTTGTTTGGTTTTAATCTCGTTTTTGGGAATATTTTGAACCTTCAAAATTCTTTCCAGTTTATGCACAGAGACTTAGTTTTCTTTGCTTTTCTGCATTTAAAGCAGATCACAACAGCTTCTTAAATATGTTACCCCAGAGGCGTACCACTGTTGTTGATATGTTAAGACTTGGACAGTGGCAGATCTGTCTTGAAGCCAGCTGGCATTGATTTTAGCAGACATGGGGGAAGGCAAATCTGGCAACTTCTCACAGAAACCATCCCTTTAACCTCCCCCGCCACATAATCCCACTCCCCCCAAAAAAAATCTATATTTAAGCCATGAGTCAAATGAAAACATTAAAAGGTATGATTACAGCCTACAGTGTATTCTTTAAATATATATATATTTTCTTATTTAATTGACAATGGAAATTATTGGTGAAGTATCATTTTAAAGAAAATCAATGTAATGTCCTGTCAAGTTGAGCTTGTTCACATAATAGAAGCTTAATTTCGATACGATACGGTGTGATAGCTGTGGTTGTCAGGAACTTGCCCTCTCTTCAAGTTATGCTTTAACATTTTCTGAACCTCCTACTAGAGTCAAAGTTAAATTTACAGTCTTGACATTTTCCACTGCCTTAAATATCTCTGTGACTAGCTATTCAAACATTTTCCTAGCAGCATTGTTCCCTTGTGTTTCTGAAGTTTGTAATGATCTTGAAGTTTGAAGTTCTGAAATAAAGGAAGGGATAATTTGAAAGGGGGAAAAAGTATGATTATGACATCAAAATAACTTCTTGACTTCAACGGGCTGATGTACAAAGATAAAATCTTAAATAGAGCATTACCATGTTCAGTCAGTGAAGAGAGGAAAGTTTGTGCATATATGGATGTACACATAAAACTGTTAGACAGGTCTTGGATTTTGTCAAGCAAAGCACAGGGAAAGTCAGAGACAGTCATCCCCGTTAATGTACAAGAAGCAGATCAGTTCCATGAGTATGAAAGCCCACAGAGTTTGCCATGTCCTGGTTGTTAGAGCCACACAGAAGAAAGCTGATGCATAGATCATAACTCCTCTTTTTATTTTACCTTTCTGCTATCATCAATCTGCTAGGAAAAATTCTCTGGCTATGACTTTGAGTCACCTTTTCATGTTTGAACTCCTTCTTCTCATTTAGTACAGCTCTAACAGGATCTGTCTTTTGCTAATTCTCCCTGAGATAAAACTAGATAAAATTACTGTGTTGTGAATCATGTCACTGGAGAAATTGCATCTGGAAATTGAGCTTTCTGCAGAGGATTAAGCAATAGGGTTAGAACAAAGTGCTCCATGTCCTTTGGAAGACCACTTTATTGTCCAGAGCTTTTTCACGTGTAGATTTTTACTCAGTGTAAGTTGCATAGAGTGTTTCTTCTCCAGAATATTCCTATTACTAATCATTTTTAAAAGAGTAGCTAGCATAGTAAGATGAAGGAGAAATATAAAGGCCAAATGAAAAACGCTAGAGCAAGTTATCTTTTACTCAAGATCATTAAGTCTACAAATTAATAACGTGATTTTTATTTATTCCACTTAGGTGTAAAAGACTTATTTCTTCTCTCTGATAGTTATAAGGTGCTTAGTAAATCTTATGGACAGCTTTTAAGCACTACTAAATGGAGATGCTCTAGCATTATATTCTTGTTGCTAGGTGCTCAAAAATTTTAGAGATTATAGTAGTAACTATAATCAACTTGTGATGTATACGTTACCATGGCGATGGCTTTCTTAATGAACGGAGTATGAAATTTGCTCTGTAAACATATATACTTCTAGCCTGTAGGCTGCAGGGGCTTTGTATGAACCAGTATTCACCCTTGCTGAAATGTATGATTAGTGTATTACACCAGGCTGATGGTATATGCTCAAAGTTTCTTATTGTGGCAGCAGGTGCTGATCTGCAGAGAATTAAATATCTTTTCCTGAACCAAAGCCTTCCACTTGGGTATAACAAATGCAAGAAAGGTTGGGTACAGCCAACTCAGGTTACATGCTGAGAGGCTACATGCAGGCTCCTTCAGGCCTGAAAGCAATATTGCTCTGTTTGCATGGCACCACACTGAAGATAATAAATTCCCTCTCTCAGAGCATTCACAGTCGCACTCAGCATCCTGTGTACTACAGAAAAGAATTGCCCAAGGCAGGGCAGTGACTTTAGCCCATTCACTGAGAGGGAACGATACTTAAAGGAAGAGCCAACTTGTTTAACTCTCTAAAGGGCCTGAAGATCTCCACAGTCATCCTAGAACTTCAATAGAAATCAAAACTCTCCAGCTGAGTACCACTGTGTAGGCACAACGTACTGCTGATTCTCCAGTGTACTTCCTATTCAGGCTCAGAGACCCTGCTCCTGCATGCTCTGAGGACAGGCTCAGAGCTAGAGAGTCTGTCCGCGCACTTAGTGAAGAAGGAAAATATTACGAAGGTGCTGGTTCTGGCTGGGGTACAGTCAATTTTCTTCAGAAAAGATTTTAGGAAAGCTATCAGGTTCTGGTGAGGATGGGAGATACTATCCCCATGGTAAGAGTCTACTCTGCCCTGACCTATTCTGGTCTAGAGAACTAAGATGATTATATTCTTATTTCTGCAACTAAATATCTCCCACTCCACATTTTGGTCCCCAGATTTCAATAAGGCAGTAGGCAATAGGTCCTACATATGTAAAAGTGAAAATTATATTTGAGAACTTATTTTAAGTAATTTGTCAAAGACACCACAAAGGCAGAGTTTAAACAGAGATTATAGAGCTGCTCAATCTTCTGGACAAACACTGAGAGAGTGATAGACCTGCCTGTGTAAAGAGTGACAACAAAGTCATATATTTTCATACAACTGAAAAAAGAAATGTGTTAAGTAATATCATGTAATGAAGCTCTAGGTATTATTTTACCTAACAGACCAGATGCAGAACACTGGGTTCATTTTCACTATCATTTGAAAAAGCTGTTGCAAATGGATGGGCAGGTAACAGATGAAATATGAGGATCTAAGTACACTATTCTCACTTTAGCACAACATCTCTACTTATACTACAACTAAAAGTAATTAGTATTTATCACCTATGGACTTCAAAGTGCTTTTCTATACACATGATTTGATGAGTTTCTTGAAAGTGTCAGAGATTGATTTTTTCTGGATCCTCAAACACACATTCATGCATTGAGCTATTGACAGAGTGGCAAAATAATCCTATGGATATGTCTTGTGCAAAACACAAGGGAAAACATTTTCATTCTACATATCTTTTCTTCACTCAACCACACAATGCTTCTTCTCTCAGTTATTGCTTCTCTGCTCCAACTCCATCCATTTTTCCCAGAAACCTGTCTTCTTTTTTCCTTTATAAGACCAGCTTTGAAAGGTTTTTCCTGCAAGTCATACATGACATGATTTTAGAACATTGTTACATTATTTTATAGTATACATGAAATTGCTGTCACAGTGTGCATGTGGGAAAGCCCCTTTAAAAGCCTTATTAATATCAAATAAATTGATATTTTCTCAGTTTTGAAAAGGTAAAGTAGAATTTTAAGAATGCAATAGGTTTGAATAATATTCCTAGTGATGAATATATCAAGAATTTGTCTTTTTTTATACCAAAATACATGGCATCCTCAAGCATTTAAATTACTTATCAGCTCTGAAAGTGGTAACCCTGTAATGTACATAGAGAGAATTACTTAGTCTTGTAGCATAGTATCTGAACATATTTACATTATGGTTTCTATCATTTAACACAGTCACTTCCTCCCAGAATTGTTTCCTTTCCTCTGTCACCCCACTAAGGTCTGATTTAGCTGCTCTCTTCAATGACACTGACAATAGAACAACTCCTTTAGGTACTTATATTCTGGGCAGTAATAAATTCCCAAAGAGCAGCATTTGCAGAAGATAGCTATAAGTCATTAGAATAATACTTTTTCATTTAATCAATCTGGCAGGTGGGAGCGGTATTATTTTGTTGTAATTTTGGTGGGTATTAAATTCTAGGGAAAAGCATTTTCATTTTAATATTTAATAATCCATATACTATAACTTTTGGTTAAATCACTTTTACCAGTGACCTAAGATTTTCCATTCCTTCAGTTTAAAGCCCACATTCTGTTCCTCATGATTTTTCCAGACTTGGACTAAGGTTCTTGTCTTAAATTTATGTATGTATTTCACACAAGTGCTGAGAAATTGGATGGATGTAATTGTAAGGATACTGCCCATTATCTTTGGAAGGTAACAGAGATTTGGTGGACAAGGTTGTTCCTTGAGAAATGGCAGAATACAAATGTCAAACCTATCTTCAAGGATGGTGAGGAGTAGTTAGGATTAAGGAAACTACAGGCTAGTCAGCTTAATCTTTACGTTGGAAAGGTGATGGAGTAAATTGTCCTGAAATGCTTTTCCAAGCATATTAAGCAGAGCAAAATGAATAGGAATAGTCAGAATGGTTTTTCAAAGAAAGGATTATGCCTGACCAATCCAATAACCGTCTATAGTGATATGACCGGCAAGATGGATGAAGTAAGACCATTAGCTCCCATTTATCTTGATTTAAGCAAAGCTTTCCACTCTTCCATCCATGACATTCTCATAGATAAGCAGATAAGCATGCAGTCTACAAGGACAGTGAGGTGGATTAGAAAAGTGGCTGAACAACTGAGCTCAAGAGGTTGGGATCAGTGGCACAGTCGGATGGAAGTCTTTGACAGTGTGTGCCAAGGGGTGATACTGAGACAAATGCTATTGAATATCTTCATGAACGACCTGGGTGATGAGTCAGAGCATACCCTCAATTAAGTTCACAGATAACATAAAACTGGGGAAAGTAGCTGTTGCATGAGATGGAAGAGCTGCCATTCAGATCATCCTCGACACAGACTGGAGAAATGGACCAACAGGAACTTAATGAAGTTCAATATAGGGGCGTCCCAACTCCTACCCCTATGGATTTACAATCCCAGGTTAAGTACAGGCTGGAGGCTGACTTGGAGAAGAGGACCAGAAGGTCCTGTTTGCACCATAGTGACTGTAAAATAGCATTGAGCCCTTGCAGTAAAGAAGGCCGTAGATGACCCTTCTTTGAGCAGGGATTTGGAGTAGGTGAGCTTCTGTTTGTTCACTCACCAGCTGTTCTGTGGCTGTGAGGATGGAAGTGTTCTTTTGTCCAGGAGAGTATCTTGCAGAGGACCTCCCAAAACACGAAGGTGAAGATGAGTGTTCATAGGGCAGCTGAAAATGGGCAAAACAACTGAAACTTGAGACACTCTGTATTCTTAGTGTAGTCTACAATACTGCCTATTGACGTGAATGCAGAGTGCTTATAGTCTGGATCTTGCTCTCTATCTTTCTCAGGGGAACACTCACTTTCCGTTCTGCTTTTCCTTCCTGCAGTCATACAGAGAAGCTGATGCGCCTGATACTTTTACCATCTGCACAGTAAAATCACTCAGATTTCTTTGATGGGAACTGTGTAGCCTTGTACACATTAGAGACAGCTCAGATTTCCAAATGTCCTTTCACTGTGATGGAGTTTAATATAGCTTCCCAAAATAGCCTACTTACTAAATTTCTAACTTCCTGCAAATGTGGTTTCCTTGATTCTTATAACCTTGTCCTGGTGTACTGCGAAAAACAAACACTTCTTGAATTATTTTAAGCTGAAAACATATTGGCCTCTAATGCTCTAACCAAATTAAACAGAAGATCAAGTTAAGCAGTGATCAAATCAGCTGGTCCTGTTATTTGTGTAGCCAGATTAAATTCTGAATATCTACCCAGGCAGGTATCCTCTAGCCATACATGACTACTTCTGTTAAATGCTCTCAAAATTGCATTTACTGCTCTCTTTTCTCCTGATTTTATTGTGAGGAGTCATTTAGGATATAAAATAATTATTATATCTACAGCTGTTGGAATCAGGTGATTACTGGAAAACCTCATCTTTCTTCGAAAAAGGTAAACAAGTAATCTGCCAATATTTTTGTTTCCAAAAACCCCAAGACAATGTGGACATCTGCAGAATATGCATCTGGTCAGTGAGAGGAAGAAAAAAAATGAAAAAAAGGAAAAATTTAAAATTTTTAGCTTTGTTTTTTTAGAAATATAACTTCACTATTTTGGAAGCTTTATTTTCTTACACAGCAGGCACTTGAGATTAACAAAGTTCAATTCAAGAAACCAGCAAATGGAAAAAAGAAATGAAATGAGATATTGAGAAACCAATTAGGTCAGTTCTCTATGGATCTTTTCTTTTTACAAATCAAGATTGATTGCACTGAGATAGAATTGCAGGAGGCAAACTGAACAATGCTGGAGTTGGAGCACTGTGTGCCCTGTGCTTCCTGGCATGCTGACATTACCTTTATGGACAAGTAAATTAAACAGTGATTTTTGTCTTCCAGATATGATTTCTAATACCCATCTGGTCTTCCATGTATACCAGTACACATGCTCTTTTTAAAAATTTTTTGTCCTTATGGTACAGACAAAATGAAAAACCCCAAGGGACTATATTTAATTTTCAGGTGATTTCATGTATTTCAAATTTTTAAATTTCATGATGTAAGAAATGACCTTATTGGATGCAGATATTTTTGAACTTTTGTTCAATGAGGATACGTTTGGTCTATACCTCAATGCAATACCATAAAAGTACAAAATAATGTAATACTACTATGGTACTAGAACACTAGTGGGGTGATAGTAACATATTACTGAGATACTATAAATTCCTTGAAATTATGTTAATTTTTGGCAGAATACATGTGATTTCAGTGTTTAAAAAAAGTCATCTGGGTCACATGAGAATCTGTATGTGCCATAATTAAACTCAGGTAACTTCCCTTTCCACAGGTGTTTATTTGCTCTTTCTTTTCAAATGTCCAACATCTCATGGGCATTATTGCAGATTTTTCACATGCTGGTAAAATTAAATCTTTAGACATATTCCTGTAGCAGTTTGGAAAGCTGCAGGAAATATCTGTCTCAAGATCCCAGAAAGCTCTCCTTTTAAAAAGAGGAAAAGAAGTGGGGTTGTTTCTAGCTTTAAAGCCTTTAGGCATTCCCTGTCCGCAGTCACTCTGTGCTTTGAATTTGTTCCTGTATTAACCTCTCATTCTATAAACATATCTTGTCTCAAAAGAAGAAATGTAGAATTTTGGTATAAATCCAGGGGCTCTGCTGTCAAAGGAGTCTTAGCCTTTACTTTGAAATTGGCCAATTGAAAAAAATCTTTTCTACAAGCACCTGAAGCCAGCTGGCTTGAAGGAAATTTAATTTTTCGATAGTAGAAAAGTGTCAAACTGGGAAGATTACTGAAAATGTTCATCTTAATCTAGCTGCAAATTCTATGATCTTTCACAATATACAATCACAGTTTGGGAACCACACCAAAAAAATGTTATGGAAATGGACGATGAGGGACTTAGGGAAATATATTTTTATTTACGTTAAAGTAAATTCATATCTTGAGATCAAGAAATAAACATAGTTACTGAAATGGGAGGCATACAGAATGGCTCATGTGAGAATACTGTTCTTTAATCACAGCTGCATTAAACTGACACAAGGAAGTAGGAAATAGGTGGGATTAAATTCCTAAATGTACTGACCTACACTTCACATTGGATGTGGACTGCTATACTATTCCCCAGGCACTTATCTCACTTTAGGCATCTCTTTTCATCTGGAACACTCTAGAGCACCTAGGACATCTGCAAATGTGCAAATGTGCCTTATACCTTGCTGGAGTGATCTCTGAGGGCCAGGGAGAAACTGGATAGCATTTCAAATGACCCCACCTGTCTTTGAATAGGCAACAGAAAAAGAAATACTTTAAATAGTATCACTCTCTCAAGTCCACTGAACATTTTGAGCAGACCTCTCTCAGTTATGATGGCAAAAAACATCTCCAGACCACAAGCAGGCAACAGAACTCATAAGATAAAAATTTAATGGTATAAGAATTAAGAGCTAATCATTGCCTTTTGACAGACAGGATATTGGTATGATCAATTTTTAAGAGAATTGACCAGATGGCAGAGGGGGTTCTTGCAACCTTTCCTATGGAAACCAGTTCTCATCTTCAGCTCCTTGATTATAGAAAACCGTGAGTGAAGCAGGAAGAACTTTTTGAGGTTATAATATAAACAGGGATTAAATTGTACATATATTTTACATGTGTATTTTTCTACAGTTATTTCATTCAAGAAACAAATAAAGTTTTAACAATTTAACAGATTTTTTTATCATGCTGTTGTCCTAAGCAACAAAAGAAGACATGTCTTGTTTGTTTTGAAACAGTGGTAGGATTTTCTTTTCACGGGACCATATACCGATACATATGTACAGGTCTATATACACACAACAGTTCTATGCGTACACATGGTAAAGAACTTGGATTTGGACACAGTTTTACATGTTATTGATTTTTTATTTAAATTAAAGTGTATTGCCAGCAAAGTATTTTTTCCGTTTCCAATTAAAATTTTTAATGTTTTACTAAGTAATATTTTCCCTGGTTTTTGTTTGAATAATACCCTTCTGACATTGTGTTTGCTGATAGCAGCAGTGTGGTTGTGCAGAAAAAGTGATGGGTCTCATTTATTTAAATTGACTACTCTGAAAGTTTGGCAAGTATTTTGACTTTGGCACTTATTCCGAATACAAGCATAGTGGTATGAATTAGATTTAGCTAATTAATCTTCATATCTTTCATTAGTCACACCTTATTTTGAATCTAAGTAACCATCCTGTCTTTTCCTTAGTTTAGTGGACCAGACTGTTGCCTTTTAGGCCTGAGGAGCAGATACAGAGCATCAGCTGTGTAGTGTGTAGCAGTGTGATGAGCTCCAGGTTCTGAATGTCAGTGGTAGTAGAGCTGTGCTGAAGAACATCAGGAGGTGACCTGTGTGTAATGGGCAAGTACTTGGAAATGTACTTATTATGGGAAATCACCCAAGAGCAGGGGGACTAAGAAAAAGAGAGCCTTAATCCCATTGATACAGTGTCATCAAATCCCATTCTCTCAAGGATTTGAAGAGATAATCCCAGGCAACCCTGTTGAAGAGTTTTTCACCACCTAGTGATAACGCCACTAGAAACTCCTTCCAGCGCTGTGATATTGCAGTTGTGTGTCAGCTTAGCTGCTTGCCTGGTCAAATTTATGGAAAGCTGTTTGTAAAAAGCACAACACCCACTGAATATATAAGAGATGCAAAAATACACTTGGGGTTATATATACTAGAAGACTAAACTATTCAATTTGACACATGTAGCTTGTTGGCAATGTGCTTTGTTTAAATTAAAAAAATAACACTTTGCTAAAGAAGATGAAGTAGGATGCTGCATTGAAAGAAAGTATTAATCATAATTAGTGTAGTGGCTCGCTCTTTATTAACACTGTTGCATCAGTAGCCTCAGGCCCAAATCCAGATCACTGCCCCATTAGAGTAGACCAATGCATATTAAATTACTAGTGTATTCAAATACACAACATTTCTTATACACCAACACCCAATAGAACTTTTCCCTTCTCTGGAGAAGCCGACTCTGCTTTTTGTGTTTAGATGGTAAGGATGCTGGTGAATAACTGGGTTTCATTTTGTTTTTACAGCAGAGGAAGACCCCCCAGCCATTAAAAAGTCCAGAGTATTCTCGATGCTGCCATTCTTTGAGTTTTGGTTTCACTGGTGGGAGAGAGCTCTGCCTGTGCTTGGCCATCTGTGGCACCAACACAGTCATGTGTTTGTGTGTGTGTGTGTATGTGGAAAGGGCCAATGCTACTGGGGATGGTAGGAACATTTTGTACAGGGTGTGGGAGAAGACCCGGTCTTGGCATACTCACAAGGGCAAACTGCAATAGAAAATGGTAAATAATATGTTTTTATGTGTGTTAGGAGTTTTTTCCTTCATTTTGTATTAATTATTCTTAAGCACTTCTTAAGCATCGTGCTGTATTTTTCAGGGAATCCACAGCTAATTATCAGCACTGGTTTTGTATGCCCTTTTGGTGGTTACAAATTAGTGTAAATCCTACTCCTCGGAGGGCCCAAGAGTCACACCTGAGGTTTGTTAACTAACTTTACTTCATATACTATATTTATATGTATAGATATACTAAAATACTAATTTTCAAAGGCTTTTACAAAAACTTGGCCTAACTCTGCTAAGGCAGTGGCATGGGTCACCTCCACAGCTGCAGTGAGAAATTAGCACTACTTGTGAGGAATGGAGGTGCTCCTGGAAGGTGTTTCCTGAATGTGCTGCTGGTTCTGGGAAGAGCAGGAAGACTGATGGCTTCAAAACTGTAAAGGCTTCCAATTAATAACGAACCAAAACAAACCAACCAACCAACCAAAAACCCAACAAAACCCTTCAGCCAACAACAACAACAAAACCCAAACCCAAACAAACAAGCAAACCAAAAAATACCTCAGAGATTTATATTTGAAAAGCAGGATTTTTTTTTCCAAATATTTCATGTGAATCTATATGCAAGGATCTATCCAAGTTAGGTAGGACTTTCCAAGAAAGTTTCCCTGTGAGACTTCTATGCTCTGATTCTGCTTGAGAGATAAATAATATCAGCAGATTTTATTCTCTCACAGGAAAATGAGGTGTTTCCATCTCAGCATGAAACGAGAAACCTGCAGGTTAGACAAATACTGCAATTCTGAGAAAAAATAAAACTAAACTTTTATTACCCCAAAACCTCTGGGAAAAAAACAAAAGCAATCCTTTTCTCTAAAATGTTGCTTAAGTGGGAAGCAAAGGAAAGTTTCTCTAATGTCTCAGAAAAAGCAGTATTTATCTCCTTTAAATGAAAACACGAATAGTATTCCTTGTTCTGTAGCTTAGTGATCAGAGTTCTACCCTGGGATTTTGTTCTTCCTTGAAAAACAAACAAACTGAGAATTCAAGGGAAAAATGCCTAATGTCTGTCTCTTGTTTTTTCTTCTGGTTTATATTATGGTTTTAGCTTTTTGAGTGAAAATGTGTAAATGGCTTCACTTTTCTCTTTCTCGGTTTTTGTAAACAATTTACAGGTGAAGTCTTCTGTAAAAAAAAAAACCCACGATTCTGATTGAAGTGCAAAGGGAAAAATTGTAAGAGACCAAATTATAAGAGACCAGTGCTGCAGAACCATCTTTCCAAGATGTGTCTGGGACACAGAGAGAGACAAGGTAAGGGATCTATAGGGCACTGTATCTAAATGTCTGTGAAAGCCTTGTCCATAAGACAGCAATTTGTATGTCTTAAGGTTGTTGAAGCTCAGAATTTCTTCTTCACTGTGAGTCTTCATATATTTAGATAAATATATAACTACAAAGAACAAAACTCATGAAGTTGTTGGGTGGGGGTGTGGGAGTTAGAGAGACAGGGTTTAATCACTGTCAGTGTCAGAATGTCATCTCATAAATCAAAGAAGTTCGGGGATAATGTGGTTTGGTTCATCTTAGATAATGAAAACGTGATTTAAAATAGAAAAGATTTCAAAATCATATCTGAAAAAGTCTAAACATTGTGTTCCAAAATTGCCCAAATGTTCTATTGCCTCAGCTGTGTTTTCAGACCCAATTTTGTCAAAGTTGACATTCTACTTTAGAAACATTGATGTTGATGAAATGGCATTTTTGAATGACAAATGCTGGGAAAACTTTAAATTGGTTTTACTAGGACTGTATTTTATTTAACTACTGATCTTTGATCCCTGAGGTCCTGAGGATCAACAGAAATTAGAAGAGACTTTCCCAACAACTTGCACCAAGTTGATCTTAAGGACTTGCTGCTGCACCCTTCATTTTCCGTGCACTGTTGTCCTGTTGAAGCCTTCTTCACCCTCATAACTCATGTATCACTTGTAGAGTGGAGAAAGTGTCTTTGCACTACAAGAGTGAATTTCTGACGTCCAGAGATGTGTATCAATTTTATACTTGTAGAGATTTTTACAGGTAGTTGAAACATGATGAATCAAATCATGTTGATGATGAATTCTGATGTTGAAAGCAGTCCAGTATCACTCTCTGCAAACACTTTGGAAGGTTAATTCTTCAGAAATTGTATCATATCAATTTCTGATGAGATTAAATGAATTTTTATGGTAGTGCATTTTGATGTATTATATTATTCAAAAAAGTAATAGAATTTGGTCTACAGAAGGATATGAGTTGTTCAATTTAAAAAGTCATTGTGCCCAGCACTGCAGCTGACTTACAAAATTCAGTGCACTGGGTCCATTGCTCCAGACTGCAGAGGTTTGTGGGAGTTTTGATTTACCTTTTTGTTGTTTACTGACCTGTTTTTGTCTTAACTAATGAATTTGATCACTTCTGTTTTTCCTGTTCTCCTCCTCAGTCCTGCTGGGAAGTGGAGCGAAAAAAGTTTCAGTCAGCTCTGTTGATGCTGATTGAATACAGGAGGTGGACACAGCCTTCATTTTATGTGTTTTAAACATAGCTTGGAGAAGTAATATGTTAATGTAATGTTCATCAGATAGAAAGGGAGCTGAGGCACATAGAATCAGGGTCTCCAAAGGCATGTGTTGCAGTCTATAATTTTTTTTTTTCCTTAGAGAATTTGTAGGGACATTAAAACCCACAAAGTTTCAAAGAGTTTCATAAAAATTCTTGCCGGATAGAGAAGTAAAAGCTTAATAGAACTCCTAAAGATTAAGATATTAAAAGAATCCTTTTCCAGACACAAATTTATTTTCATTAGTTTGTAACTATTTGTCTTTGAACCAACTCTTCCTTTCTGTTCTCAAACAGCACCAAACTCTTCTCAGAAAACAAAAGATAATGGGCAACATGTCCCTACTACAGACAGCTGTACAAATTTTAGGTTTAACTATTTTAGATATGTGTGATCAGAACAGCACAATTTTCACCAAAGTTTTTACAGTCTGTCTCACGTCTCAGGATGCTGAAGTCTAAACCTGGCAGTATTAGTAGGGAATTCACCTGATCTAAATTCAGCCCTGACCTATGGGCAGTGTACCTGAGAGGTTCCCTTGCTGGCTGTTGATCTGCTCCAGACATAAACACCTCAGGGGAGAGTTCACCTTTCCTGCATCCCCAGAGGACACTGGACCCTGCATGACACCATGGGGAGTGTGATTGTAGGACTGGGGTAGGCCCTTTGTTCTACAGGGGGAAACCACAGCGACCCCTGCAGGGCGTGACTGTGCCTTAAGTCTTCCCCAAATTCTGCACTTGAACTTGCAAGAAGTTAAATAGCAGCCTGTCCTTGATAATAAATAATGCTTTTCTCTTTTTTCCCCCTTTTTGCTATGCTACTGTGCAGTTTAAATAAGGACTCTAGTTCAAGTAGGGCTTTAAATGCTTCCAATGCTTTGTGAGGAGATGTATTTCCATAATGACTGAAGCAGACACTCAAGGAAAAGAGCAGGTGACAGTTACTAGGTATTCTGTTAATTCTTTTCAGAAACACACAGTATTGTATGGATTAATGGTTATATTTCATATGCTGAGACATAAAATTGACAAACGAGCCTTAATCTGCCATACATGTAAAGGAACAGAATAATGCCTCTTGGTTATCTACAGAGAAAAGGATACAGGTAATAAAACTACTGAGTGTTTGTTTATTTTCCATCTGACAAACATTTGAATTTTACTTCAGGGGTGTAGGCAATGTTTCAGGTAGATAGGATTTATACTGTTTTCTAGAAAATGTGTTGAATCCAGGTATGCTCTCATTTATTTCTTGATGGGTTTGGTTTTCTATTATTTTGATAGAAACTTTTGAGAACTGGTATTAGGATATTATGAATTGCTATGCATTATATACTGAAAAATTGCACATCCTGGAGAACAAAGGTAGATGAGGACTTTGGAAGACAAGCAGCCCTCCACTCCATTTTTGTCAATGAGAGTAATGTCATCAGTATTCTTGGTGGTTGCTCATCTCCTCTCTGGGAAGGGGAATGTAACAAAAAATTACAGATTATAAAGATAATTTTAAATACACAAACATTTGCACTTTACTGAAAACAGCAGGTATTTAAAAGCATGTTTCTTGTTTTACTATTTCTGTTGGGAAAATAAATAAATGACCTAAAAAAGAATATTGAATTTTAAGAAACTGACTTCATTTTATTATCATTTAGCAAAAGAGCAAACCAAGTTTTCTATCATTCCTGGAGACTGAGTCCACAGTCATAGCCTCTCATCAGTGGATAAGGCTCCCTGGCCACAGCAAGAATCTGGCGCTTCCATATTGCAGCTGCTGTTGTGCCCTGCTCCTATGTAGAAAAATGCAGTTTAGTATTGAATAGACTTGTGAAAAACAGATGTTTCCACATTAGGCACCTTTAGATATGTGTGGTGGGTGTGACTACAGTGAACTGGCCCATTTGTGTTTGTTTTATAGCTGAACACAGAGGGCTGAGTTGAGGGGAATATGACAATAACGAGAACAATGACAGCAACAAAATTTAGGCTCTCATTCTGGTGTAGATATTCAGAATGAGCCAAAGAAACAGCTTCCTAGCATTTCCTAATTCTATGGTCTGCTGAAGGAGCATAAAATTATTCAGACAAAGACTAAAATTAGGCTTAATGAATCCCATCCTAATTTTTATAGGGAATTGGCATTTGGGGAACGCACAGATTTTTTCATTTTAATTAAAATACCATAATTAGGTTCTTGAAAATAATTTACATTCCACAAAATCTTTTTGAATTTTCCTCCTCCTTCCTATTTTGAGACTAAAAATGTCTTGAATTTTTTGTCTTTTAAAAGCTGAATTTCATTTAGTGCTGTTAATTATGATTTCACTCTTGTGAAACCGTATTGATAATTTTTTTGAGGGCACATCTGGACTATGGTGTTTCCTGGGATTGCCATCTTAGACTGTGGTGAAGCTCCAGCACGGCTGACTGGAGCAGAGAATACTAAAGCTCTGCACTCTGTGCAGGGGGCCAGTGATGACTATTCACCACCCCCCAAAAAAAGAGTAAAAATGAAAAATTGAAGTCCATAACTCTTAAGTGAACTGAACTATAACATTTTAAGGGTTCACAGTAATATCTTACATGTTCCTTACTAAAGAAATAAACAATCTGAAAATTGTAATAGTATGCAAAGTGTATTTCTCACATTTACTTGAGGAGTATGAGGTCATGAGCTTTTGTTTTAATTAGAATGAGTCATAGGTTTTGCATTTTCTTTTGTGATAATGATTTTTCATTCCATTCATAGAATATATTCCTTTTTAATCCCAGTTAGATAAGAAGCAGCATCTCAGCATGGCACAAGTGATCTAGAATTATATTTGAAAATAAAGTTTTTTAATTAAAATTATGATCTTAGAATTAATTTTAAACTGTATTTTACAGGTTTTTTTTAAATACAGAAAAATAATTTTCTCTTTCTGAACTTTCAGATTATTTGACTTTGTCAGAGGAACACATTTTACTTAATAGTTTCTCTTCACCATAGACAATAATACTCTCATCAATTCATTTCCTGGATATCACAATGTTTTGTGAAATAATTTTTTTCATAACAGTGTTTATAATATTAAAGTTGAGCTTACTCCTCATATTCGGATCCAGACCCTCAGTGCTGAAGTAAATAGCAACATTTTCCTATTTCCCATCCTAATTTTACTTCTGGATCACTCAGTTTTCCTGTTGATGAGAGATTTAGGGGTTTCACTCCTGTGTCTGCAGATCAATATGTATCTGGGGACTACTCTGAAAGAGACTGGAAGAAGTATTAGAGCAAAGAGGAAGTCTGTTTATATTCTGGGTACAGAATAGGACTGTGTGATTTTCCTCAATATATCAAAGACTTCTGAGGAAATTTTAGATTACTGCAAACTTGAAAATGCTGGAAAATACTGGGTTAATTAAAAAAAAAAAGAATTCTGATTGTCTAGAACCTAGTTTCCAGGTATGACAATAGGTAATAATTATGTGCCCTTTGGGAGTTAATGTGTTTTAACAATTTTTGGTGTGGATTTGATGGGAGACTGTCAAAATCTGAAGTCAACATGGACAGCAGTAGTAATCTGCTGAGCCAGTGATTTTTTTGCAGAAGGCTATCAGGCTATTCAGGCATTTGATATAATATACATGATTTATATGAGATAAAAACCAATATATGTAATTGATTTTCCTTCTGCAAATTAATGTTGACTAGTCTTAAAAGGCTTATTTTCCTTAATATGATAGGAAATTTATTTTGGTATTATTTTCTTTCTCATCTTCCCAGGGGTTCAGGTGAGGATAATGGGCCTGTAGTTTCCCTGCTCCTCATTCTTGCCTCTGTTCATAAGTTAGCTTTTTCCCACTGCCCAAGAATCTCTTACAGTTGCCATGACCTTTCCAAGGCAGCTGAGAATGGCCTTGGAATAACATTTTCCAAGCTCCATCAGCTCTTATGAGTGCCAGGTCCCCTAGACTTGTGGACGTTCAGTTTCCTTAAATATTCCCAAATCTGATCCTCTTCTATTGAGGGTAATTCTTTGCTCCAGACTTTCCCACAGATCAGAGGGACCTAGAATCCCAGAAGATAAGTCTTAGCAGTAAGCGCTAAATATTTTCCATATTCTGTTACATCAGGTTCCCTGCACTGTTCAGCAGCAGCTTGATAGTTCTCGTCTCCCTTCTGCTGCTGATATACTTTTTGAAGCCTTGACAGATAAAACTCCAAATGAGTTTTGGCTTTCCTAACCACAACCTTGCACTTGGAGAGTGTCTTTACTCTTTCTGTATTATCCTGCTTCCACCTCTGATATTCTCTCTTTTTTTTTTTCCTTTTCCTTG
>VZTN01030295.1:376-17217 GCA_013400515.1 Erpornis zantholeuca | reverse complement strand
TTTTTTTTTTTTTTCATATTTCACTGTAGTTAATACAAGTAAGACTTAATCTTTGTTCGTACATGCAGACATCTTGTCACCTTTACTTGATTTTCCACATATTGGGATGGACCACTGTCTTGGGGTGACTTTATGATGTTGTATCCCCTGTTTCCACTCTATGCCCAGACATGAAGCCTGTGCATTTCTGTGCCTTTAAACTGGGTGTGAGAGAAAGAAAAAAAAGCCAGATGAACTTTTTACAGCAGTTTGTGCTTCAAGACCACTCTACTCCTCTGCATGCTTCTGCAGCAGCAAGGAAGCTCCCTTTCCTGCTTTCCAGCCAGCTTTCAGCTTTGTTTCTCCAGAGAGAGACAGAGATGTATTTTTTTTTCCCCCCTGAGACTTCGGCTCCTTCTTCTTCTTCCTCTTCTTCTTCTTCTTCTTCTTCTTCTTCTTCTTCTTCTTCTTCTCTGTCTGCGTCAACTTCTTGTTCTTTTTCTTTGTCTTCTTCTTTGTCTTCTTTTTTTTCTTCTCTTTTGGAACTGTTCAGAACATCAGAACTCTCTGGGAGACCCTCCACCAAGGCCTGGAGGGATACCAGGCTGACCTATCTCCAAAGAGAGAGAGAACACACCCAAAGAAAGGACTCTCAGAATTTACCAGGTTCTCTCCATGGAGAGAGGTTTTATTATCTAGCACAATTCTCTTCCCATTGTGCATTGTATCTGTTAAACAAATAGGTTTTTCTCCCCTTACTCTTTCCTCTGAGGAATTTCTTCCCAAACCTGGTGGGGGAGGGGTGGACAAAACCTGCTTTCTGTCAGAGGATGTTTGTTTCAGACGTTCCTCCAAATTTTGTCTCAAACCAGGACAACCATACACAAGCTTGGAAAAAGTCACTCCTGGAAATCAGTCAGCTTTCCTGGACCCTACTTATGCCCTGCTTCTTCTTTTCAGGATCACAAATGCTGCTATATGTCTGGGGTCAAGGCTTCCTCCCAGCCTTTAAATTCCTCACCAGTTCATCATTTGCTGTAATTGCGAGATCCAGCAAAGGAAATCCCTTCATCAGCTTCTCGACCACCTGTGCCAGGAAGCTGTCAACAATGCACTCCAGAAACCTCCCGTGTTGCTTAAGGTCTGCTGTGTTTTCCCTCAGTAGACATCAGGCTAGTTTCACTTACCCATGAGGGCTGGGATGTCCAGTCGTCTGAAGTAACCAGACACTATTAGGGCCCTTTTTATCTATCAAGTCTTTCTCCAAAGAAGTGCTATTGAATATAAGTAGCTTCTTTTTTTAGTACCCGAACCAAATTTGAACTAAATGGTATTAAGTTATTAATTAGGACAGTTGTCAGTCTGAAATTATTCTTTCAGTCTGAAATTATTCTTTCAAAATTGAGGAAGATCCTATGCATTCTGTTAGGAAATTATTTACCACAGCTTCAAAATAATGTAAAATGGTGGCTTGTTTGCTGGAGGTTTTTAAAAGCAGTAGTAGTCATGTGTGCTTATACTTAAAAAAAAAAAAATCTGCCCTTCCTTTTTTTTTAAATTCATTCCTAAGTGCCTCAGTAGCATTCAGAAAGAATTATAGCAAGATAATGACTGGAAAATAACCTTTCTAATGATTGCTGTTAAATTTTAAAAAATTATTTATAGGCAATAAAGACTTTGAAAACTCCCTTCATTGTATAACTTGGTGAATGTGAATGAACATATAGGCCTCTTTAGGAAAGATCTTAGAAATGTGTGCTTTACCTGACAAGGAACAAAGCTCATTACCGCTAGAGTAATCAATAACCCCTGCTAATGTGTTCAGTTGGAGACATAGACCAGATCAATAAAACCTGCCACATGCTTTTGTTTTAGGAAATGAAACCTTTTAGTTCTTAATTAAGGGAGAGACCTCACATCCTTAATGATGTTTGTGATGACTGTGCCACAGCGGACAAGAAAAACTGCATCTGAGGTTTGCTCTAAAAGACTTTGACAAAGTAGTAAGAGGGTTGAGCCAAAACTGATATAAATTTATTTAATTTATTTTAATGCGGCAAAACGAGGGAAAAATAATATTCAAAAGAAGAAGTATTCTGATAAATTACTGTGGTTATCAGAGGAAATAACACTTCCATTACAGTAACATGTGTCTGCAATTTGGCAACAAAAGATACTGAATCGAACCATGCCAAAGTGCTCTGTGTGCTACTGATTGTGGATCTTTAAAGTAGCCACTGTAAAACATAAGTTATTATTTTTTGCTTCATCTCAGTTATTATTCTTCTGACTTCTCTATGCTGGTGCATTTCCTACGAGGCAGTTAAGCTAAGGGAAAGCTCATGGGGAGTGGAGAGCAGGAGCAAACTAACAATAATGACTGCACTGAAAATGGCTCAGCTATTGACACTTAATAAAAGGATAAACATATGAGAGGGAATGGATTACTTTAAATGTTTAATCAAAAAATCCTGTTTACATAATACATGAAAGATGTGAATGCACCCACACACATGCATCTTGGTGATGATGTTATTGTCTTTTCCAACACTGGTATGCTGGAAAACAACTCACATCAAAGGAGCATAACAACTTGCATAACATGAGCTAACACTTTCATTTCCAGCCTAGTTTCTGTGATAAGATTAGCTGCAATTAAGTCTTAAAGGTTCAAACAAGATTTAAGAGAAGCAGATCTAAGGATTCAGATTTGCACAGCATTAAACCTTCCCCGAAACTGGGTATAAGTTCACCTGTTTAAGAAGGTGTGGAATTATGGAAGGGAATAAAATTGGAAAAAATCAAAGGGACAAGTGGTAAGCATTTGCTTAACAACCTACACAATGCCAAAGCTTACATTGTCACTAATCCTACAAATGCAAATCCATATGCCTAATTTTACTCACATGAATGAATACTTGCAGGACCAAGTGCAAAGATCATCATTATTAACTGAGAAATACAAGAATCAGAAAGCGTAATGATTGACACCCCTTTCACTTACACAGTACAAGACACACACTAAAAGTGCTGAAAGTAGTAGAGTTACAGCAGTTTAAAACTGAAATGTCAAATTTAGGCTGAGTATATATACAGGAACAGTGTGATGTGGAGGAGATCATGATAGGTAAAGAAGAAGTAAAGATATTATATTTCATGCACTTGCTCAAAGTAACTTTTTTTAAAATATGTAGAAGAGGCTTGGGTTTGGGAACAACACTTGCATCTTGAATGCAAAATCTGGTCTGTATAAGAACTAAGTTTTCACCAACAATTTTGGAGGTTATTTATGTTTTATTTTTGATGGGCTTTGGTGTTGGAGGTTTCTTTTTTGCCTTGGGTTTGATTTTGGGTTTCTTGGGGAGGTTTAGGTTTTGGATTTTGTTTGGTTTGTGTTTTCTGGGGTTGTTTGGTTTTGTTTTTTTTAATCCCTGGCTGAAACCAGGACAGTGGCTTTGTTGGGTGTTTTTGTTTGTTTGTTTTAATTTGTCATTCTTTTTAAACTTAAAAAAATTATGAAGGAAAGAACTGCAACTAAAATTTAAATTTTGTGATTCCATATGTTGCAAGTGCTTGTTCAGGAGAATAAGTTATTCTCTTGGGAAAAGACCTACCTGTACTCATTACTAAAAGAAGCACAGTGGACAGTTCCATAGCATTTCTTACCTATCTCTAGCCAGCTACAAATGCAAATATCTGAAGTTGATTCAATGGCTTAAATGCAGGTGTTGGCTGCTCTTAATTTTCCCTACCATATCTGGGACATCAGAACATAACTTGTATCTGACAGAAGACCCAAAGTAAACCTCTTGCCTTTCTGGCTGAATACCACATGGCATGTCTACACCAGATGTTCATGTGTAGCCAAATGAGCTGCTTCCCAAGCCAAAACTATTTCCTTTATAGGCAGCAGAGCAAGGGAGGTGAAATGAGCTGACTTAGAGACACTTCCTGAAGATGTTTATGTTGGGGTTGAAATGAAACATCGAAAGAAAACGAAGGTGGTCTCTTTCTGATAGCAAAATACGTTGTTTGATGATTTGCCTAGGTCACATATTTCATCCTTTAAAAAATTAGTTCTATCTGTTATGAAAGTAACAGCATCTCTGTATGCTTTAATAATATAATCTGTCTGAAGCTAGGACCTTGCTGCTAACTTGAATGATAGTAAGGCTGGTCATTTTATTCATATGAATTAAAGTACTAAAATACAGTAATTATTCTCCCCCACTTTCTATTTTTGAACACGGTATTTCAAGTCTCAAATCCCTCATACCTCCAAGTATCTTTAGACACTCATATAGTACAGCACAGACGAATAGAAAACAGCCTATTTTAGAAGATTAAGGTGTATAAAATACAAGGTAAGTTTCTGAGAAAATAAAGAGGGGGAAAATAGTGCTAAGAGGCTCTATTTCAACCAGATGAGGAAGCTTAGTAAAGAAATATGATCAAAGCAATATAATATATGCCTGCCAGAAATAATAGGTACATATTGAAATTTCCACTTTTAACTTTGGGTATGGTTGTTTGAAGATTTGCACATATCCATAGCTGTTGAACATTTTTCTTTCCACAGATTCCATGAAACAAGTTGCAACTCAATGGAATGTGATAAAAAAAGTCAGGAAAAGGGAAGAGAGGAAGTTGGGGAGACTTTCAGGATTAACATGTAGTGCTGAATATTTAATTAGCCAGGGATAACAACAGGTAATTATGAAATCAAGCAAAGTTCTATTATGCATCATTTTATAATTCATGCGGGTGTGTCATAAAATTACAAGCATTTTTACTTTAAAAAAACTAACCATGTGTTTAATGCAAATGCAATCACGTTAATGTGATTCACACTTTTTAAAGTGCACATTGAGAGAGTGGATAATAATGAGAGGCTTTGTAAACAAAATCACTGGGAGATACTAATAACATAGCACTACTAAAGCGTGTAATTTATTGCGAAATTTGGAGGAGAGAAAAAAAATGACCTATAATCAGCTCTCCATTTCCTGTCTCTAATTCTCAGGTATTTTAGGATTGCACTTTTCTTTCGTTGTTCCTTTATTTGTTTGTTCTTCTGGCCTTGTCTATGTAAGTCTGGGAGAAGGTGTGAGTAATCAGTAGGGGTGAGGACATATTCATAACATTTCACTTTAATTCAACTGGTTAAATGGAAGGAGGTAATCTCTTCCTCTGAACTGCCTCTGGCAGAAACTCTGATGACTCCAAGGAGAACTTTGCCTATGTGGATAAAGTTATATAACGGAGTTATATATAAAGTTATAATACATAGAAAATGAAAGGTGGTTTGCTGTCTACAACAAATTGTTATATCAATGTCTAAACCTAGATAGTCCATGGCTTCTAGTAAACCGCAAAATTTCCAAGATATTCACATAGGATGGCAAATATGATCTGTTGCTTGGCAGCTGGAGGGCATGGGGAATACTCCAGGCCTTTTTGAAATAGTACAAAACATCTGTGTTTAGACAACTGAATCCTGCCGTGGGTATCTTTATTCAGGTGAATTGAACATCTTTCCGTTCCTCACTAGTGATATTGAATAGAACTGGATGAATCTTGATGTGCGGTGCATTCATAGACCTAAATGCCCGGTACGAGAGAGACATAAACTTGCTGGAGCAAGTTCAGTGAAGGGACACAAAACTGATGAAGGCCTCGGTGCATCTCTCCATATGAGAAGAGGCTGACAGAGCTTGGACTGTTCAAACTGCAAAAGTGAACACTGAGAGGGATTGAGTCAATGTGTATAAATTCCTGATGATGGAGTAAAGAAGGTGAAGCCAGTGTCCTCAGTGGTGCCCAGTGAGCTGGTTACAGAGAGAGGCTGAGGAATCTCCTTCCTAGGAGATATATAAAAACCCAACTGACATGGCCCTGGGCAGCCTGCTCTGGGTGACCCTGCTCTGAGCAGGGCATTGGAGCTCTGGCTCTGGAGCTGCCTTTTCACATCAATTGTTCTATGGTTCTGTTCTGGTGATATATGCAAGAAAGAAAGAGCTTTTGAAGGAAAAAGCTACTCAGAAATGTCTCAGCCAGGGAAGTGTGGTTTCTGGTATCTGCATTTAAATCTGTCTATGTAAATACAACCATGCAGACAACCTAACTGAAGTTCCTTGATTTGTACTCACGTGCATCCAATATCCAGAAGTTACTACAGTGTGGACACAGAAGAGTCTAATATGATAGACCCATAATGCAAACTTAAAAGCAAAATAAAATGTCACTGCAGACCGTTTCCTCTCCAAAGAAGTACCATTTTGTTAAATATGTGACTTTAATGCCTTATAAATGCTGGTGAGAACATGGGCTTTCAATAAAGGTTTTAAACAGATTCCTAGGCCTCTACTCATAAGAAAAATGTATCCAGATTTTTTTTTTAAATAATCTCAACTCTTTGCCCTCAGAATGGTATCAAGGTATTGTTCATGCCAGGGTTCTTCACAAAAGTCACAGAATTACAGAATCACAGAATGGGTCAGGTTGGAAGGAACCACAGTGGCTTCATCTGGTCCAACATTCTTGCTCAAGCAGGGCCATCCTGGAGCACATGGCACAGGGCTGCATCCAGATGGTTCTTGAGGGGGGCTCCACAATCTCTCTGAGCAGTCTGTTCCAGTGCTTGGTCACCCACATGGTAAAGAAGTTGTTCCTCATATTCAGGCAGAACTTCCTGTGCATCAGTTTCTGCTCATTGCCTCTTGTCCTATTTCTTGGCACCCCTGAAAAGAGCCTGATATATCCTACAGACACCCTCCCTTCAGATACTTCATGAACTATGATACTTCATAAACATTCATGAGGTCCCCTCTCAGTCATCTCTTCTTGAGACTGAGCCACAGAAATGTGACTGTGCTGGATTTGCCTCTTTATACTGTCCAGAGTCCTTCAATATATCTCAATGCTGATGCTCTCAAACACTACCCCGAGTCCTCAAAAAAACCACAAGAATGCTGTATTCAGTCAGATCAAGGATGCCTTCAATTCAGCAGTCTGTGTTCAACAGCAATAGAAAACTGCCAAGAAGCTACAGACAAAGCTTATAAAATACTTCCTTTTCATAGTATCTCATTACATCATTCATGCCCCATGTTATTCCTCATTATTCCATAATGTAGAGAAAATATTCTCTAAGTAAGTTGTTAGAAAGTATTTTATAAACAAAGCATATTTTCTCTTAATACCTGCAAGGGAAAGATTTTGTTTTGCTAAATCTTTGCTTTACAACTTTCAATGTGTTATTTTTGCACCAACATAAACTTGCATCAGTGACTCAGCTGTATATATTTTTCACTTCTTTGTAATGATCTTAGTTTAAAAAAAAAATCTTTAGAGGAGTATGTGGACCAGGTAGTAAAATTTAAACTGACAAATATATATACCTGGTTCTCTCATTCAAAAACTCTCTACAGACTCTCCACCTAAATACTTTGGTTTCAGTCCCATTTTCTTTAAGGTGCTGTCGTAAATAATTGAATGACAGGGAAAGAAAGCTAATTTTATCACTTTTCTCCAACTACAATTTCAGTCCAAAAATTTTAATTATATTTTCAAAATGATACCTTGTTTTTCAACTCAAGACATTTTGTGAAGAGTAATTGGTATTTTTCCTCTACACTGTTGTAATCAAAACTCTTTCTAGAGCATGGTCTTCCAGCACTAGTCTTAGAAAGATTTTTTTTAAATTTTATAGATGACTCATAAACTTTGAAAAATGGATCTTATAATGAAAATGCTGACATAACATTAACCATAGCAGCAAGAACAGTGCCACAGTAATTTATTTACATGTTGCTTTTCAATTTCTTTGCATGCTATTGTTATCATTTTTATGGCAAGTATTATTTTTCAACAAGTTTCTGATTTGCAATTTTATACTGCAATCTTTACTGTTGGCTGAAGTTTTCTTACAAATTAATTACACTCTTCAAGAAAATTGCTTAGACCTAGAAAACTGCCACAATTTATTATTGTTTCCAAAGGGAAAACTTAATGTCTTCACTGCAGTATGGGCTCAGCCCTATTGTAGTTTTTTCTACAGTGATAAGTGAAATAACATAAATAATAATGTAATAATAATTCTTAAAAATCAGCAGAAGACACCTGTTCCAGTCAGGAAAGATTGCTGGCCTAATTCTCTTCTCAATTCCAAAGATTTAACATTGGTACAACTCCAATTTCTGTGAATTTATTGCATATTGTACCACTTAGAAGAGCTAAACTTATCCCTTTTCTAATGGAATGAACTAAAATCTGAAGAAATATATATAATAATCTGCTGAATTTAAGCTCAATATTTATGGGGAAGGCAAAGACAAGGACTTTATTCAAAAGCGAATTTTAGAAAGAATAATGGCACTCTCTTAGCTGTCGGTAAATTATCAAAGCACAGGTACAAGAAGATACTTCAAGTCTTAATTCATGATCAAAATGATGACTTAGCTGTCATCACAGAGACTGTGGGATATGCTGCACATCTGACACAAACATAGAAGAACACAATTTGTTCAGGGAGACAAGCAAGGGAAAAATGCAGGAAGTGTGTTTTATTTCAAAGGCGTAAATATTAGTTTAGATGCTACATGAGAATAGACTGATTGAAAATCTGTGGCTAACGTTAAAAAGAAAGAAGAAAAGGAAACCACTGTGATGGCATAACTCTAAGCCACCAAATGTATACAATGAGTAAAACTCCAGAGAGAAATCTTTTTGTGACTAATGAAAATAGTGAAGTATCTTCACTTATTACGAATAAAGGGAATATTTAGCTGTCAAGGGGACTGTTGGGAGCAGGGAAAAGGAAAATGGATGGTTCAGGAAGATTTTAATATTAGTTCAGAAGTTATTTAAACAGAAGATGGAGACATAAACTAGACAGGCAAGCTCTTCTGTATCAGTTTTATTAAAGTGGGAAGAAGTGGTTGAAATGAAAGTGCAAGTGATAATACTATGATATGTTATTTAACAAAACATCAATTAGAGAACAAATAAGGATGAGCAGGGGATTCTAAGGAAAATAACTTTCAGAACTAGCAAGGAAGAAAAGTATAATATATAAATATATATGTGTGTGTGTGTATGTAAAGAGGGGGGAAAAATCACTGCAGAAGAGCTGAGAGGTTTTAAAAGGAACAACGTCAAATTATTCCATTTCAGATGGTGGCTTAGGGGAAGCATCAATAGATTAACTCAGCTAAATCAAGTTATCTTTGCTGTCCTGGAATTCAACAGCAAAGTTCACAAAATGCTAACATGAACAAATGCTGAGAAGTATTAAGGGAAGTATACACATGGGACTATAGGCCTTGACGAGAAAAGAGATGTAACTATAAAGGGATTTCTAAGAAAATTACACTCTATCATAATGTATCCTAGTACACTAACAGTACCAGGAAAGAAGGTGTTATTTTGTTAGAGAGTGGAGAAAAATTTAGTGTGCTAACAAATAAATATGTTTGCAGACTTGTTTGCAACACTCCTACTGGGAAGATTCAACCTATATCCCAAATCCCACTGTGTACCTGGAGAAGCTTACATTCCACATACTCCTTTGAATTCCATTTCACTTCAGTCTTGAGGGGAAATCCCAGAAGGACTTCTTCAATGAAAGGCATGAAGTTCAAAATGTGACGTCTTTTTATTACATAGAGTGCTACCCCAGAAGTGCCAGTGTCACTACTCATTATGTTAATTGTTCCAGCATTTATCCACTAAAAACTAATACAGAAATCTAATAGGGAAAAGAAATAGTCACCTACTTTCTACTCATGTGTCAGATATATCAAGGTAAAAATACTCTGATTTATAGCACTGAAAGAGTATGAGGGAGGATTTGATTTTTTTGTGGGTTAGTCAGTTTCTTTCCCCCAGTTCATTTACCACATGCTTCAGGATATTAAAGAAACCCTCTTCAGTTTGGAGATCTTCTTGCTTTACTCATATTATTAGTAGTATCTGTTCTAAGATAACATTCAGAAGTTGAAGAAATTACAGTATAAGTAGGCAAGACAGCAAAGAGTGCAAGAAAGCCTTGCAGCATTCCTCTGAAGTATATTTTTTTTACTCATATTGCCTGTCCACACTCTCTACTCCAACTGTACCAGGGGATGAAAAAAGAAACACAGAAGAAATGGTCCTCTTGACAGGCAGGAAAGGATTTCAGAGACTTAGCAGCATCAATCTATAATTATCTATGAGAGGGGAGATAGTATATATTACATGCATAAACTTGTAATTGTATTTCATCAGGCATTCCCAGGCACTGCCTGATAAGGGTGTATCTGGGTACATCAATCTAGTGAGGTTAGAAGAAAACAATCTCTCAACTATGTCCATATTATCTTAAAAGAGCAGTGACTGCTTCTCCTCTCTGCTCACCTCACTGATATGTAGTTTTGTACGCAGTGTGCTGTTGCTGGCTCCGTGATGTACACTAGCCCCTGCCTGCTTTATTTATTTTATTACTCACCTTCTGCAGTGAGATCAAGGGAATGAAGCTCAATATGGAGTGCAGGGGAAGGGCACTTTGATTGCACAGGATTGACTATGGGTTGTTTTAGGGACAAACCAAGATGGGGAAAAGGAGGAATCAAGGTATCTTGGGGAAGAACAAATGGGAAAATAGAAATATAAGTTGATAGATGAGCCAGTTGTGTGCAAGCAGGGGCTGGTCAGTGCATCTGTGTGGCCATGCCCTGTGCCTGACCATTACTATGTGTCCTAGCTTCTCACTAAACCCCATTGCTAGCTATTTTCCTGATTGTGGGTCTCTGTCCTGTGTGCAAAAGTGTGTTTGTGGGGCTCAGTGACAGCCTTGGGGCTGGGCCCAGGAGTCAGAGCAGTCCATGTGTTCACGGTGCCAGCAACCGGTGTGGGCATGACATTAATAATTAGTGAAGGTTCTTCCAGGTAAGAAAGAGAATAGGTGCTGTGGGCTGGGACAGGGGACAGGACGAGTGCCTCTGAGGGTGCAACCACAGGAGGAGGTGGCAACTGAAGGTGCCAGTGTAAGGGATCTGCAGTCCAGGCTAACTGCTGGAGAGACAATAGGGTCTGGGGTGCACAGAGAGGTACATTTGTGAATGTGTGTGTGTGCGTGCAAGGGTGTCTGTACTGGCAGCTAAATTGGGACTCTGTCCTTGAGAGTTTGTATAGCCATTTGCCAGCAACTGTAAATACTGACCCAGGGACAGCTACTGGTCAGACTGATGGTCAGCACAGAGCTGTCACAGCCTCCTCCATAGCAGGCTGGGGGGTTTGGAAAGTCTGTAACGTCTGTAACCTCTGTAAACTAAGGAATCAATTATTTTACCCAAACCAAGTGCTGCACATCACATTAAGGAGCCTTACTTGCTTCTGTATTCCCTGAAATGATTTTAGAGCATACAAACATTTATTGACATGTATAAAATATAGCCCTATTAAAATGAAGATTACGTTTATGTGCCTCTTCTCTCTCTGTTTGTATGTATTTACACAGACTGTAGACTTAAACTACAACACACATTATTTAAAGGAAGGACTCATGTATAGCAAGATTCTCCAAGACATGGAAGCTAAGAAGTTTAGCAGTTCATCTTGTAAACCTATTATAATGTACAGCTAAAATCCCAGAGTCATAATCCCTGGTTATTCTTCTGGATCAATGGCCATTTTGCCAGCACCAGATCTTCTGTTCTTTCTCGTCTCTCTTTTTTATTACTTTCTTCGGTCATAAAGAAGGATGCTAAGTGAAAATAAATGGTAAAGGAAAGAAAAATAAACAATCCCTCCTGTTCTACCACCCCCCTGACTCCCCAATCCTGCCTCAGTGTTTGAATAACCTCTAAAAAGTTGCTATAGAAATGACTTTCCCATTGACAATACAAAAATCATTGAATTCAGATGACTTGTAATTTACTTGGTAAAGTCAAATTCCATGTAAGTATTCAAATTATGTGAAGATCAGATTCAGTCTAAAATTGCATTTTTCACAATTCAAGAAAATTTCCACTCAAAACACTCAAAAATCTAATGTCATAGTGCTATGTCTTAATGATAAGCTATGTTTACTGCATGCCAGCACTCTCCTGTCCTTCAAAAACTCTGTAAGAAGAGAAGGGAAAGAGCCACAAGTTTTAAGCACTTTGATGACACGTTTGACCTTTGATCTCTTAGCTAAATAAAAGTTTTATTACTTCCAAGGGCTATATAACTTTTGGGAAAAAAAAAATCCTTCTTTTGTTCCATGGAAGTCCACTGAAAAATGTTTTATCGGAAATAAAGAATTTTGTCATGGCTTATAATGGCAGTGTAAATGTTGGGAGAAATATTTTTGTATAGAAAACCAATGTAAACTTCAGGGAAAATAACATCCTTTCTAAAATTAAACAAAAAAGAGCAAGATAAATCAATCAGATGATTAAACTGAGGAGGAACCAAATCAACAAAAACCAGAAGACAATACTGGTCCTTCAGTCTGCTGCATATTTTGTACTGGGGTCTTTTTCTTGATTCACACTTGGAAAAGAAACCAGCATGGAATATTTATCTTAAGTAGATTAACAATGCCATTACTTTGATCTTATCTAGCACATTCATTGGTGTCTGCTTTGCTTATTTGTGTGTAGTTTATCACAAAGAATAATTTCAAATGGACATTCATAATTTGTTTGCAAAATAACCTTTTTCAGCAGTGGATGTATTAGTCTAGTGATCTTTTTGGACTGGTTTAACTTAAGCAGGGAATTAAGTACCATGCATCTGCTCCCTCACTCCACCTCCTCCACAGTGGGATGGGGAGGAGAATCGGGAAAAGAGTGAAACACACGGGCTGAGATAAGAACAATTTAATAATTGAAACAAAGCAAAACAAAACACAGATGATGAGGAGGAGGATGAGAGTGACAATAATAACATTTAGTAATAAATGTAATAAAAAAGGGAGGAGCAGAAGAGAGCTGAGAAAAACAAGTGATGCACAATACAATTCTCATGAGCAGCTCAGCTCACCAACATGAGAAATGTCCCCAAGTCACAGGGAGTTGGGGAGTTACCCTGCAAGGTAACTCCTCCCAGTTTACACACTGGGTAGGATGTTCCGAGGTATGGAATATCACTTGGCCACTTTGGCCCCTCTCTCAGCCATGCTCCTGCAGAGCTTCTTGTGCAGTTCCTCACTGGTGGACCACAAGACACAGAAAAGTCCTTGACAGCGTAAGCATGACTAAGCAACGACCAAAACATCACTGTTTTATCAACATTATTCTCATACTGAGACTAAAACACAACACTGTACAGCTACTAAGAAAATGAATTCTATCCCAGTTAAAACCAGGAGAGGGACCTAAAAACTCTATTTTTTTTTCCTTCCATGATTTACTTTCAGAACTTATCAACATCTTCACAGCATGTAGGCCCTTTTTAACATTGGCTGCTATACTTTCCAAATAAGTCAACATTTGTCAGTCATGTAAAATCTGAAACATTCTATTAAGCAATACAATGTACACAGTGGTCAGCTTTGCTGGTCATGTGCTGCACTGTGATTAGTGAATGCTCTTGGCAACAGACACATGAAAAACAACAGAGCACCTAAAAAAACCTTAAAACATCTGTAAGACTTTTTGTCTGGGTGTTTCCTGTTATTTTCAACATTTCAGTGAGAACAATAGAAACTCTACATCATAATTTCATTTAGAGATATTTTCTTCCCATTTGTAGAGATAATTTGCATATTATTAACTTACAATTTAAGGCTAGATTCTGAAAATATCTTATTCTTCACTCTGTTTCACGGAAATCAAGGCATTGTTCAATAAGAATGAATTTATCATAAAGTAGCCGTGCTGGAGAAAACCTTAGGCAAAAAATGTTTTCATACAAACCATTCATTAAATGACTGTGAATAATGAAGAAACTAATATAAATTGCTGTCTATTCACAGAAAATTCAGTAATGGGCTGGATTTGACAAACTATTTGTTACAAATAGTTCACACCAACAATGAATACGATGTCTCCAGCTGTATGTCTATTTGGGATTAACAGAGGTTTTTTCAGACCCATTTTTCTCCCTGCATCATCTGTTTGTTTTGTTCTGTTTGTACAGTTTGCACAAAATTGCTCAGCTTGTGGTATATAGCCAGCAATTAACACCACTTAGCAGCTGTTAAATAGGGTAATCGCCTGTTGTTATCCTCATTCAGGAACTAATTGCTCTCAGAGCGCTGCTCATAAACCCACCAGAGCACCAGGTATGATCTGCTGAAGATGATCTGAGGTGAAATGGGCTTTACTTTCCCTCGCCAAGGATGAGTTCCACTGGCTACTAACGCCTGCAGAGAGTGGAAGGACATAGGAGCACCAGTAAGGATTTCTTTTCACAGAAGTCAGGAGGTTGGTGAGGTTTGGTGGATAAAAGGAACTGCAGGTAAAATCACAGAGCTCTGAGTGCTGGTGTGAATGGCACTGGCTGTATTGCTGCCCTGGTTTGAGCAGAGCAAACTGCAAAGTGCACCATCTTCTGTGATCACATCGTTTCTGAACGGATGGTTAATGTTTTCCCATTCCTTTTTCTGACTACTATCCTGAAGACATTTTTAATGCAGATGAAGCAGATTTATTACTTTTTCCTATTAAAACTAAATGTTCAAAATCGAAAGAATGCTAGTGGCAGAAAGAAATGGAGTTAAATTAATTAATTATTAAATTATCAGAATTAAGTAATGTGATTTTGTTACATTATTTACATATGGAATACATTTATTATGCTCTTTTTGGTGAAGTATTCTTGAAGCACCAGTAATCAATAATGTGGGTATATTTCAAATATATGCACATCTTCTCTTGGTCTGCAGCTACACATAGAAAAGAAATATGCCTCCTAATACATATGAAATATGCTTTGTAATTAATGGGGATCTTACAAGGGCATCAGTCAGAAGTAGAAGATTTGGGTTTTATTGCCTGCACATATCTCTTTGCAGCATATTGAATGCTGTTCTAGAGTAAGTAATATGAAGTGAATCATGGGGTCTTGAATGTACCTCAGACATCCTTCATGACCCTTGTGCTGGTCACTTGTGCTGGATACTTTAGAAACACACTTTGATTTCAGGTTTTCTCTGTTGTAAAAAGCTACTAGTATTCTAATTAGAATATGTAAGAATGACTTGTACCTCCTTAAGAGCTGGATAAGAACTCCAGGCCTCCCAAACAACTGGAAGGAAGTTTTATCCATGGTCTTCAAGAGAGCATGTAAATAGAAACACACAAAAATGGTTATTCTGGTAAAAATCTCCCTGTTCTTCCTGTGTGTTAAATCATACACTTGCAAGATAATAGGTGCATTGGAAGGAGCCAATTTTTGATGGTCTGAAAAGTGTTAAAGTAGGATGTTATTCACCTTTCTCTTCAAGATAATTTAAACGATTTAGGTAAAGATACAGGTAAATACCTAGCCTATACTATGACTATATGCTTGTTTCTGTTAAAATGTTCTGCATCTGTAGGAGAGAAATGCAGAAGTTTAACATGAATTTATTGTTTTTACTGTGAAAATGATATGTCCGAACATAATGCTTCTTTCTGCAATACTAGTTCCCAGAAATTACAAATCCAAGCTGGATCTTTTTGTTCTTATACAGCAAAGGGAAAGAATCACAGCTTTAATAATAACCAGCCTGCTGATCAAGAGACCTATACTGCTTCCTACAGCTCATACTAAATAAAAAAGGTCTGAAACCTTGTTGTGTTGTGGGTTGTGTCCCATACCACATGTGTATACACCAGAATTAGGTATGCATATATACATATGAGATGGTCATTTCCAGATGAACCTGTCTTGATCATTTGTTTATAGATGACTCAGACTCACTATTACTGTTACCTATTACTACCAACTAGTTTGATTATTAGAATAATCATCCAGAAAGGAGTGGGATTTGAAAGTTTTGGCTGTACAAGAGGGCTCAGGTTTACAGCTTTATCTCTCTGCAGAGGCTGGGACCAGGTGAGTAGTTTGATGACACTTCTTAAGGGTTCACAGAACACCTCCCTCAGTCCAGAAATTTCAAGCACGCATTCACATACTCATAATTCTTCCCTTGCTCCTTCCAGCTAGGTTCAGTACTTTCAGCCTGATGTTTCTCCAACTTCTGCACGAGTATAGTCCAGCAGATACACTCTCTCAGAGGTATCAACAGAATATTACCTAGCAGGATGAAAACAGCAACATTCCAACTTTCCCAGGAGCTGTTACAACCAAACCTCTTATTTTTTTCTGATATTTTAATGAAATTTTCAGATGTTTTACAGCACTGTTTGTGATGTGCAAAGGCAAGAGACAACTTTTCAAAACTGTACCTATGTTTCTCACATCATAAGTCTATTTCATTAAGAACATTGAAATTTAACCAGTGATCAACAATTTGCATCCAAATGTTAGTTTTATGTTTGTAATTGTTATTATTAGTTCCTCTTCCAAAGCACATCAAATTATAGTTCAGCTTATTGGGCAGGCTCAGTATCCAGTAGACTAGCAGTAATGTGGACTTTATATTTCTTTTAATGATAAATTGAAAGTAAAACTAGATGCTGTTTAAATCATTTGGCTGCAACTGTAAATATAACAAAAGGGGCCAAAGGAAAAGTACACATAACTTCAGTGAAATGCCATGCTTGCCTATGGGGGATGACTACTGGTGAGAAATAAATGACTAGGTAAGAAATTAACTTTCCTATTAGAACCTTTAGGATTTGGAAAATTTCTCATTTTTGGCTTGTTGCTAAATTATAGACATAATTCAGTTTTTCTTTAGACTAATCACTAAATAGGAAATATTTCAATGCACCTTTATTTTCTTT
>VZTN01030293.1:46921-93219 GCA_013400515.1 Erpornis zantholeuca | reverse complement strand
GCCTGAAGAGAAGGTGTAGCCAGCTGAAGATCGGTCTCTACTCCCAGGTGACAAGTGACAGGACAAGAGGGAATGGCCTGATGTTGCTCTAGGGGAAGTTTAAATTGGGTATTAGGAAAAAAATATTCATGGAGAGGGTTGTAAAGTATTGGAACAGACTGCCCATGGAGGTGGTTGAGCTACCATCCCTGGAAGTGTTCAAAAAATGTGTGAACATGGTTAAATGATGGACACAGTGCTAGGCTGATGGTTGGACTCAATGATCTTAAAGGTCTTTCCATCCTTAAAAATTGTATGATTGTATAACTCTCTGAACTTTTTCTTTCCCTTTCTTCTCCCCCCACCTCTTTCTCTTGAAATCACTGGTCCAGACAGTCTTGTCTCAGCCAAACGCATCTTTTAAATGGCATGCATACATATCTGATGTTTTGAAATTCATTTTTCAAGTAAAAGGATTTCCAAGTAAAATTCAAGCCCTTAGTATGGGTGGGAAAATCCTTGAGAAGAGATATCCAAACACACCATGCTGAGCTTATGTCAGATGCTGCTTCCCCTGAGCACCTTCTGGGCTGCGCTACTTGAGCCTCCTTTCACCAGTGCAGCTTTGCTAAACATTTGACCATGTGGGTGACCTGCAAGTTGTATGCCACTAAGTATGTTTGAAATCTGAGATTTAGACAAGACAAACTACATTTTCACCAGAAAACTGAAAGTTGCATCTTTTTCCTCCCTAAATAATATTTTTGTACTGAAATAATAGTATTTTTCTTTTCCTACCAAGTATTTGGGGATAAAATCTTCTTTTAAAAAATTGTAATAATTGTGAAAATAGCATTTAGGTTTTCCAAAATGTTTGAACTATGGAAAATTCATACTCCAAGAACAAGAAATACTGATGATATAAGTGTAGCAGTAAAAGTAATTGAAGTTGTAAAGGTATGAAGACCAAGAACCTCCACTAGAACTATTCATGCAATGTGATAGTTGCTATCCTTCCCTCTGTAATAGATGCCTGTGGCTGAACAGAAGGGTTTGGATGTATACACTCAGTTACTGTAAAACTCATCCTACTGAATCCAACAGTCCCAAGAACTCAATTGAAAGCTTTGGCAAAAATATGTGAATGTATAGTTACATCTGTAGCCAATAAGAATTCTTCATCTATCATCACTGCAGTAGTTTAGAGGGGAGGAAATCTCATCTAAAAGCAGGTACAACAGGTATGATTTGCCTGAGTTTCTCCTTTGAACTTAGAGAAAAATGTTCTCCACCTAGGTGAGCGAGAGCCAGCCGCCTTCTTGCTTATACACATGCATGTCTGGTCTTGTGGAGTGGGCAGAAACTGAGCTGATGCACTGAGCAAGTGTAATTTAAATAACAGGTTTAATTACACTCCTTGAACTGGAGTGTCAAGTTTGTGACAAACGTGCAGTAATTTCCACTGTACCATACAGAGTCAGCAAATGTTGATCAACAGGTACTGCTTATTTTGTCCTTTCGAAGTTTTGATTTAAAATAACTGAGATCAAACCAGTTCTAAGAACAAGATATGCCTGCACTGGATTCTTAAAGTTTATTCATTTTGCCAATTCATTGTTTTTCATGGTACGCATTCTTAGTAGCAGCAGAAGTTGCGAAGCATCTGCTATGAAAAGATAATATGGTTTTTAAAGGCAATACTGTTGAGTGCTGGAAAAACAACCTAGAAGTTAGTAGCTTTTGTACAGACTTAAAATTTGCGTGGTGACAGTTGATTTGGTGGTTGCCAATAATCGCATCCTATTCAGGGGACATGTCATCAAACCATTCTAAAGGCTAAAAGCTATACATTTTAATTGATCAGTCAGAGCTGTATTCCCACAGCATTAGACTAATCCGCCCTTCAGTCTTCCTTTTTGTTTAGATTACGAAGGAAGCCTCTTATATGAAAATTATTTTGCCTCTGGTTAACAGAGAATAATGTTGTTAATGCAAAAAAGAAAAAGAAAAGAAAATGGTGCACAAGCAGTTTATTTTTAGAAGTCGTTTTCTAAACATTTCATTTGGTTTATGTCCATTACCCACACTAAAATTGAATGGCGAATTGGGAATAATATTTTAGAAATAAACCTTTCTTCCTCATTAAAATATACTTTATGCATTTTTAGGCTCTCTGGAGAATTAAAGCGAATAGCTGATTCTCAGGAGGACTTTCATTTGCTTAAAAGTGAGGATTTTTCATTTTTATTATTTAACTGACTATGGCAGTTTAAAAGAAGTTATTCAAGCAAAATGGGTTATTGAATTCCCGTTCCTTTGTTTTTCCCAATATCTTTTGCCTTTCCAAAAAACTTTAAAAAACCCCAAACCAAAACACTTCCATATATTGAAATGTTTATTTGGTAGTTAATTCAGTGTTATAAATAAATAAATTACTCCAGAACATATTTTCAAATTCAAAATCTGTCAATTTTATTTTGTCCTTTCTACTTCAGGCACACTTTTTCTCTTCCTTCAATTTTTCTTCCCTTTTCCCCTCCCCTAAATCTCTGGAGCATTTCAAAGAAATACATTGATGACTGCAGGATTTTTTGCCTTGTTTCTATACTACAATATTTGAATTCAAGAAATAAGTTATATCTAATCTGCTCAGTTTTGATGTCCCTGGTGTCAAAACCCAAGGGAGATAGCACTAAATTCCACCTTGGTCTCTTCAAGATGAGAAGCCAATTTTGTGTTGTCTTATATCTGCCCCTATGTTTTCCATAGTGCTCGATTAATAGAAAAGGGCTTGTCCCTTGTGCTTTTATATTAATCCGTTTTTCAAAAAAAAATCATTCACTGAAAAAAAAATTTACTTAGTGTTAATTCTCTGCTCTTTTCCTTTGGCAAATTTTAGACAAACTTGCCAATTTCAAGCATACTTGAAAAATAGTACTTGAAAAAATACTTGAAAAATTTTGGATTTAGTTTTCCAGCCACGTTTGTGAAGACCTAGGGAATAACTGAATAGAAAACATACATTCCATTTACACGTGAGCAGATTTTTGCTTTTCTATTTGCAGCATGAGGATAAGCAATTCCTTTAATCAATTATTGAATACAGGACCATATAGCAAGACAGATACTGAGAGTTTCATGAGCTCTACTTTTTGTGAGCCATTGCAATTGATCATGGTGGAAGGACTGTGGCTCTGTGCATTCTGCAGGCCCTCAGCCTGGTTCCCTTATTTTTATACCCTTCCATCTGCAAATTCTTGTCCTCAGATAGTGCTTTAGCATCCATAACTGACAAGATTGTGTACTACCTTTCAGTGCATTGGCTCCAACCATCTCCTACCCCATGGCCCAGAAGGGACCCTCCCAAGAAGATTTATGTCAGTTCTGCCCCAGAGTATCCTGTGTGAATGTGAGGCTTGAGCTTTTCCCCACACATAAAATGTCATGAACTTGTCCCAAGACTTGACTTGACAATTGCTACTCCATAGTGTGATATGACTTCTTGACTCCATGCTCCTCTTGGGATTACTTCAGAAAGAGAAGTTGCAGTTCATGCCACTCTACCACAGGGAGAGTGGAATTATGTATGATCCCTCCAGGCTTTCTGTGTCTCTTAAAGCATTAATCAAAAACGCAGCCTTGGAAGCAGAAGACTTAGGGGATGATGCTGTGGAAGTGTTTGTGACTTTTCTTCCACTGTTGCAAAGTGGAAGAAAGATCTTCAAGAGTCACAGCAGGACTATCTGTGCTGGTTTTGCACTCTGATATTATTTTCTCCTCAAGGGATGATAACAGCAATAACTTCATTATACACCAGTAGCCTGTTTCTGTCACTTATATAAATCTTTTAGGTGCTATTGTTCATTCAGAAGCAAGTCAAAGAAAGGCTGGCTGATTAAGAAAGACCCAGTTGTCTGGTGTTATAAATACTGGCCTATGGCTTTGCCCTTAGTGGCCTGAGAGGTACCATAGGTTGAACTTTTATTATCAGTACTTCCCCAATAAAGCTATTTTTCCTCAAACCTCACATATTAAATTGATTATACACCATGTCATTTTAAAAGTATGCAGTTGTTGTTGATTTATATGGTCAGACTGGCTGCCAACTCAGCAATTTCCATCCTAAAATAACAGATCCAAAAAAGCCCCAAGTCCCACAGTCGGCTGCTTTATGCTGTAATGAGTCAGCTGCCGATGTGTGCAACCACTAATTTCAGCCCATTTGTCCAAAGGGACAAGCAAAAACATGCAATTTTCTAGCAATTATAATCAGTGAAGAACTCTACATGGAAATGGTCAGCAGAAATATCAAGAAAATAATTTAGACTAGGAAACATTTTCTGCTGTTTTCTGCATGCACTCTCTCTATATCCATGTATATGTTTCCAGTAAACAATTAGATGACAATCACAGACCTAGTTGGCCACTTTTAGGAAAAGAAAAAGATAAAATGCTGAAACGAAACAAAACACAGAAGAAAATGCAAACCCAATGAAGTCAATGGAGTTTCTGAAGGTTTGCAACTAAGTGTGTAGTTAAGTGAGTAGATGCTGGCAAGGCAATGCAAATTTTAGTAGTGTCTCTTAACACCAGAACAATATGAATGAAAAGTTTTCTACACATGGGTTCTTTCAGAGGTAAACCAGAGAGGCCTTTGTGTCATGTGTGATTCTCTGCCACTGAACAGCACGCAAACCAGTGGAGAGCAGTCTAAGGTATGGCAAATATACAGTATTTCTGAAAGCAAGAAGAGGTAGAGAGGCAGCCCACCAAGCTAAATAAGGCTGCTGCACTGTTCCTGTGTATAATATGCATCTTGGTATTAATTGGGAAGAAGTAAGAGAAGAAATTAGTCTATCCTTATTTCTAGTAGTTCAAGATACAAGATGCTTGCTGATCTCTTCCAGATTTTATTATAGAGCCACCATGCTCTGACCACTTAAAACCCACTCCACTGTAGTGCTCTAGTCTTTTCTTTGTGACTGGAACATGAAAAGCTGTAAATTCAGAGAAGGAAATGGCATCCTCAGAGTTTTCTAGTGGTAGCACGCAACAATTCTAACCTATGTGGTATACCACCTATACTAATGGGATAATGGAATCCATTTCCATTATCTTCCCTTTGGGTACTATGAAGGGCACCAGGCACTGACGTATCCTTTTTTGTTGTGACAGAGCCAGCAACCATCTGACGATCACTGCAGATACCAGCTTTTATCATTCCAATTACTTATGACCATAATCATGTGTGACTGTGTCATTTTAAGGTGATCTATAGAGCCTTATACTTAACTTGTGTATTGTTTCTGTTAATGATGCATAGTTAAGCCTAGAGCAGTAACGTAATGAGATGAATCAAATAGAGTTCATTTGTAGGGCCTGTAAAAAAAACATCTTTAACAGACCTTGCATTTAATGAGAATATGGTATTGATTAAATTAGATCCACAATGGCATAAACAATAACAATGAGTTTTCAAAGTGTGCTGATTGAGCTACTATTTCAGATTTAGGCTCTGGGGTTAGAAATGGGGTGAATGCATATCTATAAATAGTCTTTGCTTGGCATCAGTACTAATTAGTGTAATTATATGCCAATGTCATTTGCTTAATTTATGAGTTGGCAGCATGGCTGAAAATAGGGGATTTTTCTTGCCTTTTCTGTTTAGAATTTGGTTATTAGGATGAGGTCGTTAGTTTACAATTAAGTCACTTTATTTCCTCTAGCTTTAATATTAATGGAACACTTCATCACTGGAGCCCGTATCTTGCCTTTCTGGTAAATAGAGGGAGGAACTCCTATGGGGTTTAGCTTCCCACTCCATCATTAAAGCTGCAGGAGGAATTTCTTATATGTGTTATATGAGACAATGAGGCAATTTCTTATTAAGTCATTATTACACACACATTCCTATCTTCATGCCTCCAATGGGCTCTTTGGACCTTATCCCTAACCCTCTGCCAGCACAATCCATCAGTTCAGATGTGGAAGAAAGTTTTGCTTTGCAGGGAGGAAAAGAGGGAATTTGCTATAGTGACAGAGTTTTGCCAACCTAAACCAGCCCTAAACATTCAGTTCTAGGATATCTGTCTGGCAGCAGTTGACATCAGGTCCTTCTGATGAAAGCTTTCTCTCCTTTGTGTAGAAAGGGCATAAGGGAGGAGACCTTTCCTTTGGATCACCCTACACTCTGAGTGTGCCGCATAAACAACCTCTGTTATTATCGCCATGTGATGCTTAAAAATAAACAACCAAAGAGATCATAAAAAGCCAGGAGAGATTCCTCTTTTTTTCTCTCACTCTATGCTGTTCCCTCTAGTGGTGGATCAGAGGCAGAGACACTGCCTTCCCACAGAAGCTGCTGCAGAGCACAGCGAGCTCCTTGGTATGGAAGTGGGCAGCAAATGTTTGAGTCGCCTTTTAGGATGCAAGTTTATAAGCAATTTTTCTTGTTTTAAATACTCTCTTTTCTATACAAGTAGTCATATCTTTTCATAGGTTTTCTTTTTCTTCCCCCTAAATTAAATAACCTACAGCTCCATACCACGGTCATAAAGGGAAACATGTTTCCCTTTTACGGTTCTCTTTGCCAGCAGTGTCCAGTTAGAATATGAGGTATGCTACTGTAATAGAAAACTGTATTTTAATCCCAGGTCACTAGTTGTGTCTTTTATATTTCTAAGTCATTCTAGATATGTTTTAAAAGAATGTCAAATCTAATACGCCTAAGAGTGTGTGGTAGGGCTTTTTACCAGCATAGCTGTGTTTCATGCACAGTTTACATGGCATATAAACTCTGTGCCTGAGCCTTCTGAACTGGGTATCTTGAGTTCATTGAAAAAGCTCCTCTGTGCGGTTCCTGATAGAAACTCAGGGCAGCTTCAGTGCTGACCATGTGAGGATGTGTCAGAGTGGGACCCTTGCCAAGGCTGGCCTCCTTCCACCCTCTCTGTTTGCCCCTCAGCCTCCGGAGGAAGGTGCACACTGGAGAGCTCTGCCCCTTGACAGCAGGATTAGCTGTTTTCGCAATTTTCTGGGGTGGGTGGGAGTGCAGAAAGGCTGAAGCTGAGCAGCTGGCAGAACTCTGAAAGCAGTTAAAGGGAGAGCTGGGGATATTGCCTGAGAGTGGAAGTCCTGTGCTGGCATTCCTTCATCCATCCTACATTCCAACCTTCTGCATTCATCTCAGATGTTTTCCAGAAACCTTCCCAGGAGAAAGAGCTGCCTCACGCTTAAAAGAGGAAATATTCAAAAGCTCCCGAGGTATTAGATCTTGGAGGATTGATGTAATTTCTCCTCTTTGACAACACAGTGTTTAACTCATCTCTTGCTCCAGTCAGGGGCTGAAAGACTACCATAAAATTTTATGTTTGTTTGAATAAAAGGTGGTACCTCTGCAGGTTCTCAATGGTCTTAAAAGTGGACAGCTCTTTGATACTAAATCATACAGCTTAACAAGATTTGAAAAGCGATATTGAGAAAAGGATTGCAGTGATGTGATATTGGCATGAGTGTTCAAATTTTAAGGTCTCTAGGTACTTTAAACTTTTTCATCTACAGGTGGCGCTTCAGTGGGTTTTTTGCAGTATCCCCTATTAGTTAGGAGACTGAGAGATAATTTAACAAATATCGATTTTTTGACCCTTTGAGACCCTAAATATCTTAGAAATAAGAGATATGTGGAAAAATGGTGTGTTTTTCTGTTCTACAATGGCTGAAGTTTTACTCTAATGCCATTGGAAGGTAGAGACAAATATTGGTCTGATACAGGGCTGACTCACAGACAGAAGTAGCAGCCTGACAAGAATCTGGTAGAGAGGCTGAAGCCTGAACATCTACACACATGGATACGTTTGTACTTGTATTGTTGTAAATAGGCAACTTCTGAGTTGAACTTGCAGCAGATTAATGTTAATTGTAAGTAAAATGTTGGGTAGATACTCTGAGTCATAGACATATGGTCCCATTCTCATAAGAGTGTGTGTCAGCTTGTGTTAACACTTGCGATGCTGTAAATGCAGAGTAGCTTCCTAGAGGCTGTGGCTTTAGCATAAAATTTGCCAGGGTGTAAAGGGGAACAGGTACCTGAAGAAGGGTAGTTAAGACACAGAAGGGAAATTAATTGCTGTGGTATACTCTGTAATTTTGCTAGAGGAGGTAGAAATGACATTGATATTCCTTAGAAAGATAAACAGCAATTGTTCTTAAAGATAGAAGCCAAACTTCCGTAACTAAATGCATATAAAGTACTTTTGTTTCTCTATATTTCTTCCAACTTGCTTGCTTCACATGTTTGACAGCATTTTGAGAATAGCTGTGTTAGCTGCAACCCCTAGCATATTATTTAATCAGTTTTCAGTGTTGTGCTTGGGTCGCTGCTGTTAAGTGTTTGCTTGAGTACCAGCTGTATGCCTGGCATTGCCTGAGAACATGAGGATGACAGCTTAGAAAACTGCTAAGGCATCTAAAAATCAGTGTGTTTTTAAGGCAGCATGTTGAAACGGATCTGCGACGTTCAGGTAAAGCAGAGCTTTCGGGGAAGTTTGTTCAGAAGAGGTGATATCAGGCAAAAGACAAGGAAACTCCAAACACCTGGTAGGCAGGAGGGCTGGGAGGAAAGGGGAAGGTGTGGAGGGAAGCAAGAAGTTAAGATAAATTAAAGATAAGTTTATATATATATATATAAACTAGATAAATTAAAAGGACCCAGGATTATACTGAGCTTGAAGGATGCTGGTGTGTTTTGATTCTGAAGGAAAACTAATGGTGAAGCAAAAAATGGCAGGGTGGGAGGAGGAGGAAAGAAAAGAGATGATTAAATTTTCAGGCAAGAAACACATGTTTAGTTGGCAGCACTTTGATTTGTATGTTTTTGTGCACACAGGAAGTTAGAAAGGAAGAATGGAGGCTGCAGTAATGAAAATGGCAATATGTGTTAGAGATGAAGTAAAGGATTGCACTCTAAGGATGGAGATGAAAAGGTGGATTTTGAAGATGCTGAAGAGATTAGTGTCAAGACATGGAGATGGTTTGGATGTAGCTGAGGGGGAAGAAAAAACACAACCCTCAAATGTGGGCTGGAGTCATAAAAAGACAAGTGGTATTGTCAACAGAACTAGTAAAATTTTGTGAGAAGAGGTAAATTTATTTTGGCCATAACCCATCAGAAATGACAGAGAATTGCAGGGTTTCTTGGATAGCTTATTCATACTTAAACAATGATTTTTTTTTTCTTTTTTTCCCACAAAGTTAACAGCATAAGCTCCCAGCAACTAAAACAGTTGCCAGCTAATTCAAAACAACCTTACATGAATTTGTAAAAGGCCTCTCATTTCATAGCTCTGTTGAAATGGTTGGTAGTTTGGGGATTTTATAGGTTTTCCAGATACCAGTGGGGTAGGAGAAAAGGGAAAATACAATTGAAAGACCCTGAAAGTTGGTGAGAAAATTGAAGCCTTAACTAGGTAGGCTGTATGTGCAAAGTGCTCGAGCAGGGACATTAGACAAGATGGCCCCACTATTGTCTCTTCAGCCTTACCTATTCTCTGGTTCTGTGATTAGTTACAAGTTGGTACTGCATTTGTTTGTGTATTCCAGATGGGTTTTGGCCTTCCCTGTTTCATTTCTACTTACAATGACAACCTTTCCATATTCATTCCAAGCGGCCTGACCCTGCTTCTATCTCCTGTGTATTTCCTGCTTATGCTTAAGTAGTAACAGGAGTTCTTTATTCATCCAAATATGATGGCTAGTATTACTCTTGATGCCTGGACCACAGTTCAGAAAATAGCTGTTTCTCAGCCACTATTGATATGGCTACATAGAGCTGTTTATTCCAAACAATTTTACAGTAACACAAAAATTACCAGTTTTAGTCTATACAGCTGAAAGTCATGGTTCTTTCTTTCAGGATTGACAGCAAGGTTTGTTTTCTGCCAGCTGTCAGGTTTAGGGTATCCATGAGAAATTACCTCCTAATGAACCATTGTGGACTACCCAAGTGGAAGAGTCTGATAGCTGTTTGACAGACATGCATCAATAAAGTGGCAGCATCCTGACTCAGCTGATAGACAGTGTTGAAACAATTAGTTGCCAATATTATCATGGCATTCACAAAACAAAAAAAAATAGTGGATTTCTTCCCTTCTTCCTTTGCTGTCTTCTGCTCCCGAAGTGGGATGGCACTGCTGATGCCAACCCTGCTATTCCTTCTGGGGAGGTAAGAAGAGTCCCCACTCCTGAGGAAGGTGTGAGGGCAGCCACAATTTCCTTCCATTCCTTCTGTTAGGGCCCATGCAGAGTAAAGTTCTCAGGGACACACCTGGGATCCCAGCAAAGGCATGTAATTTTAGAAGCAGAGAAGTTAGTATGGCAAACAGATTCCTGTGCTAGTGGGATACTCACAGCAACCAGTCTACTGTGTGACATACAGATCAAAATTCTTGAGGAGTGTGTTCCCTTTTAATCAACATACAGATGAATGAATGTACTACCTCTTTTTCTTGGTGCAAAAGAGAGTCTGTAATGTGGTTGAGTTTCAAATGTTAAAATGTATTTATAAACCTAATGCTTCCTCCAGCTGGGAGCTGGAGCAATTCCTGTAGTTACTCAAGGACAGTAGTGGCTGGTCTGCGATAAGAGAAAATTATTCATGCGAAATATCTGGAATATAGATTGCATCCTTTATTTCTAAACTATTAGAGGAAGGACATTCACATGAGAGGTGGAAGGAAATTAAAAAAGGAAAAGTTTTAGAAAAGTCAGTCTACCTCCTGCCCCTCCCCTAAGCAAATACTTCGCTGCACAATATCAAGGCCGCTTCAGTCATTTATCAGCAGTCCTGGCTAACTGGGAAGGTCCTGGTGAACTGGAGGTCAGCAAATATGATGTTGTCTACAAGAAAGGTTGGAAGAAGAATCTGGACAACTACAGGCCTGTCAGCCTGACCCGGGTGCCAAGGAAGGTCATGGAGCAGATCCTCCTGAGTGCCATCATGTGGCACATACAGGACAACCACGGGATCAGGCTCAGCCAGCTTGCATGTGTGAAAGGCAGGTCCTGCTTGGCCAGCTCTATCTCCTGCCATGATAAGGTGACCCACTTCATGGATGAGGGAAGGTCTATGACTATTGTCTACTGGGAAAAATCTATGAGGAGTTCTGCTTTCCTTGGCATTACTATATGTTACCATCAACTTACAGTATTCATTATAAATACTGAAGAAAGCTGAGTTGGAAATCCCCCCTTTTTTAACAAAGCATTTCCTGCTAATCAGGGTATTATATTTGATTTAAGGAAATTACAGTGTAATTTCCTGCTAAGCAATCTATTATATTGGGGTGGGGTAGAAGTTTTAACTGCTGCTGCTACTGCTGTTTTGAAGTGCTGCTCTGCATTTTGTAGAGCTAAAATTTGGGGTTGTCTGTTTCGTATGTATGTAATGATTAGGGAGAAGGTGCTTTAGAATGTTCTGATGAATTTCCTCTTGAACCAGACTGTGCTGTTCCACCCCTTCTGGAACACTGCAGAATTTGTGGCTGTCAGAAGAGAGAGAGCAAATAAAAGTGGCAGCTGTGGAGAAGTGCCAGCAACAAAGGTCTGCCCTTACCCCTTCAGCTCCAGGTTGAAGGTTATTCAAACCATGACAGCTGAACATTTATTTCCTTTGTAGCATTTACTCCCAACATAAGTTTCCTCTAGGACATAATTGGGTCACTTGCAGTGGGTTTTGCTATCTGTCTGCTGTGAAGTCTTGCGACATATACAAATGGGTCAAGAACATTAAAATTTTGTGGGGAGCTCTTTTCAGGCTCAGACCGGGATTTGTGTGTGCATGTTCACAGAGACCAGGTGTAAGGCATGTAGTCCTGCATACACAGACTGCCTGCTGGCAGGTGGGAGGTCTGTGCATACTAAGATGATTGACTTCTTTCCACTTGGACCCTAACAAGAATACAGGAACATGCTAGGGTAGCTAGAAAAAAATTGAAACTAGATTACACTATACTTGCTGATGAGAAATGCAGAAGAGTATCTCCTTTCATACAACATTTTTCCACTCAGGCATTCGACTAAGGAGGCATGAGGCAACCCAGCTTTACTCTTGTTAGAAATAAAACAGCCCTCATCTCCTGACTCAAAAACAGCACTCTGTGGCTTCTGCTTGGCTGAAGCAGTAGCTCCTGTCTTGTATCCTTCCAGTTTTAGTATTGCTCACCTATATATAGTTTTGCTTATCACAGTCATCCAGTCCTTTACCAAAAAAAGGCTGATACTTTTAAAGGAAAATAATCACCTAAAGACATTCTATTTCAAAGCTCAAACCATGAAAATCATTGCTTTCTTGTCTTGCTGCATTTTCAGGTTGACTTGTCAGATCACTTCTAAACATTGTTTTGGTGGAATATCAGTCCTGTCCAGGACCAGAGCTGAATGATCCAGTCTTCAACCACTACCTCTAAATCTACTGTACCTATCTCTAGCTTTTGCTGTCACACTGCAGCCTGTGCTCTGCTTTGGTTGCGTCCGCTATTCATGCTTCATGTTGTTCTTTGGTTGTAGAGACTCAGCTTCCATCATGGTCATAGTGCACAGATGTTAATGCCAGAGAATCACGGGTATCACCTGCAAAATACTGTGCCAGGGATTTTGGCATGGAGCCCATTCAGTCTATGATTTATGTTGGATCAGTGCTAGACTGCAGATGCAGTCTGGTGGAGAGGGTTCGTCTGTGTCTGTCCTTGAGTTACAGAGGGACAGTTGTGGAACCACAAATAGTTCAACTTCAGCACTGTAATTGCCTTTGTTGGTAAAGACTGAAGTGGACAAAGATGAAGAGGAATGCTATGGGGAAGGCAGCACATTCATCATTCTCCAGGCACAATTGATCAGGAATTACATTTAGGATGGCTGAGCAAGGCTGCTTTGTCTAGCTCTGTCTCTTTCTTGTGTGAATGTACACATGTTCATATATGTATACACCTACATACACACACAAACCCAAAGACACCCTCAGTCTCTGTATAAATGGAATTTGGGATGCTCACTTGGCTCCTTGACCTACATGTAAGTGCTTCCAGGTATAACATATGGTTCTCGGGAGCACAGTAATATCACTGTGCCAGCTGAGATCTGTGAGCAGTCATCATCCTCTGCTAAAGCAAACTAGCTCTTTGTCCTGATGAGATGTCATTTCTCATTTACGTCATCCCTCTTACAGTACTCCACCCTTCAGGCTGGTGTCCTAGGAGGGCAAAAGGAAAAGAACGGCTTCAGCAGAGGGGCTGGCTTATCTCAAACTGGCTTCTGAATGTCCAGGTGTTATCTCAGTAGAAATGTAAACCATCATAGTATCCATGTCTGCCACTATAGATCCCATTACTCAGGAGGTGCCTTAAAATTTTGTGTATATTTACTATAAAACGATGAGATGCTTTATTAAAAACAGAAACATGGCTTGCTTGCATGATCTGTATAGTGAAGTAAGTGAGCATGAACACTAATGAGCAAAAGCATGACTTGGAAAACACATACATAAAAAGTACATGAGATTTCAGGTGAGAAAGAGAAGAGGGAACAAAGGTGTGAGAGTTTTCTTTCAAGCCAGTATTGTTACTGTGCTTGGTGAAAAGGAGGAACTGTTCTGAAATACTGGAGCAGCCCAGACCTGAATGTATTACTTGCATATTCAAAGACTATATTATTGCTTGGTTTTAATTTTTGTGACCCACCTGCACGTCAGGGGCAGATCATTCTTGCATTCATAAAAGTTGCTCTTTCTCTCCCTAGCAGTGCCACAGAGAAGCAGAAGGCTGTGCTTGGGTTCACTGAGCTGGAACAGCATATTGATATAAACAGACCTGGGACGTGCCGAAAGAGATGCTGCTTGGCAGTAACACCACCTTGAGTTCAGACAGGATGTACATCTGTGCCTCATTGATAATGTAATAACCTTCATTACATTTTTGGCTGAGAGCACCTGTGCACAGCCCGAGATGTCAGCCCAGGGCAACCATTTTGATCGAGGTGATATTAAGAGCCCTCATTAAAACTGATGACTATAGCAGTGCCCAATAGCACTGCTGTACTAAAGCGTCTGTCAGCATTTCCATTACAGAGCTCTGTTTTCAGGAGTTAATAACTTAGCCATAAAAGTTTTCCTACCTCTGAGCTAGAACTTGAATACAAAATATAAGACTGAGGTTCCTTAAAAGAAACATAACTATTACCAGTCTGATTTTCACTTTTTTTTCTGAATCTGCTTGTGCTTTGTTAACAGTGCAATGGCATTTATCTGGCAATTTTAAGATGCCAAAACCAAAGTCATCCATCTTCCTGGGCTGAAATGAGGGAGCTAGAAATGCCTGAAAAGTCTTGGAAATCCATTGGAGGAGGCATCCTCCATCTGCCCTGGGAGGAGCTAAAACAGTCTATTACCTAACCTTTAACATTAGACATTGTGCTAAAGTATAGAAATGTGATTAACTTATTTGGACTTGAACTTTGGCTTTTTTTTTTTTTTTGAATTTTTTTTTTTTTTTTTTTTTTTTTTTTTTTTAATTGGTTTGAATGTATAGACTCTAGAGTAGTATTACATGTCTGGATAATAATTGTCTCAGCAATAATGAAGGAATAATTATTTCAGATAAATATTCCTGGTTAAATTTCTATAGGTAGACATGCTTATTCAAAATAAGAATATCATCTTAATAACAAGTTTTCATACTTTGGAGAGTGCATTTTAGTAATTTTCAAAATTCAGGCATTCTGATTTTGGAGTATAAATTTTTCTACTAAGCTATTCTTGAATGATGTTCATTTTAAATATACTTGCCTCTGGGGACAGGCCCAAAATGACACTTATATTCATTTAAACATGTAAAGCTAATACAGACCCTGAAAATATCATCTTTCCCATGCCTAACTTTACTGGTGAATAACATAAATATGTTTCAAGGGATTAAATCACAATATTTAATTATACAATTCCTTACAGACACAGAATGACCCACTAAATCGGTGGGGACCACAAAACAGCAAATACATGTCAGCAAAAAAGAATGCGAATAAACAGCAATTATGAAACAGATCTGACAAGTCAAAAATCCAGCTGAGCTCTAGAAGTTTATATTTTGGCATCTGGATCTTTGCCAACACCAGTCTTTCATACTTGACACCTTACATGGACAGTGTGTCTTTCTGAGAATATTCTTACACAATTATGTGCATCTTGGCAAGCCAATGTCCCCCTTAGGGAAAGGAGGGGGCGGGAGAAAGAGAGGAGAGAACAAATACTGGGAACATTAATGATGCCTCTTATTAGTCATATGTTTTATAATCACATAATAATTTAAGTTGAAAGGGGTTCATGGAAACCATTTAGTCTGAACTGCATAATTGAAGCAGGGGCTAATTTCAAGGATGGATGAGGCCTTGTCCACTTCTGACTATCTTCAGGGGTGCTAATTCACTGGGTTCCCCTTTCAGTGCTGAGCCACTCTTGCTGTGAAGAATTTTGTCTTTCTGTCTAATCAGAGTTTCTTGCAATTTGTGACTGCTGGCTCTTGTCCCATTGTCATTCATCTCTGAGTAAAGTTTGGCTCTGTCTTCTCTACGTTCCTGCTTTCGGTAGGTGAAGACTGGTTAGGTTGCCCTTCTGCCTTCTCTTGTCCAGGGCAAGCAGATGTGGCAGCATTTTGCTTGGGCCCAGCCTCTGCTGCATTTCTCACAACTTTATGAGTCTTTCTCTTGTGATGTGTGGCCAAACTGGCCACAGTGGTTTGGATGTGATTTCAGGTTCTAGAGAAAAGAGAAAAAACTTCTACCTAGACCTGCTGGGTATTATCTTGCTCACGCAAGCTGATATAAAGCTAATCTCCACCCACTGCCAGGGTGCATTGCTGGCCCACATTCCACTTGTTCAGCAGGAACCCACAGGGCTTTTCTGCAAGGCTGCTGGTTGGGCAGGTCAAGGTTTATCAATGCCACCTTTGGTGTCTCAGTATAGTGATGGGTGATACTGTAAGAGACGTTTGGCTTGGTTTGGTTTGGTTTGGTTTGGTTTGGTTTGGTTTGGTTAAAAACCCCCACAAAACAAAACCACTCTGAGATTTCCATGTTCTTTTCTTTAAAAAGAAGAAGATGAGAGGGCAGAGAGGGAAATTAGTTTCATTAGTCTATGGAATTAAGGCTATCAATGAAAGAAAGTCACTTCACCTGTAAGCCATATTCAGTCTAGAACTGCTTAACACATGTTTATTTCATCATCCAGAAAATTTGGGTTGTATACAGGTGGGTAAAACAGGCTAGGCATCCTTTTCATGTATGTTACCTAAAGCACAGGACAAGGGTATGCTAATCAAGCATTCCTCCAAATGTTTCAGTGAGATAGGGGAATAAACATTATGATCACTGCAGAGGGAATACGAAAACTGAGACACAATGGTTCCACTTTTACCAGAGGTCCATGCAGTAAGTCATTAAGGAAAGCAACCCTCCTAAGTGATGTAACAATCTGTCACCCAAGCTATACATTATGTGTATTTTAAATCTAGTGTCTTTACACTTTTAGTAAAAATCATTTGAAGATGGTTTGAGGAATGTATTAGTGTTCTGCATATTTAAGTTATGAGTTAACCAAGTGATTCCTATTTTTGCCTTAAAAAAGCAAACACTTGGGATAAATAAACTACAAATCAACAGAAAATAAAAGAAAAAGCTATTTTCACAAATGAAAGTAGTATTTATGTCTTTAATGTTAGAATGACTAAAATTTACGGAAAAGAACCCCCTCCAAATTGCATTTTAAAAGAATGAAACAGCAGTAAAATGGGCAATAAATCTAAAGTTAAAAGCCTGAGACAAAAAAGCCGTGATTTGAGGAATGTGGTTCTCAGAATGCAAAGACAGATCCTTAAATCTTCACTTTCTGGAGAAATCAATTTAAACAATGCCTTTGTGATTAGTCCTTCCCAGAGCAAATAGGATGTGCTCAGTGTATTGGGTGGTTTAGATTAATTGACATGGAGTCTCCCAGCCAAACCAGAGAGATGGGAAAGCAGATCAGTTGCTTGGCACTCCTCAGTAACTGAACACAGCCAACAAGCTGTTCATGATGGCAGCAGATGTTCCTGCCTTTGCCTTACTCCAAAGTTTGCTGTATGGACTTAGTTCATGGTCCAGTCCTCCCAGCTGCAAATTCCAGTGCAGGCAAAAGCCCTTCAAAGCAGAAAAATTGGATGCTGAGGCATCAAGACCTGCAACTAGCTGGTGTTTTCAGATAGGTGAATGATAGAATAACAGTAATCTGCAGTGTAGCAATGAGGTTATCAGAACTGCTTCCCTTTCCAGACTTTGTCCAGGCTCAGCTCTCTTTTGTTTCAGTGCATAAACACAGAGGTTTTCGTGGCTGGACCACATTAAAATTTGCACTTCTCAAAGTCCATGTTTCTTTTGATTTAGGTTATAAGTATTAGCGAACAAGGTTCCTCAAGGCCATGGTCCAGCCCTATGGAAAAACTGCTGGCATAGGTTTGTGCAAAAAAATAATAATATAGGAAGATTTTTTTATTTATGTTTCTTTTATCCAGAGAAATCCCGGTTTTGCTAATGAAGGGCTTCACAAACAAGAAATTAAGGCCAGCTTTGTTGCAGAAATTATCTCAAGAGGCAAACAAACTTCATCATTTGCCTCAGTGAGTAGGATACAAGAGCAAGCTCCTCTCTGGAAGCTCTGCATCCCTTTAGAGCCTCTGAAAGGCGAGCATGTGTCAAAGCCATCCGGAGAGCATGTGTGGAGCCTGCTCCTGCCTGCCGTGGGGAGCAAGCAAGGCTGTGCTGGCCAGAGCAGGGCTCCACCCGGGAGACGTGACTCAGGCTGTGGGACTAGAGCCTGTGCTCCAGGGGAATGGCGTTCAAAAATCGCAGTCTTAAGTAAAGAGATCATAATTCCTTTTTAACTTGGGGAATTTGGGGGATTTGGAGTGGGTTTGGTGTTTGTTTTTTCTTTTAGAACAAGCACTGTATGGCACGCTCCTTGTAATTTTAAAGAAAATAAGTAATTTTTTTTCAATTGATCATGTAACCTTGCTATACTAAATATCTTAATTGTTTAATTTACAAGTATGGAAAGTCAAATGACTGGTTTTAAAATGCAGGGTTTTTTACATATTAGAGGAAGAGAAATGGACCCATCTTCAATTTTATATTCCTTTTTGTGTGACTTTTTTCAGCATATACAAGTTCTTAATGATTTCTCTATTTTACTTTAAAAAAAAAATAAAAAAATATCATGCAACATTTCAGAAATTCTGATAATTTTTCACAAAACCTTTTTTTCTTGCACATATTGTACCATGTGGAGGTGGGCATGGTATAGAGGAGGAAGGCAGAAAGCACACAAGGGTGTTCCTGTGGAAATATCTATTACTGCAAGGGCATTTTTAAATATATCATCTTTCATAAATGGGAATTTTGGAGTCCTGTTTGTGACTTTTGGCTTTCATTTAAGCTAAAGAGAAACCTACAAGTCGTTATTCTACTGAACAGTATTCCAGAGCCTTTGAAGCTCCATTCCTGATTTTCAAAACTGAAAATGTTTAAATCCATTTTGAAAATAGAACTTGGGTTGCAAGACCAAGGCTGCTTCTGGAATGCCTTGCCTTTCAACTGCACTACACCAGAATCACAGGATCTGGTTAGAACATGTTTAAAATGTACAATGCATCTGGCACCTAATGGCAATCCTTAACATTTGTTTATTTTTTAAGAGGATGCATTGCAAACCCCATCTTTTTTTCTTTAAGATTGGTTAGTTATATAAGCGTTAATTTTTCCACATGCTTACTGACAGTTTGACAGAATCTTAAGCCTATGGGAATCAATTCCTCTGTTTTATGCACCATGCTAAGAGTAATTTGATTATCCCTATGGCTGGAAAAAAAATAGTCTGTATCTGCCCTGAATTGAAAACATATACATTAAAGAGCATTACATCAGATCACTGATATGCTAGAAATCAGTCATCTGGGAAGTACATTTTCAAATAAAATACAATGGAATTACAAGAAATTAACTTCTCTCTTTGAGTAACAGAGATGTGAAACATACCTCTTTTGTTCTTTAAAAATACCTCATGCTGTTAGTTAGAGAATAAGATAGGAATAATGTGCTTAGGGAGTGGACTACACAGGTAACAAGGTACTATGTGCTGCAGAGCATCAGGGACTGTTTGCTTCAGCCTCACCCATGCAAGCAGTAGATGTTCAGCCAGTTAAATAGTCATCACTGCTTCCTTCTCCAGCTGAAAATATGACCTGACAGCTCTAATCATGCTACTGCCTTGATAACATCATATCAGGATCTGAAATGTACTTTAGATTTGCTCTTGCTGTGCAAGAGACTACAACTCTGTAGGGCCAACATATTTTTAATTCTTCTAATACAATTCTTAGTTAGGATTGAGTACAAAACAAAAAATTACTTTTTACCTCTCCTGAGGAACAAGGAGAGGACAATAGGACAATAGTTGTTAGGACAACTTCTTGATAACTATCAAAATGTATTTTAAAATCTTGTAGAAAATAGGTTTTCCATAGCCCTTTCTCATTTTAAACATTATGATTGACCTAATTTTTTTTATTTAAGGAAGACTCATTTTAGAAAATAAAAATGCAATATGTCAGTATCTCAAGTTTTGAAAAATATATAAGGCATGCTATAATCATTATCCAACTAGGATGTATTTAAGGACCAGCTTCTGCCAGAGGTGACAGAACAAAGCACAGAGAATTTTGCTGTAGCAAGTTGTTCACTTTGAACCTTGACTGTTTCACCTCCCTTAAAAAAAGTCAGAGTAAAGTTACACCGCTTTGCTATTTTATCCACTGTTTTGGCATTTTCATGTGAAATGAAGTCTCTTCTTGGCATCTGGGACAACAGTGACAAAAATTATAATTGAATCATCTAGATATATGTTAAGTTCAAAAAGTGGTTAGCACAGATGGGACAGCCACTTTTTTGATTGCTTTTGGATGGCCTGCTTGGGACAGGACAAGACCGTGGGAGGCAATAAGCCTAATTTTTAAGGAAATGAGGCTGTGAATCAAAGATTGACTCCCTGCAGGAGGTATGACTTACATCCAATGACTAAAACCATGTGAAGGATAGGGAGCCAAATAGCTGACAAAAGTGGAAAAAAGGATTTTTGTTGATTCATTATAAGGGAAATAACGAAAGCTAAAGATTTTGGAAAGCTGGAACAATAGTCACTGGGAGACTTTCTTCCTTTCTTTTGGAGCTGTTGGAAAAGTGAGAGCAAAATTTGATCTACTCAGCTACCACTTTCTTTTTTCAAAGTCTATTGATCATAAATATTGTGATGGTGTTAAGAAAATTTATGTTACACGAGATTCTCATAACTGAAGTAATGATGCATTGGCCAGGAGCTGATGTGTTCTTTAGAGCATCCAAAATTTTGTTTTGTTTTGACAACCTGCCAGCATCCCTTAAATGACATCAGATTTTTGTGTATGCCAGACATTACTGTAGGGTACCATGGGACTGTCTTCGCCTTAGAGACAGCTTGATTTTCAATTTGGCTTTTTTTTTTTGGTGGCTTATTTGGCTTCACTTAACACTGAAGTATTAAAAATGTTGATAGAATTAATAGATTACCAATATCTCAAACCATTTGAGCAATGAGTGGTCAAGGGTCAGTTAAGGAAGCAGATTGATTGATAGCTCTTCCATCTCTGGAAATCCCCATCTTGTCCTTGAATTAATTTTTGATCAAAGTTAAAGATCCGTTCCTTGTTTTTGTGCTGCTGCCAGTCTTGTGGTGGCAGAGGAGCACAAAGGCCAGAGAGACAGCACTGTCCTGGGGGTGAGATTGGCATGGGCTGTTTGTGCTCAGATACATCTTTCTGCACTACTTATGTAAAAGGAAGAAAACTCTTACTTGGCTCTTTTACCAGTTCACATGCTGGGTTTTTTAAGAAAAGGTACTGCATTATTATCATTAATTTAGGCTTATGTGTGTGCTGTTACAGAAGAAAAATGAAAACATTTGTGAGAAAAAAATAACCTTTCTGCATTTACTTTATTGGTTTTCTCTGCACAGTTATCTTGTTTGTGTGTTTTTGTGTGTGTTTGTAAGATTACTTGGTATTCACAGAATTTGAGTCTAAAAGGTTTGCAAAATCCCCACAATTTTACAAGTTACTCCTGGCCTTGCATGCTTTGCAGATTATCAGGCATTAGTCACCTCTGTTCTATAATCAGAGAGCAGGAGAAATAGTCAGCAGAAAAAAAGCCAAAAGTGGCAGTATTGTTTTACTAATTTTTTTAGGTACAAGTTATTAACATAAAATACGTTTGCCGTAACAGACCAAAGGAAGGTGCCATATAGATTAGGGGAGAAACTCAGAACAATGCAGGGATGTGGCTGTTGTGCTGTCCCACCAATTAGTGTTACTGGGTATCTCTTAGATCAGGGAAGATCCTTACTTTCTCCCTGAGAAATCAACATTTGTCATTTGTTAGATTAGATGATGAAGCTTTTGTGTGGAAAAATACATTAACTTTACATAAATGTAGCGGTAGCGATTTGGCTGCACCAGCCCTGCCCAGGGTGCAGTGCTGAGTTGCCTGTTGCAACCTCTGATAAAGCTACCGTGATAAATCCACCAGCTGACTGGCTCAGAAGGTTACACCATATACTCAAGTGACTCTTATTTCCTCATCCAACATAACTAGAGCCCAATCTTGCAAGATATGGCATTTAAGAATGTGCTTACTTGTAATAAGATAAATATTTGAATTGAGATGACCCACATTTTTATTCTTAAATACATGAATAATCATCCTGTTGGACTGGCACAGCAGCACTTTCCAGCATCTTGACAGAACAAGACATTGGTTTATTATTCAGCAAAACAAAGTAACATAAACCATGTATGGGTATGTATGCACTACACTTGGAACAATTTCAGGACATCCAGCTATAAGACCACAGTTTTTGTCCACCATTATGGGCCTTTTATTTCTTATTTGGTTGCTTGGCTGGTTGAAGGAATTTTTGTTTCACCATTAGAATGGCTGAAGAATGATGCTTAATTCTGTTTTTAACCATCCCCAGAGAAAGAGACCTTTCCACATTGCCATTAGTAACAATATGCATTCTGTCAACTTTTCAAAAAGCTGATACTCAATAAAGAGTAGCTTTCTAGTTATGACTAGCAATTGTAGCAAAGAACAAGAGTAATAAACCAGATCATGACTCTTTGTTGACCACATCACCAAAACTTTCTCTATCTTGTGTATCAATGCATATCCCTATCTAGTATAGTGCTTTCATTATCAAAGCTTTTTTCAGAAAAAAAAAATTCCTCATTTTTAATGAGAAACATTTATTTATTCCAAGATACAGTCTTTGTGCTTATATTTTTTCATGCATTAACTTCAGGAATAGGCATTTATTTTATTTATAATTTTTGGAGGATTCCTGTCATCTGAGCATTCTAAAGTGAAGGAGGTGATGTGTATTGATTAATTCTCTATATGTTTTTATTAGTTAGCAGCAATGCCGAATGATCTGAGAGCAGGTTAGTACCTTAGAGGAAGCTATTACAAAGGCTTTCTTCATTTATTCCATTATAGATCACATGACATAAAGGACAAATAAGCGTAAAGAACTCAAGTGAGAATTATATACTACTCCGTTGCATTCTGCAATTTTTCAAGAGTCTTGTAATTTAGACCTCTTTGCTTGGCAAGAAACTGCATTTTTAAAATTCAGTATATATGTACAGTTGAGCATGCATGTAGAAGCTAAGATGTTACATTTATTCTCTCTATTACCATTATTGTGAGCATCCTTGCAATTACTGCTTCAAGAAACCCAAAATTTCTCAGGTCTGCAAGAGATATAATCTTTTTCAGGCTGTCAAACCCAAAGAGAATTTAAATTTGAAAGCTTTCAAAGGAATTACCAGTGACATTTTAAAGTTTATGACAGAAAGACGGATAATAAAGTTCTGTCTAAAGCGAAGGTATCAAAATGAGGCACCGTGTTTGCCTTTTCACAGTCTGTTCAATGTCATCCTCCTCTCGGGAGGATCCACTGCAGTGTTAATAACATCAAGATTGCTTCAGGTAATTCTCTGGCTTCCTTAGGGTAAATTTCAACCTGAACTACACTGTTTGAAAAAGTGCAATTTACCTAAGTAGTCTGTAACCTCTTCTTTTTCCTAATCTCACCTGCATTCTCACCCCTTTGTCACTCACCTAATCATATTAGACACCTGATAACAGTTAACATCGTTAGTGAATGAGAAACAACAAAATCTTTCCATGCATTAGCGGTCTCTGCAGTGCACGTTTGCTTTAGGTTTCTCTTGAAGTGTGGATCAAAGCATTTCCTGGTCCCTATGGTTCATCTGCTGTGCTTTCTTATTAGGCCTCCAAACACAGGAAGTTTACAGCTTAGGCTGCACTTTGATTCAAGTATAAGATATGTAAGTACAGGGGTGATATTTTCCCACTCTCAAGCCAGTAATTATTCCACAGAGTAATTTTGACACTGTGTCAAAAGTACATTTTGACTGATGTGTCTCTGAGTCTTGCTTAAAAAATATATAGCTTTTCCCTTTTTCCTGGTATGCTTCTTTATTTACTGTTCTTTGCATGTCAAAGGTCATCTGGTAAGATAATTCTATAAAGATATTCTGCAAGGAATACAGGAAAAAAACCCATGTTTTCTTTTTGAAATGGATGACACTTCTGCTTATTCTTTGGGGAGTGGAAATTACATCCCTAAGGGGAAAAAAAGTCCCCTTTGGAACAGTTGTTCCTATCTGTTGTACAAAAATACAGTGGACTAACTTGGGTACTGCAGTAGTTGCCTAAGCCTGCAGTCCTTTTATCAGTCATGTAAGATTTTGCAAGCAGAGCAAACCTCACTGGAGAAGCACTGCCCCACACTGTCAGGAAAATATTGCTGAATTCCATTATATGAAAAGTTAAGTGTTCTTCACACATTAAGACCTCTTTGCAAATGTTTTCCATTATCTAAACTCTTGGCTCAGATCCACTGGCAAGAGCAATAGTGGGAGTGTAAAACAAGTGGTGAATATGGTCTCTTTTTGGTTTATTATATTTCTCATGATATTTGGTATTTTACTAATCCCTAGTTGCTGAATGCAGTGATTATATGGGAAACACAACTTTCATTTAAATAAAATAAATGAGAAGTTGCATCAGTGGTAAAATTCAGCCATTGCTGTTGCAAAGAAACATTTGAAAACATACTCTGGAGGTGCAAAACTCCAAACAGAAAAAGACTCATGAAATCTGCCGTTTGTACAGTAATTTAAGTCAGTGTAGGACACCAGGGAGTGCCAACTACATTTGAGAGAGGGATGTCCACAATTTAGGGTAAATGCATTGCAGACCTCCTGTTCATTCTTCAAAGAGTAGCACATAAACCAGTAGCAGCCAATTCACCACATGAATGCAAAACCTCTTTTGCCAAGTGAGCTGGGAACAGATGAAGTCTCTGGGGGACTGGGCACCTGCAGATAACACTAGATGAATGTTAAAAGTGATATGCAGCATCCTCCTGCTCTTTTAAAATAGCTTTGAAAATCAGAAGGTGGTGGTGTTTACAAAAATGAAAAAATTCAAACTTTTAAATACTAAGCCAATAAGATTCAGTTGAGAAGATGACATAGTTCATGTCATATCTGTTTGCTAGGACCAAAACAAGACCAAAAAAGCCATCTTAAAATGCACTGCTCAATGCAGTGAGCAGCATGGGTGAGCAAGGCACTTTCTAACTGCCAGCTGAACATTTCCAGAAACGATCTTGATGTGAACCGGTGCAGGAACTACAGGCTGGCAGCAGGGAGTCGGAATCCCCAGGGCAGCACTGTTTGGCTGTCCCAGTTCTGAACCCGTGCTCCAGGGGGCCCTGCACAGCCAAAAGTGATGCTCCCTTCCCGCAGCATCGGCAAGCCACGGGGTTGTGCTGCTGCAAGACTTGTGAAATGCCCCTCTGCAGTCCAGCATTGAAGTATCGCAGCGGCAGCCTCTTCTGCCCAGGACCTGCGCACTTCCAAGAGTCACTGCTTACTTTTTACAAACCACAGATTGTTGTAGGAATGATGATTTCTTTAGAGAGAAGTATTTTGTTTTCAAATAAGAAGACAACCAATATGATGAGCAATTAATTCTCTGTGTATTGTGTTTGCATGTTTGTGATTGTTTACGGATTTTTTTTTTTTTAATTAAGTTAGAAGTGGTACATGAGGGGCTTGTAGTGCTTGTTATTTGTTTTCTGTTTGTGAGCTGAGGTAGAAGAAAAGCATGGTTTTAGTCATTGGTTATATATGGTCTTGCTGCTTCACAGGTTTAAAGCAACTGTAGTGCACCTCTTAAAAGATTCCTGATCTTAGTCACATTTGGGTCTCTGCTGCCCTCCTCTTCCCATAGTCTTTCAGGTCTTACCTGCAAAACCAATGCACATTGCAAAGAGTAAGAGCAGGTGATTCACTTAGCTGTGAAATATTTGGACTGTCCAACACCTTTTGCTTCCTTTAAATAAAGTGTGTTTCCATATCCCTGAACGGAAGTTCAGACTTCCACCTTTTCTTTTTGCTGCTTGGCTTTCAGCTGTACTTCAGCTGTGATGTGGCCTCTGACACTGTACAAGAAAAGCAACCTGTCCCTTTAACAGTTCCTGTCATTGAGACAGGAGCCTTTCTTCAGGGAGATACTGGGAAGTTTTAACCAGCAGTACTCCCTGTGGCAGAAGAGGGAATTATGCTTCTTGAAATTATGCTTCTCAGAGCTTGGCTAACCTCAGGAGTCACAGACTTACTTCTGATAAGCTTTAGTTATTTCAAAATGTGATGATTTGGCAGCCGAAGTTTTGGAGTTGAGAGAAAGATTGTTTTCTTTCTTAGGCAGCCTCTAGTTTTTCCATACACAAGTAGACACAAGACAGTTTCCTGAATTGAGGTGAAGGAATACAATGAATCAGGCTTGCCTATTAGATGTAGTTGGTTTTGTGTACTAAGATAATGGAAACTGTGCCAGGTCACAGAGTAAGACTTAACTTCTTTAGCTACCTGCAGATTTCTATAAAATGCTTACCTAGTTTTGTCTCTTTGGCTGGAGTCCAGAAGATATAAAACTGCTTAGTTTTAACAACAGTCATCATTCTCGCTTCAAAGACCTTCAAAAATATCTGTGTGGCAGACCTGGGACGCCACTTAAAGATGCAGTTAGAGACTGCCATGGTCATAATCATGGCCTGTTTCCACAGGGCACTATTACCAAGCTTATAAAAAATCATGCCCACCTTTATTTAGCTTTACAAGGTTTTAACTTCATTCTAGCAGAACCACATGAGCCCGTTTCCCCACACAGCCCCATGAGAAGGAGAGAAAGTTTAAAAAGGGGGGCCCAACTGTGCTGACAAATGCTACTTTTCAGGGACGTGGGAGAGGGCTTTGGTTGTGGCTCTACATCAAGGATCAGCACTGTTTGAATAACACCTCCCATAGAGCAGCCTTTTTTCTTTCCTCTGCCCCTCCCCCAGGCTATGCAAACGAAAGTGTTCATGTGGCTTTCTGATGTACCTGATCACAGAAGTGATTTGGATGGAAAAAAAAAAAAATTCAGGTTCCTTTTCTCCCCACCCAGATCAGCTCCTTGAAACATTTTACCACACAGCTGTGTAAATAGTTGGCTTTGGCAGAGCAGAGGGAGGGAAGTGGGGTGGGCACCAATGTCCAAAGGAGGAGAGCCAGGGCTGTTTAAACTATCCTTGCCATCAGAAAAATGCTCCAAGAATCACAGTCTCAGCTGCATGAAGTCTAAAAGCACAGGTCTAGATTGCCAGCTGCTTTCAGTGTGCATGAAGAACCTCTACAAAATTGGGAGGCCACTGCATGCAAATATGAGACTAGCTCTGATCTGTTTGTTTTGTGGGGGCTGCTCTCAGTACTATGGACCATGCTGGTTGTTCATCATTATGTTATTGGATACCATCCAGAAAGTAGCTCTGTGCCTCTAAAAAGCCAGCCTCCAGAGGTAAATTAAAGTGACCTTTGGAATGAGTAGTGCAAGCACTGAGGTCCCACAAACATCCATCATGTCATTAAGGTCAGGTCTGTACAGCACCAGATCCAGATCAACTGGTAACATAGATGTGTCCTGTATCAGACTTGGGTGCATGGTTACTCACTTAGCCTGCAAAATAACCTGCAAACCAGCATGTGTTTTGATGCCTTAGGTTTTAACTTTTGTATTTTTCAAATCCTGTACTCCTAGTGTAACTCTGAAGTTTACTGTAGCTTGTTAAGTGCTGCTCTCTCATGTCAAGATAGACATAACAGAACCTCTAACTTGCTCTCCAAGGACACCCAGACCAAGAACTGTAAACCTTCATCTTGGGGAGAGCGGGGCAAGCTTGGGAAAATTCCATCATTGGCTGGGTTCTGGTTGGTGAATTTATGCTGATATAAAAGTGAAAAGAACTTGTGACCTGTTGTCTATTTTGGGATCCACTAAGGCAGGACCCTCTGGAGCCCAAAAGTGTACATCTGAAGGCCTTTCAGATAAATACCTCCTTTATTCCTTTATTTCTGTCTAGTCTCTGTTTCTAGGTAGCCATTTAAGGCATCAATTTCAGACTGCTGTTTATGCTGGATTCAGAGGACAGACTGTTCCTAGTCAGGAGTAACGCTTGCCAGAACAAAAAGCGGTATCCTTCAGAAATACTTCAAAACAAATTATATCCAAGTGTAAGTTTGGACAGATTTGGTGGTTTATGCCAAAGAGCTGGGTTTTATTTTATTTAATAGTATGTACCCTAGAACCAGAGTTAGTAAACTGTGTGACAACAACCTGATATTCTGCACAAGAGTTTACAACAGGAATGAAGGAAAAAAAAAAGCTAAAAAAAACCCCAACTAAATTCAGTTGGTCGGCTGGTTAAATCCAGCTAACAAACTCTAAAACACCAGTAGCTCATGAAGTCTAGCATGTTTTCTCTAATTTTAATGCCTCAGACTTACAAAATGCTCTGAGACAGCTGAATGAAAAGTACTAAGAGCTTCTTGTTTTGTTTTCATGGTGGTCCTCCTCTACGGAGGGGGAGATGGTTAACTTTGGTAGCTACAGCAACAGAGAGTAGCGTCCATCTATATAATTGAGTTGGTGAATGTGTATTTTTAGGTACCCAAGAAAAAGCTTTTTTCACAATGAGTTAAGCTCTTTGCAATTTGAGGGGTTTGAAGGTGTCTCTAGAGGTGGTTGTACCACAGTCTGTGCGGACACATTACTGAATACCTGCCAGGTGTTTGCATCTGACTGAGCAGGGTATTTTGCAGAATCCTTCTGGAAGGAAAGCTGGTCACAGAGGTCTGTTTGAACACTTGGGATGATGGCAGAAAGGAACAGACTAAATTTTTATGGAGTACCGTCCTACAGGTCACAGAAAGCAATTTGCAAGTATTGAAGAAATGTCGGGGAAAGGAGAGGTAACACAGTCCATCCAGCTCCGAAAGCATCTGTGAAAAATTACATAGCCCAGATGGCTGAAATTATTTTCACATTCATTGCACATGTAGTCTGGTTTTAGCTATCTCCAGTGCAGTCATTCTGCTGATCTATGGAAGTTATTCCCCCCTCAGTGCATGAGCATGTTTCCCATTCACATAAATAAGAGTTATGTCTTTGTATCTAGGGAGAGGGGATTTTATTTGTCTAGTGCCAAAGCAGCTTCTCACAGGAGTGTTTTCCTCCCACATTCTCAGTTGCGTTCAGCTCTCCTGACCTGTGTTTTCTTTGTTTTGATCTGTTTGAACTTTAATATTTTAAGTAATGATGTTAGTAAACTATGGAAAAGATGACAGGCTAGAAGTGGGACCCTTACTAGGTTAAACCACCTCAACCTAAAATATGAGAGGCGGCTAAAAAGAGAGGAAAAAATTTGTAAAGTTTTGCAGCATAGAAGTAATTTGATTTTATGTGATGATATCACCACATTTTTCCCTCTCCTTTCCCCTGGTACCTATCAATGAGAACCTTGTTTTGCTGTATGTGGGAAAGTTTGCTCTTATTTCCAGGGCTGCTGTCAATTGCTTTCAAAGTGTCTGTCATAAGGTACTATTCAAGCAATGCCAGTGATGACCATAGCCATCACTGCTAAAAAGTTCTAAGTCATGGAGCATGGGTTTCTTTAATATGAATTTAGGTGGTTTAATTAATGGAGCACAGTACTGATGACCAGGGTACCGCAGCCCAAATAGGCACTGGTGCTGCACTAGCAATCACAGGGTCTCATTTTGACACCTCTCATTTATTTTCCAAGACTGTTGATGGGAAGGTGGAGCTAAAGTTCACTCAATGTTAGGTTTGATGTGCCAGGGTTTTCTGAAGCAAAAGCTTGTCAAGTTGAAATAGTCAATTTTTGCCATTTGCTCTTCCCCTGTGCAGTTACTTGGTTATAGGCATGCTGTGATCAGGTTAGGTGTGCTCTTCTCCCTGTAAGCTTCTGGAAGTTTTGCTGATATGTCTGCTTCTTGTTCCCTCATTTTTCTCTGGGGGAAGGGGGGAGAGATGGGAGAAGAGGAGGAAAGCAGCAATAAAATTTTAATTATTTTTAATTTTTTTTTTGTTTACTTGGTTGGTTGGTTTTTTTTGTTTTTAAAATTTCTTTTCATTCCTCTGCTACTGTTACTGACCAGGCCTTCCAGCCACTCCAACCTGTCTCCTTCTGTGACAGAAGCTGTTATATAACTTTCCAATGATGACATGTCTCTTTATGTTTTCTGTCTCTTCTCTTTGCAGGCAAGTTTTCCTAACACTTTGGCACCTGGCTCACTGCCTGGTTAATCAAACAAATTGACATCAAATTGACATGCAGCCACCTTGGGAAACAATTGTATAACTGGAGACAACAGGGAGAAGGCAGGGGAGGTTTCAGCAGCATACAGTCAGTAGCAATGTGGGATGAATGAGCTCCTGGATAGTACTGCAGGCCTGTTAGCATCCCCTCAGCTGGCTCCTGCATAAATCCTGCATAAAACGCTGGGGAGGGGGGTTATACTTGTACTCTTAAGCGAGTGCTCTATAGGGTGCTTGGTCACTGTGGCTCTAGAATAACTTGGCATCGGCGTATGGATAGATCCTGCTTTTTTGGATCCTCTGTACTCATGAAAGGCAGTTTCCCCTCAACTTCTTGTGGCGCTGGACAAGCGTCCTGTTTGCCCGGCCGCTCCCCGGGTTATCAGGGGCTGCAGAAGAAGCAGATTAGGGCCATTCACACCGGCAGTTTCCTTAGTGCCTTTGCGAGACTGATAACCCCTGGCGGAGAGGCAGTGACGCCAGCAGGCAGCAATCTCGTCCCCAGGGAGAGCTGCCGGCCCAGCGTGTGTGTTTATCCCCACAGGTGTGGCTCCTGGAAACCCTGTCTCTCCCTCTGGTTTTTGGCGCCTGCAGCAGTGTCCCAGACCGGTCATCACGGCTTGTCCGGCTCCAGCCATTCCCCTTGGGGAGCCTCTTCTGGGCAGGATCTCGGGGAAGTGTTGCTCAATAGCAGCCTCATCCTTCACACGTGCCTTTATGGCGCTGCCAAGGGGTATGTGCTGAGCCAGCCTGGCTGTGGCACAGCACGGCCCGCACCCCTATTTCCTCCCTGCTGCCTGGCAGCCTGTGGGGAAAGGTGTTGGCTTCAGAAAACAAGAGGAGCCAGGTGAGCAAACAAGAAGGGGCATGAGAACAGCTAGGTATAATTCCTGATCACTCCAGTGCGGGAAAAGGCAGGGCACATCCCGAGGAGCCTGGCAGGGAAGCGTGCCCACCCGGTGTGCGGCCGCAAGCACGTGCTGCTCCACAGCCTCGGCCACGGCCGCGCCGGGAAAGCGCTTCCCTGGCCCGGGGGCTGCGCCTCACTCAGGCCCTTTCCACAAAGGCAGCACTGACTACGGGCTTGCCCTTCATCTACTGTCCTCACCTTCGGGAAGTTGCGAAAGCAAAGTTTGAGGATTTTTGCACATGGCTGTGAATATATATTAGCTTGCTTGGCCCGGGATATAGTGAGCCACTGAGAATGAGTGTTTACTAAAGTGTACCCTGGCATCCTTATCCTTCCTTTGCAGCTGCTATTTACCAGACAGCATTTGTGGTGAATGTAGCTGGCAGGAAACATCGTCTGGAATGAACTGGATGAGTAAAAGAATTTTTCACACTAACATTGTTGCAGGCATTTGAAAATACTTCACATGAGGGCATATTTTTGTAACACTGAATTAAATTAAGATTGCATGAAGCTGGCTCAACTAAATCGAATTTACCATCAAAATGTTTTTGCTTTGGGTCCCTGCCTTGTTTACAGCTCTCTGTGTTAGGCTCTATGTTGCAGAGAGATCATCTCCATCCACTCTATTGACACGTTGTATCACCAATGTGGCAGCAGCACAGCTGATTCGTCAGCGCTGGGTGGGGGTGGGGGCTGAGATTTAGACTTTCTTTTGGCAATTAAAGAAACTTATTATGAAAATACACATATTCCTGTTTTAGTCCAAACTGTCGGCTATGACACTGTTTCTTTAAGAAACTCAGATTGCTTAACCAGAATGAGAATGTCTTCTTTAAAAAATTGCCGGAATAAAGTAGCAGGATTTTTTCTTCTATAGGCTGTTCTGAGATTCAGAAATTGCTTTTTCCTTTCTGGCCTTTGACTTGACAGTCAGATATAATTATTTTTCTTGTTGTTTGGTATCCCACGACTGGAACTTTTTCTTTATTTACCTGTCATTCCAGAAGCTGAGAAAACTACTTAAAAATAGATATAAAAAGAGATCAGATCCCACAAAAACAGACAGCCATTAATATGCATGTCACCCCACCATGCTGAGTCTTTCTTTGTAGGTTGTGCAATCTACTCCTTCCTTTACCCATTGCCTTTGTTTTCTTATTTTGTTCCTTGTTTAGATTTCATGTAGTACTGTTATTTTCTATCTTTTTCTTGAGAAAGTTATTAGCAGATTGTGGGTGCTATAGCTGTATGGGAACAGAATATTTTGGTCGAGTTATTTATTTGACTTGGGAGTCTCTAAAACTCCCTCCTTGTCATCAATCTAATAGAGATGCTCCGACAGTGTATTAGTCATTACTGGGGTGACATGAAGCAGAGTATAGTTCTGGAGACGCCCTTCCAGTGAAAGACACTGAGCTTTAAACCTCCTCACAGATGTGCAGAGCTGAACTAGACATGCCTAACTCTCTTGCATGCTTAATAGGCTTTTTGCCTATAAATCCCCATGTGCCACTGAGATACTGGATCTTTGTAGTAGGGCTGGGTTTAATGGGAAGCCTGGATGTCTCTGATTTATCTCAGAGCTCCTGCGCTCAGTGTTGCTTATGGAGGTGGGTGGGGTACATTGCTGCTGCCCTCCGGGTAAAAGCAGCAGAGGGAAAAGATCTCCCTGCCCAGCGCCCAGAAACAGGCTCAGAGCTGGGGCTTTGTCTCCGGAGCTCTGACAGCAGCATGGCCATGAAACAGATGAAGTAAACAAACCAACAATACAGGCATTTTTGTACAAAATAGGTCTATTATTCTTCCTGACAGCATGACTTGGATTTTGAGTTCTCATTCTTTGTATTGTTCCTTATTTAAAAAGAAAGAGAAAGCAGAACAAGGAATAATACAAATGAGACAGCCTGGGGCTTGTGCTTGCCTATAGGATATTCTTAAGGTTCTGTTGGCACTACAAATTGGAACAATTTTGTAACCAGGTCCTTGAACCCACCAGTATTTTTAAAGCAGTCAGGCCTCAAAGTCTGGCATGCTGGTATGATTGATTCACCCAGAACTGTTATTCAGACCAGTAACCAGGAATCCCTGACCAATCACTTACCAAGACCAATTCATTGATCACTCAATGTACAGAGTTTTCCTTAGCTGGCTGATGGGGCTCGCAGTCATACAGAGTAGCATCCACGTATTAATGCCTTCTCCTTTTTGGCCCTAGGTGAGGTTTAGGCAGGAGGATGTTGGGTGGGCCGCGGCAGGGATGCACACTGCTGCTCCTGGGCACACTGCACGGGGACCCCTATCTGTGGCAGGCTGCCAGGCTGGATTCTGCCCTGGCTGTCCCTGCCAGACAGTGGCTTCTGGAGGGAATCTGTGGCCAGAGGGCTGCTGGAAAGGTGCATTAAGCTTTTCAGACAGCAGTTTGTTGCAACCCTAACTCAGCAAAGCTTCGAAAAATTTGCATTAGGTGAATTTTGAGCCCTTTCTGGTCATTTGGACTGGAAGTCCATACTGTTTGCTGGACATAGAAAAGTCAAGATGCATTCTGGGAGATAGCCTTCTCTTCCTTACTCCAGCAGAGGCTGGCTATGCCTGAAAAACAGCCCTTGAACTTGCTGAAGTATCAAGGGTGGGGATGTTTCACAGAGATGCATCAAAAGAATATGGAGTTACACACCCCTGAAAGCACACAAACTCCCTGCCAAGGGATAAGAATTTTGTCCTATCTGCATGGTAACCTCCTCACCTGGCCAAGGAAGTCTTCTGGAGCATTCCCTTGGCTGGGGGAGGTATGGCTGCAGGGAAGCCCTGCCTGTGGGAGAGCTGAGGGAGGGTCTGTTGAAACTCTCACACTCTCCTCGCACTGATTTTTTCAGCTCTGGGCAGCCATAGCAAGGGAAAAGCAATAAAACCATCATCACTGAAATGAGATGTGCTGTTACCATAATAAAATTAGCAATCCTGAAAGAGTACATCGGGAACAATAGGTAGAAAATTGCTCTGTGTTTAAAAATTGTTAGTTACTGATTGTTTGTGTGAAAAACATAATTTCTTGAGTTGTTCCATGCCATTTCTGTTTTTATCTCTGCACTTGTGATTTTCCAGGAGGACACATAAATCCCTTTTCCACTTTCAAGACTCTGTGTAAACCTCAATTTAACTGGGCAGTCTGGAAGATCTTTCATTCCACTAGATGCCATTTCTGTTTACACATCTGTAGCATTTAAACATTGCAGGATTGTTTAAATGCATTTAACATTTAATGCATTTATGTTTATCTTCAAATGCATAAACAATGCATAGATTTTGTTTAAAGGCATAAACATTGCATGACTAACTCAATTCATGGTCTTAAATAATTGGGGGATTTGGCCTGAAGCAAACAAACTGACAGTGGAGGAATTAAGGGGAACCACGGAACATCTCTCCAACATTGACAGGTAATAGATAACAGAGTAACTGCATTGGCATGTAAATGAATAAATGACTGAGAGTCATATCCATTAACGGCAACCAGCAAACATCTTCTCCACTTAGTCTCTTGATACAGTTTGTGAAGTCAGTGCCTGGATGCCTCGGAATGCCTCTTGCCTCCCTGTTGCAGCAGGAGGTGGGCAAATGGAGTGGACAAGCAGCAAGGAGAAGAGGGTGTGCCCCTTCTCCTTGAGAAGAGAGAAGGAGGAGAAGGCATGAGGCACTCTGGTAGGCAAGTCAGATGCAATTAAAAAGTCTTTGACTGAGAGAATGGAAAAATGAGGAAGCGAGCTCACAAAGGCATCCAGAAAGAGAGGGAAATGGGAAGAGACACAGATTCTGCTATGGGAGAGCATTAAAATGTCCTGGTCAGGAGATGTGGAATGGGAACATGAGGGAAACACACAAATATTTTATCCAGAGCAGACTGTGGCAACCAGTGAGGGTCAAGGGATGGAAGCACAACAGGAGGAAAAGGGTCACACATGAGTTAATGCCTCATGCTCACAGACCCAGGTACCTGGAGGAGTTAGAGAAGTCCACAGGGTACACACAGGATTGGTGGCATGGGGACACCATGGTCAGCTGCATGAACTTCTTGTGTGGCCCTGGGATAAATTCAGTCCTTTTTTCCTCATGTCTTTATTGTCTGATGCATAGCAGAGGCAGCATATGCAGTGAGACTGTCCTCAGCAGTGCACTACACAGGACTGATGGCAATACAATTTCCTCAGGAAATGTATTATGGATTTGTTATTTTCAATGAATATAAGGTGGGAGAACCAGCTAAAGGTAATTCACTGGCTTACTTGCTACTCATATTTAAAATTTGGAAGCTTAAGCATTTTCTTTCTGACATTGCAGCTGTTCAGCAGAGGTTGTAAAGCTTTGCTTTCTGTGGGGAAATCGATCAGCTTGAAAACTGAAAATTGTCTCTGTCTGACACTGCTATACAAGTAAGACAGAATGCATACTGTTCTTCTTGTCCCTTTTATGCTATAGATCTCCTAGTGTGGGGTAGTTGTACCACGTTTGTGAATGCACACTCATCTCTAATTGGATTTTTGTCATTAAACATTTATAAAATTCACAAACATACAAAGCATATGGAAGTCTTGTTAAGAAGGATTTATTCCTCCGTGACTATATACAAACATCTGAATACTTGAATCAGACTGAATCATGAGGTTAAAAATAGATTGGTAAAGTCTTCATATTTACTTCCTAAATTTTAAACCCTGTGAAGGCATAAGGAAGCATTTAAAGTTAGCTCACTTTAATCTTTTTCTCTGATACCAGAAGGAGTAAACAAGGGGGTTTTCTTTCCTTTTCTTTTAATGAAAACAGGAGATTCTCAAGACTTGAAATAAAACCTTGAGAAGAGGCAACAGCTTGTTTCCTGCTTCCTTCCCGTTTTGTTTCTGACAGGGACCCTCAGCTGTTGGGCTCAGCCCCCAAACCTCCTTCACCCTCAGCCCACATGCTGTCCTTTCCCTGGTGCTTCTGCCTCTTGTCTCCCATGGATGGTTGGCATTGTGCTTGGATAGGCTAAGGCTGCTTCTGCTCACTTTGGCCACAAGGCCATTGCCACTGAATGTAAGTGTGGGTGTAAAATCCTGTCCTGGACTGTGAGGACAGCAGCTGTTTGTAATATGCATCTCATCTAATCTCAGTCTTCATTCCTCTTCCCACAGCAGCAGGGATGGTTGATGGGGTCGGGGTGTTGTGCAGGTCTAGCCTGTGCTGTTTGTCCCTGTAATATTGAGGTCAGGCCCTCTTTGTCCCCATAGGAGTGTAGCAGAACCAGACCCTCCAGGTATCGCCCAATTTAATAGCTGCAGATGAAAATGCCACCTATAGCAGCTGGAAAGAGTTCTGCTGCCAGAGCACAGCTTTGCTTTGCAAATGCAGGAATTGTTGAGTTGCAAAGGTGAGCTTGTGCAAGTAATAGAATGTGGGGCAATTATTTAAAATTGTCACAGTCACCATCATCTGTAGAAAATGGTTTTCTGCCTTTCCAGTATTTCAAAACAACTGTCTTGCTCTTGTCAGAAAGACATCAAGACATTTTTAACCTGAAAGGGTGAAATCTGAGAGCATCAGTGACTTACAACAGTGTGGTGGGACTTGATATATGACACTCCATCTCAGAATCATTTTTCCACTTTTTAACTCATAGTGATATGTCTTTGATAGAGTATTTTGGTTTTTTAATTTGCTTTCAAATAGAGCTAAAAAGGTATTTTAGAAAATTGTATGCAGGGCCCTTGCTAAGGGCCTAACATTTAAAATCTTTCCTGAGTGTGTGTGGGCACATGCCTAAGAGAAATTTTTCTGTGTATGTATACGTAGGAACAAGTCTTAGTTTTCAACACATTTGCTTGCTTTCTGCATTCCAAGTTCACTTTCATTTGTGCAGCTACAAAGCTTCTGCTGTTTTTAGTCCTAGATAAGATTCAGAGGGCCATGACAAATTGGCAGTACAATCCTTATCAGCTGTTTTCATACCCGGCAGAACTCGGGTTGGTCCAGTCTGGAGGGGAAGCTGTGAAGGGACCAGCCTGGGCTGGGCCAAGGCTGCAATCTCTGGGTGAAGGGTACCCTCAGGGTGATGCTGCAGTGCTACTGCGGAGCAGGGCTGGCTGCTCCCTTCTCCAGCCAGAGAACCCTTGTATTCCAGGTGCAGACCTGCCACTCTGGTGCTCTGGTGTTAGGGGCAGCCAGCACGTGGTGCTGGAAGTGACACATGTCAAGCAGGAAAGGAAGAAGGTGTTTTCAAAGGGGGGGCTGCAGCCAGATAATTGCAGCTGGGCAGCTCTGCCTTTGTTTGAAATGTAGTGCTGGGGAGTCAGCAAGGCCTTTGGCTCAGCTCCTCTGAGCCTTTGTATGTGCCTGTCAGTATACTTTTTCATATTTTAGGGAGTGGTTACCCAGCATTTTTAGGACACATGGCTCTTCCTCGGGAATGGGACTGTTTGACTTGCTGATGCTTTTCATCTGGAGTATGAAGTACTGCTTTGATGGCTGATGGGGTTTTTGCCCTTTCTGGGTCTGGAAGTTGATGAAGAAGCAAGTGGCACAGATGCTTTGGAGAATAGTCTAGGCTGTAAAGAAAAAGAAACTTAATAATCCCTGTCAAGGCAGTTGCTGTTCATCAGTGTCAGATGGTAAGTCACGGATATCACTCCATCTTCATATATTTCTATACTGTATCCTCAAACTATAGATTACAATGATGCTTTTTTAGGAATCCATCATATAGTTAATTATAACTGAATTTAGTAGTTCCTGGGATTGAATATTTGATTGAAAGTAGTTACTTTCAATTTGGTTTCACCTGAGAAATAGAAGCATTCCAGTTCTGCTGCTTCCTGTCTTATCACAAAAGGTAAGAATTTAAATTAGACAATTAACATTACAGGTAAGATTTAGGTGTTGGTTTATACCTTTAATTTATCCCTTAGAATAAAATTTATGGACAAATATGAATGTGAGAAATGTTTACATTGAAAGGAAAGAGAGTAATAAATACAAATTTTGAGCAGTAGGATGTGGATAAAAAGTTAGTTATGAAGGGTATTGTTTTCTCTCTCTGCTTTAAATACTAGAGAAAACTTGCTTCTTGAATTTAGCTTGAATTCAGGTTGTTTTCCACTTGCTACATCTTCTAATTAGTCACCTATTGACATTGTTTTAGAGGCAAGAGAAATTGAATGTTGCTCCTATGTATTAACTTGGTCTAGATCTAATTTTCTGTTCAGGGCACCGGTATGGGAGAACATAAAAAAAGTTCAATGATTCATTGGGTGGCTGAAGCTGTTAGTACTCCCCAGGGATGGTACAAGAAATGAAATCTCAATTAAGAGTGACTTTCCCTTACAAAGTAAAGCCTTTGAATCAGAGCATACCTCCGAGCCTTTTGTCTGCCAAATGGGTGGGGGTAATTCAGCTGAGAAAATGCAGTCAAGATGTGAAAAAAGTGCCTGGGGGCATCCAAGGCCTGTTTCCAATGATGCACGGATGTTAGCAACATGCTGAGCTTTAAGATCCCAGAGCACAATACGACAGAATATTCCCTTCTCAGTCTCTGGGAATTAAATTAGGTGTCAAACCAAAGGCCTTTAGGAAAATAAAATCAGAAAACGTTTGGTTTTCAGTTGGAACTTTTACATGACTTACAAACTTTCTGTGTGTGAAAGGTTATGATAATACAGTTCTTTGCTGGCATTGAAATGAGGACTTGTCACTATTTTAGTGGCAGTTCCTTTTGTATGAGCCAGTTGTAACTTTTAAGTCAGAAACTTCAAAAAAATTTAGACTATACTTCAGCAAAATGAATTCTAAAAATTTCAAAAGTTTAAAGTAACCTTTATAGTACTTTACAGTACATACACTTTATAATAGATGGTATAAAATTGATCTTAAGATTCTGAATTCCTAGAATTATGTGTACAACTTAACTAAATTATTTTTAAAGTTCCAGCAGAGACCCCTGTTCCAACTAAGTGGGTTTCCACAAGTTGATCATCTCACATATTATTTTACGTAAGAATTTTAAATGAAAAAAAAAAAGAAGGAGCTAAATGTGTACTCCCTGAACAGAGAAGGTAGACAAAGTAAATAAAAGTAAATATATTATAGTGGTGCTATATATTTGGTTTAAATTAATTTGAAATACACCACTTAAAATATCTTGTATGAAGGTATCACTATGGAGGGAGGAGTCTATATCTCTTAAGTGCAGATTGTCTGTTTTAAGATAAAATAATTTAAAAATTAAAGAAACTGGATCTTATTCTATGGTTCTTCATAAAATATAAAAAACATCTTTAATGTTTTCAGTTTTCTTCTTCTTATCATCTATTGTAAATAGGCAGTATTCTTGATCTCAGCTGCTCAAGTTTTGGCTAGGCTTTCTGAGTAATGAGAGTTCTCCTGTAAACAATTCTCCCCCAATACATTTTTTGTTTCTTTTTATGCTAAGTGGGTTTTTTCCAGTATTTGAAATATGCTGAAATTGTATTTTTATGCACTGTAAAATCAAGAGGACTAATAACCCCTGCTTTCTTCTCAATTTCCATTTAAAAAAATATGTGCCCACATAACTTCATGTGTTTATAGAGGGACAAGGAAATGTCAACTGTCATAAATTCTTAGGCTGAAGATCTTCCAACTGAGCTAGCTCTAATTCCCAGGCAGTTGGGGTTTTTTAGAAGGACGTGCTTTGTAGACCTAATAACTAGGCCTCTAGGTTATTTAAGGTGTTCTTCTCTGGACTCTTCATAACTGGTTCAGATTTTTTTGAAGTGTGGTGTCAGGAATGATTCTCATAGCCCAGATGATGGAGGTCTTGAGGAGAGCAAAAGATTTATTTTATGTGCCATCTGTTAGTAAATCTTTATATAATGGTTGCTTTTCTATGACAGCAAGAAAGAAGTTGACTCATGTTCAGCCTGAAGCTGCAGATCCTTTTGTGAGAACTGCCGCAGGGCCAGCTGTCTCCCATCCCCTGCTCGTCCTCCTAACTTATTTCTTCCCAAGTGAAGTGTTTTGCAACAATATGTCCTTTTTGCATACTGCTTCCCCTTTGTCTTAGCCCATTTCTCCAATTTCCATATCCATCTGTGTATATAATCTGCTCTCTCATATTCCTGCAGCTCCTTCTAGCTTTCTGCAAGCTGAAAACTCAGAAATCAGGTTGCATCATCCTCATCCGCAGACATGGTCCTCTCTTACTCATGGTTTTCAGTGCTTTCTGCTGTCCTCTGCAGGCTCAGGCACATGTAGATTTCTGCTGAGCACTATGACCTGGAGAGGATGATCACTGAGGCCTCAGAGGAGCCTCAAAATTGATGTCTTGGTTGCAAGACTCAAACTGTGAACAGTTCCTAAACAAGTATGCTGTAAAACTGTTGAATAATGTCAAAATGTCTTGATGCATCTTTACAGTTTGATGAGGAGCTATTGCTAAGTACTTTTTGATATGGTTTCCCTGTCATGCACAGACAGTTTTATGTACACCATTCTCTTCATAAATATGCCAAGTGAAGCAGCATTTGCAACCATATAAAAATGGAGATATATTTTATTTGCTTCCTTCTTATTTGTAAGGTGTATTATTGTACTGTTGAACAAAAATTAACTTTATTTGACAATAATTTACAAAGTTTCTCACAAAGGCAAGTGACCTCAAAATCTTTACATGCTTACAAATAGTATATGTGATTCTTTGTTCGGGAGCACTTTTTCCTCCAAATTCAGGTTGCACTGAAACGTCAGTGGGGCTGCTGTGAAACCTACTTTTGGCTCATATAGGTAAACATTTACTTGCCTTTTCTCTCTCTTCTGCACTGTTGTGCCTGGAACTGTGCTTGACCTCGCCAGACTTGTGTGGAGATGGATTTTGCTGTCCATGGCTGTGACAGCCAGCGTAGACCAGAGTACTGGTGTGGGGCTGCCCTGCAAGGGGCTGGCAAGCCCACATCGACCCAAACTGCTCCAGTGACCTCCCTGGGAATGAGAGGACTTCGTTTTTCCCCGTCTCATGCCCAAACCGCATCTGCCATGACCACTTTCTCTCAGGTACCAAAGATATGCTTAGTGGCCTGTGGTGTTTGTGTTTCAGCAGCATTTGGGTAGTTAGGTCTTTTTGCTTACCAGGAGGTTCTGCTGTGTGTGATACTACTCAAGAAGAAATCTTTATTCAACCTGCTTTCGTACCTGATGTAGTTATCTGTAATAGGGGTTGAACATTATCAGAACCTTTGTTATTTTCCTCCCTTCCCTTATTAATGTCCCCAAACTAACTAGGCTTTCTCCTCTTTCTGAGTTTGGGATGAATGTAGGTTATCTCTGAAATACAACTGTAGGCCTCTCCCCTGCCTATCATTCCCAAACAAGCTGTACATTTTCTACATTAGTATTTCAGTCATGTGAATTCCCAGAAAGTTTCTCTTGTGCCAGTTAAATCTCTTATTTTTTTTAGAATTAAGACATCCAGTTCCTCTTGGTTTATTCCTCATGGCTATTTTATTGGCACACAGGCTTGTAATACAATGGCCAGAGTGAGCTTCTATTTGTTCCTGTCTCTTTTCTGACCAAACTCTTCAGAGTTTGTGCTCTTTTTTTCCTCTTTCCATCACTTCCCTGGGTTTTGACTGTTGTCTGCATTGTTTTAGTTGAGAGGGGAGAATTTAGTTCACTTTGTTGTTTCCTGTCTTTCATCACTAGATGGATAACAGCAGAATGGTGGGGAATCTGTCATGGAGCCATTATTCCGCGATCAAAGAAGTCAAAGCATTCTTGGCAGTGTGCTCTGCACAGCCTCTCCATGGAGCCCTATTGTGTCCATGTGCATATGTGCCCAAATGTCCACGTGTGCCACTCTCTGCCTCTTTTACTTGAGTTGGTAGGGTCTAAAGTGATGCTGAGGCAGCCTCTGCACCTTCTCATTTAACCCAATTATTGTCCAAATTTTTCCCACTTTCCCTAGGAAGCCATGGGTTTGTTTTTGTGCATTTCCTGTTCCACTTTTTGAAGTAAGAGAAGCTTTAAATCCCTCGTGAAAGAGACCAGAACTCTCTGGGTGGTAGGAGTTCACTGAGGCACCTGAGCACCCAGAAAGGAGCAGGAGCACTTCCCACACAGGCAGACTATGCCTGGGTTCCTGATAAATTGAACAGCAGACAACAGAAAGTGAAGGAACTCAAGATCCTAACCAAGGGAAACAAAACTTCTAAATAGTTTTTAAAAAAACTTGGGAGAAAAATATTGTGATGTCTTAAAAGGGTTTGTCATCTCCTTGAAAATACTGTGGCCACCTGCACCACTTGATTGCTCCTTCCTCCTTACTTTAAAGATGGTGCAGTTTAGTGCAGCGGACGTGTATTTGAGGGCTTCTGTGCTACTTAGTCACCTGACTCCTAGGACTTTGCCATGAGACCTGACTACTAAACTGACCCAGAACAAGCAATTATCCCACATACTTTTTGCTTGCAACAGTTCCCACACATTAGCTGTGGCTGCCATTAGTACTTCATGTTTAATGGCATTCCCTGTGTGTTTAACCATCGATCTGACACCATAACTTTCCTAGTTAGTTTCAGACTCTGGTTGAAACTCAGCAAAAGCGATTTGCAACTTTTCTGTATTCCTGAAGATGTTTAGGCACAGATGCAAATCAGTGTGGTGAATTTAAGACTATTAAAAACTTAAGAAATTTTCCTAATGACTTTATAAGGACTGCATTAAGATACTTAGTAAGGTCTCAGGAGTCCATGAACCACAGGCAGAAAACCACAGCTTCAGAAGTAATCTGTTAGGAATTAGTGGTGAATTAACAACGTTCGTTACCTGCATTGCTGCTAGTAAACAAGACGAAGCATCTGCTGTCTATTTAAGCAGCAAAGATTAGCAGTAGAAGTTTCAAAAGCAGTTAGTTTACTCCACTAATGTTGCTCTGGAAAGGCCTTCCAGATCTAGATTATTCTAAATGTCTCATTTCTTGTTCCCCCCTTCCACCATATTTCCATATAGTTTTCAGTACAGGGGAACATGAAATCCAGAAAGATGTGAAATGAGAAGATATCACTGTAAATCATATAAACCTAGGTTAGTGCAGTTGTAGTTACATACTCTGTGATTCTTCATCTTTAGTACGGTGTTAGTAAATGATGACCATGGGTCCCTATGATATAGTATCCACTACTTCTATAATTATCATTAGTGTAATTTTACATTAAAAATGCAATTGAAATATGACTGTTTGACCCTGGCTGACTGTCTGACTATGCAACCTTCCACAATGATCACAGTGCTGATAAAATTCTCCCTACTGTAATACTTTTAGTTCTAATATATCAAGTTTCCTTGCAAAAGGGCTTTAACAATATTTGATATTTCAGTTTCTGCTGAAACTCTGCATTTTGTATGCATTTTATAGTACAGAATTATTACTTTCCAGCAAGCACTCCCATATCTTCGCATGATTTGGGACTTTCTTACAGAGCATTTCCCCTTCCCATTTACAAGAGTGTCTCCTTTCAGCTGCTTATTTTTTGCTGCTGTTGCTGTAATGTTTTAAACAGGTTTATTTCTGTTATACTTCATTGTATAAAAGTTGTCCAGCAAAATAGGTAATTTCCTAAAATATCTTTGCTTTCTTAGAGTCATGGAGCATGTGATGTGCAGCCTGTACTGGTGCATGATTGTTTACAGCACAAGGAGTACGGACAGCATGGTCCATTTGGCAGTGCCCTGGACCACAACTTTGGAAGACCCTCATTTCCTCTTTGGCTCTATTATTTATTTGCTGTGGTTCTCATTGCAGATAACTTTAACTTTGTGCATCTTCACTCTTTGTTTCTGACTCGGATGTAGAGTGAAAATGCTTTTAATCTATAAGCATTGTTTAGTACAATAGCAAAGATCTTGTTCTTTAGGTGATGCTTCCGTAATAAACACTCAATGCATGTTAAATGATATTTGAAGAAGTAGAAAAACATGTTAAGAAACTGGAACAACACAGGAGATCTATTTGGGCAAACACTTGTCACAAAAAATTTCATCATGGTCTCGCTACCTGTAATTTCCTACTTCTGTATTTATTCCCACACTATTTCTAGACTTTTCAGAACCTTATGAGTAGACAACAGCTCTCATTTTACTTCATGTGTTCTTCTGACTTCAGTAACTAATTTTGGTAACATTGTCACTCAATATTACTGCAAGAATATCTTGAGTTGTGTGTGGCTGGCATCATGGCAGTTCAGGCAAGTTGCTTTGAAAAGAGGGAACTTTGTTTTGCAGCTGCCAAGGTAATTTTCAGCTATTATAAAGTCCAATCACTGATGATTTTATATTGAGTTTGGTTTTTAACAGAGAAGATAGTCATACCAAGGGGAAAAAAAAAGCTCTTTTCAGAAGCTTTGGTCATAACTTTATATCCATGTCAACACTAATTTTCTGTGTTTTGTGCAAATTGGATTAGTTTTCAGACATTTTAAAGCAACCACAAATGGCTAATGCTGAGAGGCCGCAGGAAGGGAGTGCTGGGATTTCAGAGGAGACCTTGTCTCTGTTCAGTGCAACAGGGAGAACCCTGCCTGGATATTGAAGGAAAAATATTCTTGCTGTTCCTGTGCACTGCACTTGTTTCCAGGGAAATAAGTGGGTGAATTATGATTGCCATTGTACCTTTTGCAATATGCAAGCTTAGACTTTACTACAAATGTGTTTAGACCCTTCTGTCAGGGAAATGAGATACATAAAGTGTAAGTTGTCAAATTAATTCTTCTTTCAAAATTTGGATTTGAGGGGAGGGCGTGTTTTCCTATCACTGGAGTCTTTAGCTATAGTTTTCACACCTTCAAAGTTATAACAAAACTGACTGACTTTTGTGGTATGGCAAAAGTGTGGAAAGGGTTTCTCTTTTTTCACCCTCTAATATAAAATACTACTGCAAAAAAAAATATTCTAAACTTTTCCAAAGTACTTTTGCTGGAGAAAGCTCTAGCACAAAGAGGCCGTTGTTTCACAGGAGTATTTAAACCTGTGGTAAACTCTTGCTCTTTTGTGTTTGGGGTTTTTTTCCCCCCAGACAGGTGCCATGGAGCACTCTGACATTTGTAGAGCAGATGGGATGCCATTTTACTGTTGTATCTAATTGACAGAACCTTACACACTCTCTCCATGCATCCTGCCGTGGAGAGTGTGGGTCATGGAGTTTTAGAGAGCACTTTTTTCCTCAGCAGCAGCTTGTTTAACTCCCTGACGGATGAAGAGTGAGAGTGGTAACTCACTAACTGTGAAACCTCTTGGGAATTCGTACCTTCTTGCTGCTGAATTTGCCATTTTGGCTGTTTGGTCACTTGCTGTGGACTTGGCTACCATACATTGTGTTAAGTATATTTGTAGCCACAGATGTTATTGTGTGCATATATTTTAATATAAATAGCAGCACTGTCTGTGAAATCCCATACTGACAGACATAATGTGTAAAAAACACGAAGTTGTCTCTGAAATGCTGTCTCTGGGGATGTGTGCCTTCACACATCCCTCCACCCCTCCTCCCCATTTTGGACTCCCAAAGGAGGTATTTTGCAAATGTCCAGTTTTGGAATTCCAGAAATGGTGAAGATCTTATTTCCAAAAGGCTGGTGGGTGAGAAGGTCTCAGAGAAGAAAATACGTCCTAATTATTTCTGCTAATCTTGGCATGCCACCGTCATGTTCATGTCTCATATGAAACACACAGAATAACTGTTTCGAGTGTAACTTCTCCTAAAGGTTGCACACTCCCTGGCAGGTTGGATTTACACAAGAAAGCCACGTTTACAATGTGCTTCCAGCATTTAAATCCTGAAAGATTACATATGTTTCACCAGCAATTACGTCTTTGGAGAAAGCAGGTGATGATTTCACTCTCAGAAAGGTAGCTGTAATTAATACGGATCGTCACTGGATATGACCAAGAGGGGTAGGAATATCCAAACAAATATTTAATACATTACAGTTGGAGTATAAATGAACAAACAAACCCCTTGCCCATGAGCAGCTGTAATTTTTAGGATTATTCTTATGAAGCATATTGAGTTTGAGATTCTTGGCTTCCTTGTGCAGCAGCCTGTCCCTCTGGCAACTGCCGCCCTCTGTCATATCAGTTACATGCTGCCACAGCCACTCAAACATCTTGTGCAAATGTTAATACTAAAAGCAGGCCAGGTGGTTGCAAACTCTGGGATAGATCCTCAGTTCAGCAGCAAAATCATAGGATTTACAAATAGCCTGTATAAAAATTCTCCAGTTCTCCAGATGACAATGGTTGTTTCTGTGGCACTGGCATGCAAAGGATTTCAATGTCCTTTGTGGTATCCTTGATACCTGTAAACTCTAATTCTAACTTGCAGCATTGGATCTTGGCCTTTTGGCATGAGTGCCATTCAGACATCCTTTCGAGTAATGCTGGCTGCTGGGCAAAGGGCTTTCACAGTCTGGTTTTAAAGAATTAAAATACAAAAAGTATT
>VZTN01030293.1:35254-46891 GCA_013400515.1 Erpornis zantholeuca | reverse complement strand
TAAACAAAAAAAAAAAAAGACTGGAGAAATCTTAAGAGGTTATGTAGCCGACTCCAAGCCCCAGAGCAGAATCAGTTGTACCAAAATAATGGGATGTTGGGAGGCTCTCAAGAACAGGTTAGACAGTGATGAAGGCATCACACTGACCCCAGGCAATCAATTCCATTACTTTTATAAACCTTGCAGTTAGGAAGCTTTTTCTAGTGTTTAACCGAAGGTTTAACCCAGGTGCAATTAAACCTGTTCATTCTTGCCTTATCCCCAATAGATAGAGAAGTTTGTTTTTCTTAGTGAAGCAAAGATTTTACATATTTGAAAATTATTATCCTGTTCTCTGGCAATCTTCTTTTGTCTTGGATAGAGCATCCTCCTTCTTTCAATCTCTACATGTAAACATCTCTTATGTCTTCTACATTTTCTCTCATTAGTCCATGTCAGTCTTGACATCTAGGGCTCACTGGGTCAAAAGACAACCCAGGACTCCAGCCGAGGGCTTGGGCTTGGTGAGCAGCATATAGATTGCTACGTTTTACACGTGGCTCTGTATCCTACTGGCTGTACTGGGCTATGTCCTCCTAAGAAACTTGCTCTTCTGCAGCAAGGTGACTTTTTTTGATGCATGTTCAGGAGCTATTTTCAAGCACTCTGAGCTGTCTGTCATCTGTAAATTTAGTGAGCATATTCTCTATTCTACTGGCCAATCTGTTAATTAAAATATTGAAAAGCAGATCCCTCCAAAACCTCACTCAATATATCTTTTCCCTTTGGTGCCAGCCACTGAAAATGAATCTCTCAAAGTGTTTCTTTCAACCAGTTGTATACCACTTTATAATGGCAATGGTTTAATAAGGTAGAAGCCTTATTAAATTCAATATGTATTCCAGCTGCTTCTTTACCACTACCAATTATCCTCCAACGTAGGAAATTAGATTGATTTGACAAAATTAATTCTTGTCAAATCCATTCGGCTGTTTAAAACTCCTACAGGATAATAGAGTAGAAAAAGAAACATTATATAACTCATTTGTGTCTTTCCAGCCCCGTGCTTGCCCTCCCTTAGCCTTCTTGAACTCTCTTCTTCACGAGCCCTCATTTGTAATTACCATGGCACAGGAGTAAGAACAAGAGATGGAGACAGCAGTCATTATTACTGCCAAAATCCTTGTGTCTTGAAGCCAAGCCTGGGCATTCTTGGATTAACATGAGCAGGTTAAGCTTATTTGAAACCACCAGGCTCACTAGGTACTCTAGTACTGGTTAGCCCTTTGACACTGTCCCGAATTGTCTGTCATGCCTGAAGCCTGTTACAGTCCTTTCTCATGCATCCATACAAAACAATTCAGCTATTTAACCTCTGTTACCGATGTACATACACACTTCTTTGGGAAATGGGTGCTAAAATATTTAAAACCAATTTCTCCCTTGCTGAAATCTATTTACAGATGAGGATAATATTGTGCATGTTTGGTGATGCTGTGAATAACTAGGTCCTTTGAATTATTTTCTGTTTGCAGACAAACATAAACACTAGCTAGGCAAGTACAGGCAATAGAAGGCATAAGTTTAAATCATGTTTTATACATTGAAAACGGCTTTAAGTAACTATCCAAAAGGATAATTGTATTTCTTTTCTATTCATAAGAAGTCCATATCTGTTAGTATGCATTTGGAAAATCCTAGAAGTTAAAAAGGTATCACAACACTTGGAGAATGCTTTTAGGAGGTAAGGAATTCATCTTTTTGACAAGTCAAAAGGCAATCTTTTCTTAGATCTGTCTGCACCTGCAGTTTACATCTACAAATATAATAAACAATAATATACAATAATACAATTTTTATCTCTAGGAGTTTTAGATTTCTATATAAACCCCTGAAATTTGGTGAGTAATGGAAATTATCTACATGAGACCCAATACCTTGCTAACATCTTACTGTGTTTATGTATTCCCTAAATGCTTCATGTGTTACCGTGGGAAACCTAAGGGCCACACAGGCTTTTCAGACTTCTTAGGCAATTGCTCAGATAGCATACCCCTTAGAATCATCCATTAAAACCACCCGAAATAATTCATGGAGCTGTAAGTCATGTGAAATTAAGTCATGGATTGTATCTAGCCCAAAGCCATGTGGGCTCACCACCCATCCCTGCTGCTGCTTCCTCAGCAACAGAGACAGCAAATATACAGTGAATCCATAAGGTCACTTGGCTTGTCCCTAAGACACAGAGTTACTTTTGCTTTCTCTATATTCCCTTCACTAATATAGCTTTTTTTCCCTTCCTTTTAATTCCCTTCCTCATATTCTGTCCTCGGTGAGAAACAGCAGTGACTGAAATGACCAGTTTGCATACACAAATAATGTCATCTTTTTATGAGCCAGTATGTCAGGGCTTAAGAACACATACATTTATCTCATTGCCCTGAGTTACACCCTCCTGAGCTTTCGTCTGCAATCTGGCTTTCCCCTTGGTGCTTACACACCCTTCATGCTTTCAGATAATCACTGCATCCTCTCCAGTCCCTTTAACCTTCATCTAGCCAAGCAACAGTTGTTTGTTTAAATTTATTTTCACAAATCACATCTTCCCACAGAAGTCAAAAGGAACGTGTGATGCACTTCTGGGATCAAGTGTATTAGTAATTTTCAAAAACCAGATCTCAAGTACTTTTTGTTAGGCATATGTTGCTACAGGATAGACATTGTACTATTTTGCATATATGGCGTTGTAAAACAGAATTGCCTAATTATTAAATCCTTTCAAATGAAAATTCTTTTTTTTTTTTCTGAGAACCAGAGATACCAGCCTACTCTACATATACTTAAACAAAAAAAAACTTCCCTGTAAAACTTCAACATGGAGCCAGTACAGTAAGCTCACTGCCCTCAAGGACTGTTGTATCATCATTGATGCAGTTGGTTGAGTTGAGGAGGGTAAATTCCTCCCACTCACACCACCACAGTCACAATAATCCTTCTGTTCATGAACTTCCCAAAATATTTATTGAGAGAATAGCTTGGAGGTATGTTTTCAGCAATGCTTAAGCCTGTTTTCACTTGTCTTTTTCTTTTTTAATTACATTTTGGGAGGGGGTTGGCCAGTGCTTAAAAGCTGGAGTCTCAGATAGATGGCTTCTTCTCATTTTAATTACTTTGACAGGCACCTCTCCTTTCCAGCTGAGCTACCCTAACTGGAAACAGCTGCTTCTTGGAATTACTCCCCCTCCTCGCTGTGTTACAGAAGTAATAAGTGTCTTGTGCCCCTTTAATGAATTTATGGACATGAAGTGCAGTGTTTGCCTGCTTTATAGAGATGTTTCTCTCTTTTCTCTACTATTCAATGAAGTTTTATGACGTGAAGGATGTCATTAACAATATAGGAAAAATGAAATGTACAGATTGGATATGATTTTCCACTTCTTTCTTAACTCTTGTTAGTGAGTGCAAAGCAGGTTTTATTATATTTTTCCACAGCAATTTGAAACTCTGATTTGAGAGAGTCCAGAGTGATTGATGGTACAACTTGCTGGGCAGCAAAGAATAAGGCTTCTCTAGAGGAGCACAGACTCTGTGAATCAAGCTCACGCCTGTGTTTACAGCCACAGCTGAAATGAATACTTGCCATCTTGACTACATCATCAGAGTCTTGTGAATGCTCCAGATTTCATCACTGGCTTGATGATTTATTTAACCTCCTAGCACCTGTAGCCAGTGATGTAAAAATTTCAATTTGTTGCTGTTTTTTAAATAATGGAAATGTAAATTCTGGGTTTTATTTTTCAGTAAAAGGATGAAGATGTGACCCAAATGCAACCTAATGACTTAGACCATTGAAGCTGAAGCACTCCAAAAGTCTTACTTTTAAAATTTCATTGTATTTAAATGCAAGTGTAATATTCAGGTGTCTGACATCTGTGATTTTTGAACACTAATCCTTACAACAGAAATTGCAACACAACTGCTTTCCTGCTTGCTGGTCAACTGCCATTTCTTTTTCCACAACTCTCCCTTTATGTACATATCTGAGATTGCTGCATGGCACAGAGCTCAGCTAGGGGCGCAGCTCTGACATGGGGAAGATCACCCATGTTTTAGTCACACGTAGTACTTTGGAGAATGGGCAGAAAGCATTTAAAAGGAAAGATAGGGCTGTTTGGAAAATGAGGGAAGAGAATTGATGAGAGCTGTTTCTAGGGATGGAAGCAATAGGAGAACTTCTGGTGATGGAGCAGGAGTTAGCCCAGCAGAAACTGATCTCAAAGAAGAGGTTGAAGCCAGGAAATTGTTCTCCAGTGGCTGCAGTAGGGAGAATTGACCTTAGGCTGACATGATACGCAAGCAAACATCAAATTATCACATCTGGTTACCTGTGGTTAGCTGAGAGCATCAGCTGAGAGCATCAGGTTTCCTTGGTCAGTTTCTGCATTAACTAGGCTGACTTACAACTTCGCTGCTAGTGTATTTATGTGACTTAGGACATTGGCTTAAAAAGTGACTGAAAGGCTTTGGTAGGGTCTCTTTTTGGCTTGTTCAGATGGGGGTGAGGGGAGAGGGAGTGTATTAACTTTCAGAGAAACATTTGAGGAAAAAGTTTTGTTCTGCTGTGTTTTGGGGCAGTATTTAATTGGTAAATTGGGGAATGGGTGTTACGTGGAGTGTGGAAGAGGTGACTTTTGCATGGAAGTGATCTGTTCTGAAAGAGAAGCTAGGCAATTCTTCCTCTTTTGTTTTCTTCCAGCTGTCTACAGTTGACATGTTTGGGTCACATGTACTTTGTTATAGTAATATTTTGCTAAGGGCAACTCTGTAAAGTTTCATCTCAATAACAGGCAGATAACTTTTTTTTTTTAAGATCTACATTTGCATTTCATGCTTGGTTGCTTTTGCAAAGATACAACTAATGAAACTGAAATTAATGAAAGCTCTTGGGTTTCTTTTTCCAGGAAGTATTACTTTTAAAAATGTTAGTTTCCCTTTCTAAGGGAGATGCAATAAGCATCATCTGTGAGGTGCACATGTGTTTATTTTAAAAATTTGTGTTTAAAATACAATTAAAATACAAATTAATACAAATAAAATAGTAAAAATTACTACTACAAAGTGGGTAGTAATATAGGTGTCACTCTGTGAGATTGGTCATCTCTGTTGATGCTCTTCCCATCTTACCACAGCTACCTTGGAGTGATATTTACATCAGCACTGAGCGTCTCTGAAATACACAATTATCAAGCACTACTGAGCTGTACCTCATGCCACTTTTACGATGTGCTTTAGGATGAGATCATCAGACTCCTTTTCATTAGTAATTTACTAAGAGTTTCAACAAAGGGATCAAAGGACACCACATTTGGAAAAAGGAGAGGGTGAAGTCCTATTCCCAGTTTTAAGGCTAGCTTTTCACTTTTTTTGCTTCCACGGTTCTAAAATTATTTGGAAGAAGAGCAGCCAAAGGACACTGAGCTAAGTACTTCTGTCTCTATGGGCTTTTTAAGCCTCTTACAAAAAAGATTTGTATGCATCTTTTCTAGCAGCTGCTTATGAAAACAATGCAATCAGTTGAGCAACCTCCTGTGAATGACAGTGCAGAGACTACACCTAGGTATCTCAAAGGATGCTGAACGCCTTTCTGAAAAATTAATTGAGCTTTAGAAAACATTTTGTAAAAAGTGCTGCAGAAAGCTAAGAAAGAAGCGAATGCTAACTATTTCAATGTTGACAAGAAAAAACAACACAGCAAAACTGGCTCTGCCGTGCATGTAGAGGGGATGCTGAGTTTGGGTGGAGAAGGCAGAAGTGAGTAACACCAAGAACAGGAGTCTTAGTAATTTCTGGAAAATGTCCAGACAATGCCTGACCTTGCAGGAAGCAGCTGGAGTCTTTATCTGCGGGCAGTTTTGGAGTGTCATGCTGTGCACCTAAGCAGGATCGTGGCTGTGGTTTCCCTTGGGATAGGTGTTCCTCAGCAGCCATGCTTCAGCTCTCAGAGCCCCTTCACTGGCTGAGCTAGTGCTACCTCCTCCCAGTCAAGAAACACTATGCTGTGCTCCATGACAGACAGGGGAACTGGGCAGGATATGAGAGGCCTCTGTGGAGCATAGCTGTGGGCAGGAAGGGAAGGATGTGAACCTTTCCTTTCTCCTTATGAGTCAAAAGATATCCTTCCAGGAGAGCTGTGATGCTTGCTGTGTTTAGATTTCTTTTCCTTATATTATTTGTCATGTAAAGTCACAACCACTTTATTTTAAATGAAGTCTGCTAAGCTAAGCAGTACTTCTGTGTCTACTGAGTGTGGTGCTAGTCCGAAATATTAAGACTACTGGAATGATCTCCCTGGGTGTAGGTCTCTCCCACCTTCTAATTTTTTTATCTAGTCAAGTACTGATATCTAGGAGAATGATAGATCAGGTGTAAAGTTCAGACTTTTATCAGAATAAAGCAATTTGTTGTTCCTGACTGCTTTCTACTATTAAGCAGACTTAACTCCATCTGGTTTGTGTTGGGCATATTAGTGTGCTGCTCTTGCTGGGATGTGATACTCTAGTCATGAGGCTGGCAGTAAGACTGGGAGCTGACAGCGAAGCCTCTAAAAGAATAAATAATGGTTTCTGACTCTATAGAATATAGTACATGATCTAAATACTGTCAGTTTTAAAGACATTGGATAAGTACTGTCTGTATCACTTCTAAAATCAGGAATATTTTCTGTAGTTGTCTAATTGGCAGAGGGTGCTGAAACGATCCTTTTGGAATATATAGAAATCTGATGTGCAAATGGATGGATCATGGATGCATGATGGACCTTGTGCTCTCTCCTAGTTTATACATGTACATTCTCGGAGAGCCTGGGACAGTGATAACTTGTTCATCAGATCGACTGATTCAGATTGATCGTTCTATCCCATGGCACTGCCATGTCTGTTTTCTGTTGAAGAGCAGCTGCTGGCCCCTTTGGCTGATACAGGTGATTCCTACTCTGAAGGACCATGCTGTCAGAAATAATATTCCTTAAACAGTTCTTAAGGAAAATAATTCAAAAATTAAGTTTAGGGGAGAGGTAAAAATATATATATATTTCGGAAGGACTTAGAAAAAAAAACATAGCAAGGACAATGAGATGAAATTGCTCCAAGATGGATTTTGATAAGTTGATGGGATGGAACCTGCAACAACTAAGAGCTGCATTTCTAATCAAAGGATGTGATGTGAAACTTTTTATGTTTCAATTTGATGACCTCCACCAAGGGGGAAGAGAGAGAGAGCTGAAAGGAGATGCAATCACTGCTAATAGTGTGTTCCATTGTAATGTGCTTGTGTTAAGAGTTTTAGGGCTTTGGCGGGTCACCTGCAGGAGCTAGCTGGAATTTTTATTTCTCCCTTTCCCTGCAGCCTTTCTGCATACAATGGCTAGCTTATTTATTTCTCTGTGGCTTTGATGTTCTGATTTAGTCATGATATACTGGGCAGGGTGTTGTTAGTGATGTTGAGAAACCTCGTGTGTTTTTGTTCATGCATGCAGAGTTAATTGCCAGGTCTCTGAGCAGGAAGCCATTTCCCTCAGGTCATCTATTGGGAAGCCATGAAGTTTGGTGTCCATTTACTCTATGGAGCATGATCTCCTTTCCAAGGCAACCTGATATCACCCTGATATCAGTTTAAAATTGATATCAAAGTGCTTGAGGTGGTTTATGGTATAGATTTCCTGGATTAAATGCCTTTGATGTGGGTGACAACAGTTGTGATAGTCTGGTTAGGATAGTGCATGTTGGCTTTTCCAGTTTATTTTGGTGCATATTTCAATTTTTCACTATTAAATGCTTTGTTGAAACCCTTGTGTCACTTTTATGTGAGATTGTGGTGAGACGGCACATGCTGCCATGGAACAGAAAGTTTGTCATATTTTGCCATAATGACTCAAAGGTTTGCGTTTGAGGTTCATCCTTTTCACAAAGAGTTTGTCCTAGTGAAGGCATCTCCCTAAACCCTCAGTAAAGAAAGGAGAAAGATGAGCTTCTCTATGGCCACCTTAGGCTGGAGCTAGGATCCTGCTGTAAGTATTCTTCTAGAAGACAGTCCATCTCTCTTGAATACAGACAAGTGCTCTCCTAGCTGGTTAGTCCTGCCTGGTTTGTATGCGTGGGGAACTCTTATTAGCTTTACACCCATGTGTAGCTGATGGTGAGACAGGAAGATAATGCACAGTGCATCTGCCATAACTTGGCAAGACTAGGCTGACCACATGTGTCAATTGTTTCCATCTCCTCTTCAGAGATTTGCAGAACAACCACAGGGAGCTTTGTAGCCACACTGCAACACACTGGGGAATTGTATCAGGACTGCTGCCCTGCTGCCTTATGCTGCCCTGAAGGTGCACAGTGATTATTTTCCAAGATTTATGAATATTACGCACCTGGTCAGAGCTCCTGTGAAATGTGACAAAAATCTCAGAAAACTGACCAGATTTATTTCGTCCAATAGCTGTAGAGAGGTCCAGCACAAGATGCTTTTAGAGAGCAGTTCTTTTGTAGATGCTTGAGTTAGCGTCTAGGCAACTATAGATAAAACTGCAAACAAAAACTGTATTCTAACATGCCAAATTTTAAATAGTTTGTATTTTTCAGTAGCAGTTATAACACAAACCAAATACTTCACTCACAGCTGGGCTTCAAAACCCTTCTAAGATCTGAGTTTCTGCTTGTTCTAAAACTCCCATGCACTTGTTGCAGCTGTTTTTTGTAGAATACTCCTGGGATTTAGTTCTGCAAGACTTCATTGGCTTCATTAAAATACAAGAACTCTGTCATATCTAGAAGAAGAGAGTGGCTCTACTTGAGGGAAGAGCAGGGAATTATTTTAGTATGTCATATTCATTGAATGTCTTGTGAAAATGGCATATTGTGAATGTCTGAAAATGCATAAATGCTATAGTTGCTATATACCACAGAAGGTGGTAGCTATTGTAAACTGCCATGGATTTGTTTTGATTCTCTCATGTCCATTTGTTTTTTAAAGCAACTGCTCCTGGAGTCACGTGATTTTACAAGATCTTTCTTTCCTTATCTCACATTCTTGAAATCAAAGGCTCTGTGTCTCAGATAAATTAAAGTCAACTGGCTGAGGGGAAGACTGCCACAGCCATGCATCATGGTCATCTGATGAAAGCTGCCCCCTCCACAAAAGGGATGATATAATGGCTCAGGAAACAACTCTGGGACCACTGCAATTTATACTCTAGTTCCTGTTAGCTGTACTGCAAGGCTGAAAGGTGTGGCTATTCAGGACCTCCTTCTGTAAGTGGTGTAGTCAATATTGCACAGAAGCAATGACCTCGGTGGGCAGGGAGGAGCCAGGCAAGTGGCAGTACTGCTCCTTGCACCTATTTGATCTTAATCGGTTGCCGCCCTAGACACAAGAGTGAGGGGGTTTAGGCTTTGTGCTGCAGAGTTGTTGGGTTTCTTGGGTTTTTTTCCTAATATGCCTTCATCTACAGAAAAGACAAAGTACAGAAGACAGTGTGCATGAGGAGCCCAGAATACTTAAATCCTGAGATCAAGTATGCCTTGTTCAGATATTTTAAAGTAGATTGGCATTACTACTGTAAGTGGTTCAATGTGAATTTCAGAGGGTCAGTCAGTAAATTACCCCTGAGTAATTAAACCAGTTTTGAATTATGCAAGCCATTTCTGACTACCAAGAGACTTCAGACACGCCTTTAATCTCATAGTACTTCATAGACTTATAGTTGTGTACAATTTAAAGGTCAATTAGAAGATATTTTATACCTGATTTGGGCATTTCATTATTTCTCATTACTAGTCAATAGGATGCATTACACAGGGTGTATGCTACATGTGCATCCTAAAGGAGAGTCAGTAAAATTGTGCATATTTCCACATCATCAGTGGTTTCTCTACCACTTTCTTTCAGCATAATTCTCTTTCAGTTTTTCTGCCTTTGCTTTCCACCTCCTTTTCTCTGTTCAGTGTGTGCTGTTGATGACTCCAGCAAAAGCTGCAGTAACACAGTGCTTAAAAAAGTCTTGTCCCTTTCTTTGTGTAGTGGTTGATGAGAAAGGAAGTGTTTCGACCAGCTTTTCTCTCCAGTGCTAGCCTACAAAGTAAAATACACAGTCTTAGTTTTGAGGACAGAAAAAGAGTGTCGCTGAGAACGTTGAGAGATGAGTGCAATAGCCCCACTTTTCCTTTATTCCTTCTCCAGATACTATTTTTAGCCCTGACAGCAAATGGTATCATTTGTTGCTCCAGCCCTCCCAAGCCACCAATGCTGTGCCCTCAGTGTGAGCCTTGTCAGCTGTAGGGCTGGTGAGTGGGCTGAAGGGAGCCTGGTGCCAGGAGACCCCAGGGCTGAACAGGGAGCCTGGAGAGGAGCACAGGTTCTAGGGCAGGCTCTGAGTCGTGTTCGGGTGGTGCAGGGCATGTAACATACAGCCTGCCAGCAAGCAGGGCTGGAGGGATGTTGGAGGATCTACTGACTGCTTGACTGTGTGAGCTCTCAAAATGCTTGGCCAGTGTGTGACAGCTGCACAACCATTAAATACATCACTTTGCTCGCCACCCCGTGCAGACAGGTGCTTCCAATAAATGTCAGCTTGAAACAGTAGCTTTTCAAGAAGCATCTAAACATTTCAAAGCTTAGGAATGAGCTCTAAGAGTAAAGGATTTCCTTGCTGCTGGTCACAGAAGCTGGGAGTGTGGTGTGAGGTGGTGGATAGGCCTTCGGGTTATTCTTTTGCTGACGTCTGACACTCCTTCCATCCACGGGCAGTGGGGTTTGGCCACTGCTATTTAATGTGCCTTCCCCAAGAATTGTGTGTGCGTGTATAGGCACTTAGCATTTTCCCAGGTAGAGTGCAGGAGCATCGCTGCTGCTGTCCATAGTTAGTAATTTTTTTAATTTGACTATAATGGGGATTGGGGGTGGTACCAGGTAGCATGAGGCACAGACGTAGGAGAGGCAGCGTTCCCACAGTCCCTCCCCAAGGATGATAAGTGACAGAGCACCTCTCTTCAGGAGAATGATGCGGTCCAGTACCCCAGCTCTGAACCTGAACTAACAGGGTGCCCCTTCCCCTGCTGCCGTGTAACGCGTGCGGCTGACACCTCTTCCCAGAGTCTTTCCCCGGTGTTAAGAAAGCGCTGTTGACTTGGCTGCCGGAGGTCCCAGCCGTCAAGCGAGGCACCGGCACCGGCATGGGGGACTAATTGGGACAGGAGCAACAAGCGCTACACCAGCGACCACGCGTGTCCCGACGCCGGCTCCTGACTTCTGGGGTGCGCGAAGCCGCCAGGGCGGCGCCGGGGCCCTTTGTTGCCGCCCTGGGGCGGCCACTTGCGCCGGGCGAGCCCACGGNCGCCGCCCCGGCGGAGGGCGGCACGTCGGAGGTGTTGGCCCAGCTGTGGGCGGACGTGATGGGCATCCTGGTGAGTACGGGGGGGACGGGGTCTGGGACGGGGGAGGCTGTGGGGGCAGCCTGCCGCGGGACGGGTGTTTGGGGTGGGGGTGGAGATGCTGCGGAGCGCTCGCCGGGTCTTCCCAGCACCTGCTGCGGAGTTTGCCCGAGTTGGAGTGTGCCCACCCTGTACCGGGCGCGTACGTCCCAGAAAAACTAACTTCACGGGCAAA
>VZTN01030293.1:6652-35205 GCA_013400515.1 Erpornis zantholeuca | reverse complement strand
GGGCTGTTGTGGTGGAAGGGGCGGAAGGACCGCGTTGAGCACCGCCAAGGAGCTCGTCCGGCCAGGGGCTGCCCGCTGGCGGGGACGCACCCGGGAGTGCCGGTTCAGCCGGATCAATGGGCGCATTGTCCCCCTGTTGTCCCGGCGTGCCGCCGATTCAGGGCAGTTTGGGCTGCAGGCGGTGTCCCTGCAGCCTCTGCATCCCACGCACGTGTTTCGGGGTGAAGCCCCGCGCGTGGGGGGCGCTGCGCCGGGGCCCCCGGGCACGGCTGCCCGTCCCGCAGCGCTCCCGGGGCCCCGCGGCACTCCCCGGCGCCGGCTTTGGAGCTCTTACTCCCGGTAGTTTTTCGGAGACGAGTTGCTCGGTTACGGCCCGGGGAGTTTCTGCGCCGGTGATCTTCTGAGGAGGGCCTAATCCTCGTAATTCACTGGTTATAGACAAAAGAGATGGCCCCAGTAACGAGGGCTCAAGGAATTACGTTTAATGGGCACGTAGCTTACCGACAGGACAGACTGGATGACAAACAGTAAAAATACAGGAAGAGTCAATCCTTTATTTCTACTTGCAGCGAGAGAATAATATTTACTTTAGGTGCAAGATGATAATTACCGCAGAGGACTGCCACTCAGCAAAAAAACAAATAGTAACGTTATATATGTACTGGAGCTGGCAGCCTTCCAGTGATACAGGAATGTGGTAATCAACAGTGGAGTGCCTGTTTATTCATTTTAAAAGCAGATGAATAGGCTTGATGCGTGTTAGTTTTTGTTGTTAACATTTAACCAGTAGACATTCAAGAATATTATCAAAAATACTTTTTGGAAAACTGCCATGGAATGTAATTAATGGTAAACCCATGGGATCTAACTCAGAAGAAATGTTATAGAATTGAACAGAGAATTTAATTAGCATTTTATGCTGGTTTTTTTACCACATGGAATTTATTGTTAATATTTAAAATCAGGTTAAAAAACCTGCCTCATCCCCTTTCATCATAGAAATGCTCCATTGACATGATGTTCAGTTTAATAGTACTCAACTGCGTACACTTCTTCACTGTTAATGATTTTACTCTAAGAGTGCAAGCAAAGTCAGTTCTGCCAGCTTGTAAGGAGCACACAGTTGGTACTTTATGAACAGTCTCTTTCTCTCTTTTTCTGGCAGGTTTCAGTACTGCATTTAGTAAGAGCAAAGTGCTATTGGATGCCTGGGAAGGAGTGTTTGAGGAGGCCAGACCAACAGCCTAGCATGCTGAAGCTCAGTGCAGAAAAAGATCTGATTGTCACACAACTAATAATTTGAATAGGTTTCTTTTGGCCATACAAGCTAGTTTCCTTCCTGGGAAAAACGAGCTGTTTAATTACTATTTGTCTTCTAATAAAACTCTGATAAAATTATTTGTCATAGAGTTGGTCAGCTTTACAGAAAGGCATCATCTTGTGACTATGAAGTTGCTGGTTTATATCAGTTGAAAACATCACCCAACATACTTGCATTTTTTACTTCAGTGTTTTGTGTTGCAACACAATTACAAATATGAAAAGATACCTTGTGCTGGGTGTCCTATAAGAGGAAGACAGAAGCTCTTCTCACTGCAGGCTGTCATTTTTCTTTGGATTTAGATTTTTAAAGAGTTTCTAGTCCTTGAGGCTGCAAAATAAGGTCATAATCTGAATTGAGTGCTCTATCCTTGTTTGAAGGCAAGGAAGAGGTAGCTCCAGTGCCATTTTCACTGCTCATCTTTGTGTTTCATAGAGCTTTGTCTCTTTCAAACCTGTGCTGCAAAAGGCAAGCAGTAAATTTGAGCTGTGGCTTCCAAATGGGAGTCTGTAGCTGGTTGGTTGTAGTCAATGATGCTACATCAGTGGCCTGTGTAGCTGGCTTGCTTCTTTTGCATTGTCAGTTAGGTGAGAGTAAGGGTCTTAATTTCCTGGGATCTGTAGCAGTTCCTGACTCAAACTGTCTAGGGAGCACAGATGTAGACACCAGAGTGATTCCCTGGGGATGGCTCTATGAATGAAAAAGTTGGTGCAGTGATAGGCTGGCCAGGTTGGCCCTGCAACAGCTCGAAAACTACCAAAGGAATGCACTGGCAGAAGGAGAGAAGAGCCAAGATCCTCTCTTCTGTGACTCCCACCTGCAGTGCTCCATCCAATTCTGGGGCCCCCAATACAGGAAAGGACATGGACCTGTTAGAGCACGTCCAGAGGAAGGCTGCCAAGATGGTCAGAGGGATGGTACATCTCTCCTGTGAAGAAAAGGCTATGAGGGGATTGTTCAGGCTGGAGAAGAGAAGGCTTCAGGGTGACCTAGTTGCAGGCTTCCAGTACCTGCAGGGAGCCTACAACAAACATGGCAAAAGACTTTTTACAAGGGCATGTAGTGACAGGACATGGGGGATTTAAACTGGTAGAGGTTAGATTTAGATTAGATATTAGGAAGAATTACTGTAAGGGTGCTTAGGCACTGGCACAAATTGCCTGAAGTTGTGGGTACCTCATTCCTGTAAGTATTCAAGGCCAGGTTGGATGAGGCTCTGAACAAACTGTTCCAGTGAAAGGTGTCCCTGCCCTTGGCAGGTGGGGTTGGAACTAGATGATCTTTAAGGTCACTTCCAACAGACACTATTCTATGATTCTGTGATCTTGGAAGGAGAAAACTAGAACGAAATGAAGAAAGAAGGTGATCATCAAAAGTTTGTTGATTGAATGAAAGAGAAAAATGCATTCTTAAGCCATGATTGTAGGATGATGCGGGGTGGAAAGAACCTCAGGCGGCATCTAACCTATCCTCAAGCTGAAGCAGGGAGAGCTCTGAGGTCAGTTGAGGTTGCCTGGGGCTTTATCCAGTCATGTCTTGTCCCTGTCTCCAGGGACAGAAACTGCACAATCTCTCTGTGCAGCCTGTTCCACCAATTTGCCATCCTTACAGTGAAAAAGATGTTTTTTAGAAAAGTGATAAAACGCCTGTTTCTGCCCTCATGCTGAGAAGTTAGAGTAGTGGGGAAGAGGAGGGGAAGGTGTTGCCTTCTTCCCCCTGGACCTGCTGGAAGCCTTGTGGAGTATGGTGCTGTCTGCTCTAGGTGCTGAATTAGGAGGAGAGGCCATAGTGTCAGCCCAGCTAGTATTCAGTACAGAAATTACTTGAAATACAAATTGGGCCCCTCTCCATATTTATATGGATAAATATATTTCATTGTTTGTGTATTTTTACTTACATTCCTTAAAACAGGAACTCATTAGGAGGAATCTGTGGTGGCAGATCCCAGGTCTGGAGGGGAAACAAATAGTTCTCAAGTGATGCTTGCAAGGAGCATATTATGTGGACTTTGAAGTCACATAATAGATCTATACTTGATAAATACTGAATGTATGCTTGCAGCGGTACTAGGATTTTGCTGAAGTAAATGTGGCTTTTCTGTTTTGCACTTTTCTAATGAAATACTCCATAGGTGCAGCTGTGGTATAAGCACCTCAAGCTATGTGTGCTGTTAATGGAACTCTCTAGATAACAAAATTATACCCAAAAGCTTTTGCTTAGTCTGTAGCAAGCACATGTTGAATGTATTGGGTAATTATAATTTTCAGTGTTTGAAAGCAACAGCAGATAGTGGAAGTGTATTAAGGTTTTAGAGAAAGGTGGATTGTGAGTAGTAATAAATTCTCTGTTTTGCCAAAACTCAATGCTATAAAAAGGGATATTTTTGGCATAGAATCATGTATTGATGTGGGGATAGCAAAATCTTTGTTGCTAAAGGTATAAAGGTTTGTGTATGATGAGATCGGAGAACAAATTGTAATATGAAGTGAAAATCATGAACTTCATTCTTATGAAGGTGTGCTTTCAAAACATGGGTTATTGACCTTAGTACAGGGAAGACATTCCAGTGCCCCTCTTGTTTATGCAAAGTTCTTCCTTCTCATATAGATAGGAGAGATCTGGGTCAAATCATTATGACACTAGTCATAATGACATTATGACATTAGTCATAATGATTAGTCATCAAGACATTAATGAAGTCACTGGCAAAATGGATCAATTTTAATAGAGCAGGAATTTCACTGAAGAAAGTGTCTTTTTTGTGTGAGGAGATTTTTGTCTTCAATGGCCAAGATGCAAAAGATACAGCAGAAATTGAAAGAGATGCCACCAAATTAGAAGTCTTTCCAGCTTTTTATTTCAAAGAGGTAGTTAGTTTCTTGTTTCAAACTACTGAATCAATTATAACAGCAGAAACAAAAAGAAAATTATTTCTTTTTCAATAGTATTTTGTAGTTATGCTGAGAGGAAACCAGTCCTTTCCCACCATTTGCTGTTAGTTGAAGAGAAACAGAGTATTTTGAGGACAATAAAGCTCACTTGGCTACCAAGAGCCCTACTATTTACATATATAATCTATCTTGGTCACCGTGTTTAAGTGACTCTTTGAATTTCTTATCGAAGTAGTAAGGAAAAAAACCAAAAGAGAGAACGGCTGATAATGCTACTGTGATAACATGTAATTGGATACTGGCTAACATACTTTGGGAAGAGGAATTTGATATGAAGCCAGGGAGTCTGGATATCTGGAAGGATCAGGGAAGTAGATCCCTGACCGATAAAAGCAGTTGTAGAACTGCCAGGAGGAGTTGCGGCAGCTAACACCAGCCAAAGATTGCTTCCAGGATTGCTCTTCCTTAAACCATCATTAAGTCACTGAAACCTCCTATGGAAATCTTTACTCTGTTGCTCTCCCAGTTTCTCATCGGGTGACTCTGTTTTCCTGGTGTCAGATTGGCACCAAAAGGCCATTCCAGCTGAAATCATGGACACTCAGCACAGCTCTGTGGAAAAGTGCAGGCAACTGAATAGCTGCTTCAGGTAGAATGTGTTATTGAAAATGCAATATACTATTTTTTTATGATTTTTATTGAAGACATGTCAGCAAAGTGCCTGTGGCACTGTGTAATTAACTCAAAAAGCACTTTGGGACATTCTGATTCAAAACATTTTTGTTCCAGCTTCTATTTGGAGCACATTTTCTAAATCATATCCCACTTGCAATCATAAGGATAAACCCAGAAGGCCTGATCTCTGCTTTCAAACTAGCAGATACTATTTTTTCTATTTTACAAAACCATGGAGGGTATTTAGCTTTCAAATAAAGAAGTCAAAACAGAGAGCGACTGACTGTCAGTTTAGGTGTTGGATTCAATTGTATAATTTAAATTTAACCTGTTGCATCTCCTTTCCCTTTCCGTGAAATGTTATGCCTAGCAAAGCTAATCCCTTTATGAAGATAGACAGCTCACAGAGATAACCTTTGGTCTTTGCTTTTTCTTGCACGTCAGGGCACATAAAACAGATGTCCCCATCAGTGAGTTTAGTGCCCATAAGACCCTACACCATGAGGAGTGATAAGAGCTTTTGGTTCTGGTGCCTTCTTCATTCTTTCTTGAAAGGAAATTTTTCTTTTGCTGATTTGCTGTGAATACCAACTTGGAAATACTCTTTTTCTTCATACTTCTTCCATCTTAAGAATGTTAGTCAACCAAGCTCTCTCTGTTTTTTAAGAGCAGTGGAATACAAGATTACCAGAATTTGCCTGTAATGATGCCTTCTTCCTTTTGTTCATATGAAAAAAAAGGTAGTCTCTAAACAGAAAGAAAATGTAAAGATTGATGTGGAAAATGAAAAGGTGTTGCAGATGAGCACTTGAAGGACTTTTATTACATGGAATGCAATGTGCTATGCTACACATGTTGGCTACCATTTTCTATAGTCAGGTGAGACTGTCATTTGTAGTGTATCTTAGAGCAAATGACATTTTTCAGAAGTAGATAATGATTAATTTAACTTAGTCTGATGCTGTCTAGAAATCCGCATAATACGGTGCTGATGTATAAAGTGCTGTGCAAACAGGAGCAGAGTGGAGGGACCAGGGCTCAACAATGCAGTACGGGGTCACTGCTGGATGTGGCACAGGGCCAGAGGACAGAGGGAATGGGTAGTGCCCAGGGCAAAGGAGTTTGAGTCAGAATCTCTCCTTCCAGACACAGATTGAACTGTTCCAGATTTGGCCCTGGGCTATGTTCCTTCAGTTTTTTCCCTTCAGAGGTGGCATTGTGGAGGAGAGGGTGCTCGGTGCAGCCCGGCTTCCTGCACCTTTCTGGGTCACCCTCTTGTCATTTGGAATCTATAGTTGTAGCTTTTCATTCATACAGCAGCCTGAGCTTTCTTCTTTTCCACTTACCCTGTTGTCACGGCATTAATGTCCATAGTACACGGTGTGTTGGGATTTCAGGAGGTTCAGAAACAGGATGGATAAGAATTACTTTGCAATGACCCAGCAAAGTGATTTCTCACAATATCTGTTTCAAGTGCTGCTAACAATTTTCCTCTTGGTGATCGCTTCACACAGCTGATGACTAATGAACCTGGCATTTTGTCTGATGCCATTACTAGTGGTGGGAGGAGGAGGAAGATGGTTTTGACTGCAGGGATGCTGAGGTGACTTTGCAAGGATCTGGGTTCCATGTTTTTCGTGAGAAAATGGACAAAAGGAAGAAACTGGGTTTCATATTGGCAAATCTAAAAATCAAGTTTCTACTATAAAAACATGTGCTCAATTAAAATATATGTAGACATGTTGTGTGATTAGATAAAGAGATAGGAAGGGGTTTTATTTCTTCCTGGCATCAAGAGACTTCACTCATTGGCAAGGAAAAATCACAACACATTTTGGGCACAAGAGTCCATGACACAGATTTCCAATATTGAAAATAACGACTTTAAAAATAAAAGGAGCTACCTGTGCTCTCTCCCCCATCAGTGCAGTTGCTGTGGCGTGGGTCAGGTGTGGGCATGGTGGCTCTGCTTTCACCTTCTTGAGGCAAGAGGAACGTTTTTCCTGGTTTGTGGTAATAGCAGAACGTTCTTGTCTGCTGCCATGTTTTGAAATACAGACTTATAAAGTACCGGGTTTATCTGAACTAAGATTAGTATAATAAAATACTTAATGGTTTAAGTCCTAATGACACCTGTATAAGCATTTTCAAGCTGCACACTAGTTTTAGAGGCATGTTTCCTGTGAAGAGCTGAAAACTGAGACTGGGGATTGTATAACCTATCTGGAAAACAGTTTTAAGCAGGACGTAGGTGGAAAATTGGATGGACAAGCTTAAGAATATACGGTTTAACAATGATTTATAAATCACACTTTGGGGTTTTTTAATGGAAAGTCATACTATAAATTGGAGAACTGGTTTCTCACAGCTGTGTCACAATCTGAGTGTGATCTGGTTGGAGAGCTGTTGCAGATCTGCTCTGCTACAAGCCCATTAGACTTTGGTGATTTGACTTCACTGTGGCCATGAACAGACATGGGGCTATGCTCTTGAGATGAGTTTGCATCATCAGGCTTCCAGATGGAGAAAATATGATTGTTTTCATGTGCATGGGTAAACATACACCCTGACGGTTACAAGAGCGGTAATACAATTATCAAGAATATAAATATATCCTTTTATGTTTCATTATTGTCACTGTATTTATGATGATATACAATGCTTTTTCCTCTTTGTAGGTAACAGCCTACTAACATTTAATCTCACAGTGTTCTCCACTTGGAGTATATTCTTTGTGTGTGGGAGTGTGTGTAAAGGAGATTAGGTAACTCTTAAATATAATAATAAAAGCAATGCTTTGAAAGCTTTGCAGCAAGCATAATGAGAGCTGATAGATGATAGTGGAAACAGTACCATGCTTGTTACAATATTAAATTGAGAGTACATGAGCAATCTCTTGATTGTGAGGAGCTCCTAACCCTCTCACCTGCAACTGAAGATGCTTTGTGCAGTGCTGATATGTATGATGAAAACAAAAGATAAAGAAAGAAAAGATAAAGGGTCTACTTTCTGCACTGTTTACATAAAACCTTCAGGAGCCTAAGGCACAAGTTTATTTATAGTGGAGCAGTGTGTGGCCTGTAAGCTTTTAAGAAGAAAGGAAAATGCATCTTTTGTTGTTCTTTCACAAGTTCAGATGAGTTGAGCCTCCTGCCCCTTTCAATGCCAGCACAGGCTGACCCTACTCTGCAGAGCTTCACTTCACTGTAACCCCAGCATAACTCGATGGAGGAAACATGAGAGCTCATTGCACCATGGTGGCACTGTTAAAAGTTCTGTTGACGAGTGCACATCCACAGCTGGAGCTTGGATGAAAACACATGCTTGAGCTGATTGCATGGCATTACATTGCACTTCAGGAAAAAAGGCATGTTAGGCTTCTAAGGTATTTCGCTTGCCAGAATAGTATCTTGTGATTCATAAGATATACCTTTAGAAATGATTTGTCACTGCTGAAGAATCTGTGGGTTTTACACATTTTACATTTGTAGGGATGTTTGGATGTTTGTGTTCTGCCTGTTTATCCATATCTGTTACAGTTCTGAAACACTTTCCTTCTCTTTGGATTCTGTGCTTGCAGTTTTTCCAGCAGACATGTCCTGCATATTGCAACTCAGCCAAAAGGGGTTTTTACACCAGATGTTTCTAGTGCAATCCTAGGGATGGAGTGCAAATTGAAAACACTTATTTTCTATTGCTAAATTAAAAGTCATCTCTTTTCACCATCCACGTGAGATGTGTTTCATATTGTTATCAACATCACTGCATAGACTTAACACAGCCTTTGGTTACGCAGAGTAATATGTAACGTTTGTGAGTTTTGGAGCTTTCAGTGGTTGGCCACTCTAGTGCAGTAGTTCTGAAAGCTGATGATAAATCCTTTGCATTTAAACTGCAATTTAAAATCTCTGAGGGTGAAAATAAGAAAAATCCTGTTTTATGCATGTGTGTTTGCATTGACACATAATATCCACCACAACTTGGAGGCTATGATTTCCACTTCATTATTAGGTTTCTTTCCCACCTTAGAATTCATAAATAACCATTGTAAAACAGGAAAAGGTGTGGGCAGACTACACATTGTATATCAGCTGTGGTTCCTGTCTTCAAGTTTGAGAGTGTGGTTGGGGATATATCATGTTTTATACAAAGGCTGGGGAGAAAGATTTTCCTGTGCAACATTTTATCAGAGGACTGGTAAAGGTACTGTATTTCAAAACCAAAAAACCTGGTAAGGAGAAGAAATTTCTAGAGGAAATCTTTCTTCTAAGGCTTGGGGGAAAAGCCTGTTTTGTTTCTTGTTTAATCACTGGAAACTGCTCAGTTGTAGGTAGTGCATAAGGACTGCCAATCCTTAAATATTCTGTTTTCCTCTCTAATTGCTTATCTTTATTCAGAGTGTTTTACAATGAGACAAGAAATGGAGTCTAATCCTGTGCAGTTCCTGTCCACTGTGGTGCCGTGTTCTGATGTGTAATGAGTTGATGGGATGGGATGTTTCAGTTCATTGAGGTGTATTGTTTCCTGCTCAGCCTAAACCCAGCCATGTATTGTTTAGATTTTGTGTTAGGGAGTGAGTATATATGTGCAGATGGATAAAGTTTGTAAAACCTAAACTTTGTAAGACCTAAGCTTTGCATGCTAGCTATCTAAACTCAGGAAGTTAACAGAGAACATAAGGTTAAGGACCTCACCAAAATACTGGCATGATGGTGATGATGAAGAATAGCTTCATACCACGTGTGGTGTGTGGTCACGCATAAATGAGAAGGGAAAGGGATCCTTCTGCATATTCTTGTTATCCTAGTCATGATGAGTCTCACTGGGTTCTGTCAGTGTGGAGTTTGAGTTCCTAATTACCCAAAGTAGGAGGAAAAAAAAGAGGTGTATGTTCTCAGTGCTGTTTTTTCTCTCTCATGTAATGGTACTTTCTTCAAGTAATCCTTGCTAAGTTACTTTTGGGTTTTAATCCTTGTTTTGAGTGTACATGGAATACGAAAGATTGTACAAATCTTCATTTTTCATTTGCCAAACCTAATAAGGACTACTGCAGAATGCTTACAGATAGTTATTTCTTTTATAAACTGCCATGAAAGAGAGAGGAAAGGGAAATAAAAAGGCATGTTAACTCCTGCGGACCCTTCTGCCTTTCTTAGGCAGATATGTTGCTGGGGGAGCTTGAGTAGTTTACAAAACCAAAAAATTTAAAAAGAGTGAAGCAGGGTGTTTTCTCCAGACTCGTGCCTCTCTTATGAAAACACCTAAAGCAGAAACAGAGGATGACAGAGGATGGAGGTGGAGTGAGTCAGTATCCACAGCTGTATTTCTGTGGCCAGAAAAGTGAAAAGAGTCCCAGCTGAGAAGAGTAACTTGCAACTGCTAGGAAGAAGGATTTAGAAGGATCATGTGAAAGGAAGAATTGCCACTTTCATGGCAGGAAATGTCTGGAGCACGCACCAGGACCTTGGCAGGGGAAGGTCAGTGTGCAGGCTGGCTTCGTGGAGGCCCAGAGGAGATGGCTGAATGGTGTGGATGTCAAGGGAGCATGTGGGAAATAAATAATGGAGATATAAGCTTGGTTCAGAAATGAAAAGGCTTATTTCAGGCACTAAGTAGGGATATCAGAGTGCAAAGTAAGCCTTCATGTCTCATTGGTCGCACCTTGTTTTGCTTTTGCTTAGAGACAAATGCAGGCTAAAGGTGGGTAACCATTGATGTGTGTATGAGTAATGTAAAACTAAACCATCAAGGTATTGCCAGCAGATGCTTTGAATGGGTAATATGTAGCAGAAGGCTGGTTAGCTAAAACAAGCTGGGGATGAGAGTGCAATTTATATTTTTCCTGGAGACAGTCTGATGCCATGTTCTGTTCACATGTAACTCCTTCTGAACCAGCCTTTGCACCTCTCCAGCTTTGAAGAGATCGCTATATTTGAAAAGATGTGATTTTCTTTTCCTTTTGAAAGAGTCATACAGCAAAATCTTTGTTTTCTTTCAAATCCTAATTCTCAGCGAATTAAGGAGCTTATTTACTATACATCCTTTGTTTTGAGACTGATAATGGTGGTGTAATGTCTTCTTCTTGCTCAGAGAGTTCCCTGCTGGTTTTGTGTTGCTTCAGATGCATCCTGGTACAGAGGTTGTCCTGCCACTCTTGCTGGGTTTATAGGATGGTGTTCCCTGAGAATGTGGTCACTTTTTTTCATCTGAGAAGCAGAGTCTGTGAGGAAACTCCTTCCATCTGAGACTTTCTTTTCATGTTACTGTCACTTTTACAACTAGGTGAGATGGTTTTTTTTGGCATGACAACTGTCCTGACAAATGGTTAGTTAGCAGGATGTTTTCCCTTTTGATGTTCAAGTTGCTGTGCATTGAGAAGTTGCTCAAGTGAGGGCTTAGCTTGCCATCCAAGTCCAAGTGTCTCTATCTACAGTTGTTTTCTTTCAGCTGGTGGTTCAGGGCCTTGGGTTGCTGAGAATCAACTATTGGGTTTTGTAGAGACACGGTGCTTTTTGCGAGCTTCGTTAACACTGGGGTTCTGCCAGCTTCTGCTTTTTATGATCTCTTTAGCCATATGGGGCTTTTCAAACTGTTTTATGCCTCAGTTTGATGTGCATCTCTGTGATGTGCAATGCTTGAGTAACTAACTCAGTCTCCAGTAAAAGCAACATAGAATCACAGAATATGTATTGCAAGGGACCCAAAGGATCATTTAGTTGAACTTCCTGTTCCTCACAGGATTACCTAAAACTTAACCATAAGACTGAAAGCATTGTCCAGATGCTCCTTGAACTCTGATGGGCTTTGTGCCGTGACCAGTTCCACCGAGAGCCTGTTCTAGTGATGGACTACAGTATCAATGAAGAACCTTTTCCTAATGTCCCATCTGAACTTCCTCTGATGCAGCTTCACTCCATGTCCTCATGTCTCTTATCAGTGGGCAGAGCCACTAGACTGACAGCAGCCACAGGATTAAACACTTCCTTGAAACAGGCACGCGACATCCTTCATGTCACCCCTTCAGAAAAATATGGGCTTGAAATACCTGGGAGATATGGCAACCATGCAGTTTTTCAAGCTCAGACTCCACAGGATGTCCTCTGTTGGTAGGCAGAAATATTCCTCTTTTATTTGTGTAGGAGGCCTATTTAGCCTAATTAGGAAGTGCTTTGGCAATGATGGAGCAGTATGAACACACAGCAACGCAAAAAGCCCATCCTCACTGTACACAGATAAAGGGAAATGAGTAAATAAAATATGGGATCCCAGAGTGGAAAGGATTATAAGCTGGCAAGAGATAGAGTTCTTATTGCTAGGTTGATATCCCTAATTGATATAAACATGAAGCCCTGTGCAATCTGTGGTAGTTAAAAGATACACATCTAAATAATATTTAAATAGATTCTTGCATTTTTAAGACCCACTGGAGTGTAATTGTATTCAACTTAATTAAATGAACTGAAACCCCCTGATAACTGTGCTTTACTGTTCCTAAATAAAACATTCTCCAAAGAGAATTGAAGAAGCTTAGTTAAGGCGATAAAAAACCTGAGCCCAGCACCATGAAGTTTTGCCTGAGCAGTTTTGTATTTAGTTCATCTGTACACTACCTACAGTGGTTGAGACTGTGTTAACAGTGCCATACCTCTGTTAAAAGGCAAAGCTGAAGCTTCACTGAACTGCTTCAGAGCAGAGTCAGTCTTTCTAGTTTCATATTATTTGTGTGAATGTGGGGTGTCTATTTAAGATAGCTTATTAATGCCATCTGTCTGTGCCAGTGCAGGGCACGCAGTCCCTGCAGGAGTGAGGGTTTGCAGGGGTAGCACAGGCAGGCAGGACGGGCAGCATCAGTGAAGGGGAGCCTGGGTGCAGCTTCTTACGGGAGCTACAGGAAACCATTTCTTCTGCTGCTAAGATTACAGGGGGAAACATGGATTGCTGCCATGCCCAATTACAGTTGTTTCCTTTCCTGGTAAAAGACGTCCCGTCAGGAAGCGGGAGGAGTGAAGGCGAGGTTAGTCCCTGGTTATGTAGAAGTGTTGGGTGTATCCTCTAGCCTGCAAGCTGCTGAATTTCTAGCAGGAAGAAACAGAAAAATAGCAGAGTTTGAGAAGGCAGTTTAAACATCAGCATTCTGGCTTTCCACAGCTAGAAGCTTGCACCTCTGTGTTCTTGTAATAGTAAATCAAGGGCTGCATCTCTGGGGCACACTGTGCCCTGTGCTGATGGGCGCCTCAGCCAAGATTGCTGATTTCCATACCCACTCCCAAAATAGAGGAGAGAGAGAGATCCTGTCATGCCTTGGTGTGCAGAGCAGTGTTTTTTCATGCTTTGTAAAAACAGAGGTTGAAGTGAAGGCAGATGTTCTGGGATTTCCTTTGCTCTTTCTGAAACCTTAACGTGGATAGCCGGAGAGCACCTTCCTCTTGGAAGTCAGCCTCCAAAGTGGCACAAGTGGGAGTAAGTAGTTGTGCTTGCTGTCACACCCAGCTTCCTATGAGCCAGATTTCTAAATGCTGGGATGCTCATTGCCGAGCTGGGTGATGCAAGGTGCAGTGCTGTCCTGTAGTTCTTGCCATCTAAGTGCAGATGAGGTGATAGGGCCATCCAGCCATGAGAAACATGGAGTAACTTCATCCCTGCTGGGCTTTCCCGGTGCTGGATTTCCATCAGAGTGGGAGAGGACTGCGCTCTCTCCTCTGCTCTTCAATACTTGTAGCTGGGAGGAAGGTCCTGTGCAGGATTTAGCTGCTAGGGTGGTAAGAAATGAGGGAAGGCATGGAGTGTTCTCCTTTACTTGTGCATCTCCAAAGCCAGTACTGCTGGGTTTTGGTGGGCTGGGGAAAATTGCTATCCATAGGGACCTACCCAGGATCCTGGGCCTGGCTCTCAAAGTAAAGCAGCAAGGAGTACACAACAGTACACTGAAGAGGCAAGGGAAAGGGGCAGGGGGAACTGAGAAAGAAGGATGAGAAGTTTTTTTTTGAGTGAACTTTCCTTTTTTGCACAAGGTATGTCCTTCTGCTGCCAAACTGTCCGGGGGAAAAGCATAGCACAGTTTAAACTAAAAAGGGTCATTCTCTCCTGCCTTGACACTTGGAAAAGTACTTTTGTTAGTAAAACTAGCACATAACCATTACCAAAGTTTGCTTTCTCTGAGCAACTTTTAACACCTTGGGGAAATATTGTGAACAAGACTTGCTGAGCTTACACACTTGTCCTGAGATACTGTTAACTACTCAGTTTGTTTTGCCTTTAAATATCCCAATATTTTTTCTTTACATGCTTTCCATTTAGATTTTTTCAGACTACTGTTTTAATGGTTACTCACACCTCAGTTATGTAGTCCCATATATTACAGAAGATTTGGGTTTGTCATGCTGTGCTGCTACTAAATATAAGGAAAAGGTTTAATAAGACCTCCTTCACTATTGCAGCTGATATGGCTAACTCCCTGAAATATTTATTTCATCATCTACTTGAGATGTTTGACTTTTGCATATCTGTTTCATTTGACCCTAACTTGCTTCAGACATGAAGCCACCCCCGTAATATATGCTAAATTTCCCAAATCTGAAACCAGAAATTCACCTCCATCTCCTTAATGGAGCTTTTATCAGATATATGTACATTTCTTAACCCTTGCCATTCTTTTGTTTGCCATTTGTTTCTGCTCCAAGTCTCAGGCTAGAACCCGCTGCAGCTGGTGCACATGAAGTGACAAATTTTCACTCAATTTGAGAAAAAGTCTCAGCAGACTGTGCAAAAGGAAGAGGCAGTGAGAGCAAGGGAGGCAAAACTCGTGAGAGGTGATGTCAGGTACAGCTATTACATGGCTTATACAAGGAGTTAACTTACTCTGCTTTACAAGCTGACAATGGCAACTTGTACTTGACTGCTGACCAGTCTGGTGGTAGTGGTGGCCTTTTAGGTATCAGAGCAGACAAGGGGTTTGAGTTACATTTTGATGAGCTTAGTGCAGAGCACCTCAGGGAAAGGAGGATAGAAGATGATATAGTGTTATTAGGGAAGCTGGACATTAAGGGTGCTTTGAACTAACTTTCATGAATAAAATTTGCATATATTCTTGTCTGTCAAGACCTGGTTCTACTTGTGATAAATACCGACGTTTTAAGTATGTTGGAATGTACATTTACATAGATGCAACTTTTTTGTTAGCATGCATATATTGTTGTTTTTTTCATAGAGGACTTCCTTGGTTGTAAGCCACGGAGAGGGATCCCAGTAGTGTGCTTTAAATTTATTTTAATTTACAGAGGGAAAAGCAGAAATCCCATTCAGAATCTCTTTTCCAGAAATGCTTTGTTATACCTTCCTGACAAAGACTTTGGGGCTTTACAGTAAAAAGAGAGGGAGAAAAGACTGTGGTGCTACTGGTGAAGGAAACACTTTATGTGCAGAATTTTGGAAAGAGTATGTCTTTTCTGATGTAGAGATAGGGCATAGGTTTATATATATATATGTATATATGTATATATATGTGTGTGTATATATATATGAAAATAAACTTAGATAAATCCATGGTTTGATATGAATTTTCTGGGTTTAGAGTGACTGTGCTCTGAACTCAGTGGGTTGTATCAGTTATCTCAGATAACTGCTGCAAAATCTTTGATTTCAAAATATACCATTGTGCTTTCTGCTTATTGTACAGAATCTATAGCCATTTTAATCATGCTGCAGAGAGCTTGACACAGTAATACCATGTCTATTTTTGTAACTTTGTCTGTAAAGCCATAGTTTAATGACTCAACCCTCAGATGCCATAAAAATTAATGGAAAGTCTATTGAATCAGTCTGATCTGTATGTTCTCTTTGTTCTCATGGTGTCTGGCTATAGAGAGGTCAAGGGAACCACGACAACTTTTCAGCATCCTCAAAAATAGCTGTTCTCAATATAAAAATGTCATGGCTTGTACACTGAGTATTTTATGCGTTCTTCTGAATATCAAGGCAAGCGCCGGCTGCCTGGCCTTGCACTTCTGTCTCATTCACATTTCTGACCCTGCTGACTGTCAAGACAGACTTTGAACCTGTCATTGCATGGATAGTGGAATTGTTAACTCTGCTGAATAGAAGATTCCATTCTGAGCCCTAGGAATAGAAGGGAATATTTCTCTAACAGCTCATTGGGTTCATTTTTAATGCAACCATTTTGAAGTTGTGCCAGAAGGGCAAAACCTCTGCCCTATTCCTAGCAGAAATACATTGGTAGCAAGGGACATTAGTAAGAGGGTCAGAAATGTGTAACAGATAGTTATCATGAAGCTCTGTAGGTTTTCCTACAGATGCCTGTCCTCACTGTGTATTACTGTAGTAAACTGAGACATAAGCTCTAGCCAGAGAGGTGGAGATGTGGATGCAGGTTTAACTTCTGTTAGGAAAAGGTTTGGGTCTGATTTAAATCTGCCTCCTTAGAAAGACTGTGAAGGAACCTGGAACACAGTGCCTCAGATTAATCAGCTGTAGCCCAAATTAAGGTATTAGTGTATTTTGGAATGCAAGGAGTTCTGCCATGAGTCCAAGGTCACTTAGGGAAGGATGCAAAGTTTCACAAGCTTTTATGAGCTCTTATGATTACTAAAAATATCTAAAAAGGGCTGGCATCTTAATCAAAGATGTCCCATGAAAATCTGATCATCCCTTGCTTTCTAGCTAAGCTAGTTCTGCTTAACTTTAAACATCACGTAGGATGTGGGCTATGTAGATGAAGTCCTGTCAAAAACAGGGTGTTTATTAGGAACAAATATGTTTTCCCTCATTTCCCTCATAGAAGGTCTCATTTCACTGCTTTTTGGTTCCTCCTCCCTCTTAAGGTTATCCCCTCCCCAAACAAGCCTGTTTGCTCTGGCCCACATTCTGGCTTTCATTTTTGTACTTCTTAGAGCTATCCAAACCAAAGGTATTATTGAAATGCAAGGTCATGCTCCACAAATTTTTAGTAGGCGTCCCTGTTAAAATCTAACTGCCAGAAATAAGCTGCTAATGTTTACAGTGACTCTCCACACAGTAGTCCTGTGTTTCAGGCATGGAAATGGATTTTTCACATCTCGGACTGTGAAGGTCGAAAAACGTGCCTTTGCCAGGGCACGATTGCCAAGTGTTGTGAAAGAGCACCTTCCCTTCACCACTGCCATTCCCATATTCATTTATACTTTAATAGGAAAAAAAGTCAGATTGTCTTCCTTCCAGTTTCTGACCTGTTCCTAAGATCCCAGATTATGCAGGTGCTGTGGCCATGGCTGCAGTGGCTTTTAAGTTTTGAACTCGTGTAGTTGCACTGTGTGCTGCAATGTGCATTGCCCTGTGCAGATGGAGACCCATCTGTCTCACTGAACAAACAGGCTTGTAGCATCCACATCTTTTTATGTTTCTGAGATCCATGCAGTTACATGAATTTCACCCAGGGGCTGGGAGAGTGAGCACATATCTCCAATAAGCAAGGCCTCTTTTCTGACATTCCTGATATCTGCCAGCATAGGAGGAGGACACACTTGAATACGCAGCTTTGTAATACACTTTTCAGATTCTGAGATAGAAAAGTGTATACAGGGTAAAATAGTTGTATTTTTGGAAGACTTTTCTAAAAATCTTGCTCTGCATAGAAATTTATGCAGAAAGTATGCATGCTCTGCTAGTGCCTAATATTTAGATGCACATGCAGGTTCATCAAATGTATTTGTTACTTAGCAAGGTCTGTTTTTCCTCCTTAGCTATTTGTGTTTTCATTTTACTATACTATTAAAATATGAATGTATTTTTACTTAACTTTACAGCCAGCAGAGCTCTCTAGCAAAACATTTTTCTCTTTTACGCTTTCAGATGTCAAATACAAAGGATTCTGCCAAGGCATTAAACTAACTGATGTGCAGTGACCGATAAATTCTAACTTTATAATAAGTGTCAAATTGTTCCAACTTTTCTTTGTAGTCACTCCATTAACAGGAATCCCAATGGATTCCTTTGGTATTCACATGCATATCAGAACTAATTCTCTGGGAATTTTAGGGCAATTCATCATTTTGCTCTGTGTTTTATGATGCCAAAAAATGTTGCATGCATACATTATAAAAGAGAAATTTAGGAACATACTTCACAACTGAAAATAGAAATATGAGAAAACTTCCATTTTCATTAGACTATTAAATCTTCATTTTACATTTAACCCTTTATAAATAATGGGTTATTTACTTTCCTGGCTATCAAAACTATTTGGTGGAAAGGTCTTAGGCAGTAGTGAAGTCTTAGGGGAAACATGTTGGAACTTTTTACCAATGAACTGTTTAGGGAAGGATGTTCCTGCTCAATGTTTGTGTTGCTCATGAATTTTTTTCCACCAGAGAAGATCTGTGGGATTATATACCTGGAACATTGCAGTTTGCGGGCTAATAAACACAATTAATGTAAATCACTCTTCATGCTAGTGGTTTTTTTTAACTGTTAAATTTGTCACAAAATGTGAAAGTTTATTATGAGGTCTTGGTTTTAAAAATGTTACTGACAGTTCAGCGCATTTCAGAGGCTTCTGAATTACAGATATATCAGTAAGAACAAATTTGAAAGCTCTATATTTTTCATTGCTCACATAGGCTGTTTCAAATATGCAACCCATCTATATCAAAATGGGACATAGTGGTACATAATTGAAGGCTCTTTATAAATTGCACTGGCTTACTATTTTTTGTATCAAAAATATGTATGTTTTTTCTTAACACTGGGTCTTACTCTTTATGCATCATTATGATTAAAAATATTGTTAGAATGAATGCTTTTATTATATTTTATTAATAATTCTAGAGATTTTTTAAAACTTTTCAGACTATTCCTTTGACTCCCTTTGTAACAGAATGCATTACTTATCTAACTGGAGCTAATGTTTTATATATGAATATTTTTTAAATACTCTAAAATAAAAGAGAAATGGAAAGCACACTGCTGGTGATTTTGTGGGAGTGTTTAGAATTATTTGGAGAAGTTGGGGGTCAGTCTAAAGAACAGACAAAATGCCATGGTTCAAAATTCGTCTTCTGATTAGTTATATTTGTGGTTAGCTGTATCTAAAGTAGGTCTTCATGGCCATTATAAGTACAGTAGAAAAATGAAGCAACTTCTTTTTTCTAAGTTTTGCTATGTTATAGTAGTGCTTGAAGAATAAAGGAGGAAGATGGAGATTATGTAGGGATCAAATCTGAGGTCATATAAATCAAATATACAATCCATTATTAAGTTATGACACTTACATAAAACCTTAGTGGATGCTCTGGGTTGTGAGATGCTTGCTGTCTTTGGCTTGGGTTGATTTATGTATCTATTTCTTTTGACAAAACCAATGCTTTCTGCATTGCCCACATGCATAAACTCATAAAAGCAGCTCTTGGTCACAGACACAAATGATTCAATTGGCATTTTCCACTGCAACCTTCTGTCAAGCTGAGGTGCAAATGCAAATGTTTGTGATTTTGTTCTAAGTTTGAAGCTATGGGGCTTCAAACCCCAAAGCTGTTCACATCTAGTTAGGAGGGTGCTTGCTGCCACTGTGGAGTGGCAACTGCATACAGCTCTAGCTGCCCTTGGTCTGGTAGCCCAGCAAAAGCAAGTGGCAAGGCTGTAATGAGTATGTGTGTCAGCTATCTATTCTTGTCTCTAAGATCTTACGGGATTTTTTCATCTTTTTTTGGACATTAAGCTTGTTTTCATTTTCAGCATAGCCCTCTCATGCAAGCCCCAAGCACTGCCAACAGTCCCTGCTGTCAGTCAGGCAGACTGGTGCCTGCAGCTCCACTGCTCTGGACACAGCAGCACTGGTGGACTGGGTCACTTGTGAATGGGCCTTTCTTTGCAGCCACGTGCTTGCTGGCAGTGGGGCCACCCACGTTCTGCAGGCTTTAATTGGGGTGCTGCAATTGAGCTAATTTTGCTCTAGGGACAGTGAGAAGCCTTCAGCCTTGTGAAGGCTACCTTTAAAAATAGCACAGGGAACCGCAGGCCAGCACAAGCGAAAAATGAGCACTTGTTCAGCTGTGTTGGATCCATTGGCAGTGCCACTGCTATCCTGCAAACAGCCCATGACATCTGAGGAGTTGTGAGAAGGTGTGGGGAGGAGCACTGGAGCATGTTGAGATCCTCAGCTCTCAGCCGAACTAAAGTTCACATTATATGTTTGGATTTGGAGTATTTCAGACAATTTCAAAGTCATGAATTCCCTTCAGAAATGACACCTATTTTGGAGCAGGTTTACTTTATGAAATGTATGGTTTCCAGAATTGTGAGAGGAGATGGACTGATAGGCAGTTTTCATATTGTTCCAGTTAAAATGATGCTTTCCTGTGTTGCTCTTCTATCATTACGGTTTCCAACTTCAATGTTCTTAAGTGGCAAAGGTTATCAAGGAATAAGCAGACTCTGCATGGGGAAGATACTCCCAAGTGGGAGTTTTTGGTAACTCAGAGAGGGATGTTTGTTATGACTGAGTAGCTGGGATTCAGATGTCACACCGTCTCTTTGGAAGTCATACAGGTTCTCTTATTGCCCACAAAAGTGAGCAAATGAAGGTTAAGTTTTGGGGTTGCTTTTCCAGTTTAGCCTTCATTTTTTTCCCCCAGCAATGCAGCCCTGGTTATTCCTGAGTGTGCAAACACTGTGAAAGCAGCATGTGAGATCAGCAAGCACACCCTCAGCCACCAGAGGAGTTTCCAGTTGCACAGGGAAATTGGTAGAACTTGTGGTACAGGGAAAGAGTCCCACTTTCTTCCCCAGCTTGTTGGGAAGTGATGGATGGCAAGAAGATGGTTGGAGGAAGACATAGGCTTCTGCTGTGAGCAGGTAGCACTGTTGCTCCAGTAGAAAGGTGGCATAGCACTGTTGTGTTCTCAAAGGTGCTGTTTTTTTCCCCATGTAAACTATACACTTGCTTAGCAGCACAGGAAGCTCTTTGTCCAAAGGTCTGGAAAGTCTGAAGTTCCCAGAAGTGTATTTGTATATGGACCCCAATCTTCTAATGCTTGAAACATCTCTGTGTGAGACCTTTGGCAGGTTGAAAGATGGGAATTACTGGGAATTACAGTAAAGAAATACATTAGTATGGGGTAGGGGGTGTGAGAGGGAGAAAGTGTAGATATATATTTAGTGTAGTTATTTTGCTTCTGCTGCTCCAACAAGTGACATGCAAATTGTTTTCGACCTGTACTGAGCATATTAGTTTTGAGAAAATGCAGGCTGTTCTAAATTTTGGGAATGTGAGCTCTGCACAAGTTTCCAGGGAATCTAAAAAAGTTTCAGGAGGTACCTGTTGTACATATACCTGTTGTACATGTGGAGTTACACTTTAAAAGAGTGGAAAGTAGTTTTTACAGACTCTGAGGCTTAATAGGCTTCCACTTTGATTTAAACTGGAATGCTTTTTCCAATTCTCTGGAAGTGATTCTTCATTAGAGCAAACCTACCTCTTCAGCATAGTCCAGAACCCTGAGAGTGGGATCATGTGCTTATTTCCACATAACAACAGCTTCAGTAAGGTGTGTTTACTAATTAAGAGCTCCTCCTAGCTCATATGCTATAACTCAACCTTGCAATTTATGTATATTATTAGCATAGTTATTTTTTCATTATTTCTCTATTGCTTAGCTTTTTCTTAATAATCAAGGCATAATTTTACATTTATATGTATGCATCTATTAAAAGAAGCAATGAAATAGTAGTCCGGAATGTATTCTTGTTCTTCTCTCAGGATAGGCACAGAGAGCAGATTGTTACATTGTAAAGAATGCATACAATAATATACATGCTCTTTCATAAGTTAGACAAATAGGGACACAAGATTATTTCATCCCATCTTTTGGACCCCTTTATGTGTGTGCATATTGTCCTGCCCACCCCCTCACCTCACAGGTGCAGCATACATATCTGATGTTTAGAAAGGTTTCTCATGATGCTTAAAATCCAGCCTATTTATTGGGTTTTTTAGTTCTTATTTTCTTCATTCATCATTTTTAAAGTATGAATTTGGATTGTAATTAACAGATTATTACAATTAGATTTCTGGCTATAGCCATTCTATTAACAGTGTAGAAATACTGCCCTGCAAAGCAGACATTTGGGACTAAGCAAACCATGTCTCCACTTCCAGTACATCTTAAAATATCAACTTGCAGAGTGTCTTTGTGGGTGTTATTGTTTGCAGTCTGCCTGATTTGGTGTGTTGGCAAGAAATGTAATGGTTTTAGTGGCTGTTAGTCATTGTCACAAAGCAGGGCTGCTCTCAGTAAGGTCAGTGAAATGTGTGTAATGACTGGCTCTTGGAAGAGTGGGCAGCTGCTTGGGAGAACCAGGTGCAACATGAGTATATGCTGGTGGGAGAGAATTGAGGCAGATAGTGGGATACATTAGGGATACTGCTGTGCACTGCAGTCCCTGCCTTCTTTCTGTCTGTAGGAATTAACAGAGTCCCACCTGATAGTGAGGAGCTGTTCTGGTACTGCAATTCCCAGCTTTCTTGCTGCTAGTGTGCTCTCGCATAGGGATGGAGAGAATGACATGAGCAAAATGTACTGGATGTGCTGTGATGCCTTAGGTTTTAACTTTCATATTTTTCAAATCCTGTACTGCTAGTGTAACTCTGAAGTTTCCTGTAGCTTGTTAAGTGCTGTTCTCTCATGCTAAGATAGACATAACAAAGCCTCTCCAGCTTGCTCTCCAAGGACACCCAGGCTGTTCTAACTGGGTAAAAAACTGTAAACCTTCATCCTGGGGAGAGAGGGGCAAGCTTGGGGAAATTCCATCATTGGCTGGGTTCTGGTTGGTGAATTTATGCTGATATGAGAGTGTGAAGAACTCATGACCTGTCGTCCATTTTGGGATCCACTGAGGCAGGACCCTCTGGAGCCCAAAAGTGTACATCTGGAGGCCTTTCAGATAAATACCTCCTTTATTCCTGTCTAGTCTCTGTTTCTAGGTAGCCATTTAAGGCATCAGCTGCAGTGAGGGGGTTTGCTTCAGAGTTGCGGTGCTGCCTTTAAATTAGGACTTTAAAATTGATTAAAGTGTTTTCTTTGTCTTCCCCATAGGATGGGTCACTGGGAAATATTGATGATCTGGCACAGCAGTATGCAGACTACTATAACACCTGCTTCACAGATGTGTGTGAGAGGATGGAAGAGCTGCGCAAGAGGAGGGTTTCCCAAGACCTTGATTTGGTATGTAGAAAAGTTACAACTTTATTAACAAATAATTGCCATTCATGCTCCAGATGAAGAATCAATATTACACCTTGAAGAGTTCTACCCAGGGAAATAACTCTACGTGGTTGTGTTCACGCATGCAAATGTTTCAGCCAACTTAATTAAACGCTTGGAATTAGCTGGATTAGGTTTTTTCTAGGTATTTGTTATGATTCATTAAGCCTTGGAGTCTGCATTTCTTATTTCTTCTTTAATTAGAGTACTTTTTGCTTGCATATGTTTGGTTGCAGTCCTGAACTCTTGGAGGCAAGATACTGTCTGACGAAAGCATCGTTTCCGTGCTCCAAGATGCTCCCAGTGTGAGCACAATGAAACAGTGCAGGTTTTCAGTTGCACTGTACAAACTGTAAAGTGGTGCTTCTCAGGAGCCCAGGGTGCAAATACTGGTTCCAGGCTCCCAAATGTAAGCAGTTCTGCGAAACCCCTTCCATTATTATGCATTACAGAACCTGTAGCAGGCAACATTGAGTCATAGAGCCTTTCAGGATGGAAGGGACCTCAGGATGGAGGTCCCTATCCCAGCACTCAGCTCAAAGCAGTGTCAACACTGAATTCAAACCAGGTTGCTCAGGGTTTTATCTGACTAAGTTTGAAAACCTTCAGTGATGGAGGCTTTGCACCATCTCTGAGAAACCTGTTAATACTGCTTTGCTGTCTTCATAGCAAACTTCTGTTTTTAAATGATATTCTGTGAGATCCTCCCCATGGCAGTTTATACCTGTTGTTCTCATGCCACACACCTTTTTGATAACCTCCCCACTGATGCCAGTAGATCTTCCTGAAACTGTATTTTGTGACAGCTGAGTCTCCCAACTCTTCTTGCAGGGCACCAAGTCTTTGAGAGCACCTTGGTAACAGCTGGGCCTGATGTGGATTATTTAAGGTTACTTTCTTTTTGAGATTCCAGGATAGCAACTGAGAGTCTTCCAGAGCTTGTAGAGACTACAAAGTTCAGTTACACAATTAATGGCTGCAGAATCAAGGCAGGGAGTCATCCTCTGCCCCACTGAAGTTTGTTAGTTCCTTTTTTACTTTTAAATGGAAAAAAACCAAATGTATTTTGCAGATCTGTTGCTTCCAGGAAGTTCCAAGGGTTAAACAAAAGGCTATTGCAGGAAATTCTTTTGTAGACAGACCCTTGAGGCTTCTGTGCAGAGAAGCCGATGGCACAGAATTGTGGTTCTCATGAAAACCCCAATGCTTGGCAGGCCTGGTATTCTCGGTAGCTGTTGGCAGCAATGAAACCTCTTTCCTGGTGCTCTTGGAAGGCAGCTCCTGTGCTGGGTAATGGAGTGTGCCTCATGGCGGGAGAGGACTCCCTTCCATTTAGACAGATGGGCCTAATTTGGCTCCCTTCACTTCCAGAGCTGTAGAAACCAGGCTGGAGAAAGCCATATGAGCTTAATTAACTCACATCAAAGGTGCAGATCTTCATGCTGGTTTAAATAGATGGGAGCTAACCGAAGACTGACCATCGAGTGATTCATTCTACTCCACAGAAGCTATACTCAGAGAAAGTGGCTGAGTGCAAAACAACCTGGAAATTCCTCTTCAGTGTCTCTGATACTGAGTTTGCTTACTCCAGTGGTCCAGTGATGACTTCTTGAACTGTCAGGTCAGAGAGAAGACAATGCAATTGAAAATTAAATTAGTGCTCCATTTTTGCTACATCTCTCACTCTTATAATACAGTTTCTAGACATAAGATAGCTATTCTGCTGATAACATGTGAGACTATAGATATTAACTCACTTGCCCAACACCAGCATCCAAACAGTGCTGACTGCAGCTGAAACTTGCTCTCATCAATGAACAGGCAGGCTTGACTTAGGTACACAGGGAGGGGGAAATGGCCATGCAGACCAGAATGTGATTTCAGTGTGATAGAGTAGTATGCTCGTTGATGATCTGCTGTGCAAACAGGAGTTGGTTTTCAGAGCTGCTGAAGTTACTGCAGAAGCGCTAATGTGAAAGAACAGAAGACTGGGTCACTTGTGGTGTTTTTCCTCTCTTTACACCCTGAGGAAAGGTAGTGTGTTGGCAGACGTTTGGGGATAGTGAATGGGGAGTAATGCCGGGGAAATGCCAGCTTCATAGCACATCCCAGATGTGCTATGATAGCAAAAAAAAAAAGCACCAGATAGCAAATATACACAGCTCCAAAATTTTTATGTGCCAGTGTTGTTGGGCTGTTAGTCTAGCCTGACCTTGCTCTGCCATACATTGCTCTTCTAGCAGAGGAAGGCAGTGCTCTCTGTACACCCTCTCTTCCCAGCTGTGTCAGAGCTGGAGGTGGGAAGTGTATCAGCTCTTCCTCCCCTCCCCAGTGGTCTTCTCCCTCTCTTCAGTGAAGTGAACAGAGCAGAGCTGAAATGTATGGAGTGTTAGTGGAGATTTTCAGGGGTTTGCTGGAGTGACAGTTACTGAATCTGTATGAAAATGCAGTACGAGTGCATAGTAATACTTAGAAATACTTAGTAGAAATGTAAAAGGTTAGGTTGCTGCTTTTACTGAATGCTCTGAACAAAGAGAAAAGAGCAGGTCACCCCAGGGGTTGAAGTGTCCTCTAAACTCTGCACAGAGAGGCCCTGTCAGGAGGAGCAGTGTAATAACAAAGACATGCCTGAGCTGGCAGAGCTTTGGCAGGAACATGTATTTAGCACCGGCTCGCCCAGATTGCCCTTTGTAGCACGTCCACTGGAAGGACAGAAATATGAACTGTTTATTGCTGCTTTTGTACCCTTTGAAATAATTTTAAGCTGTTTGGGCGCAAGTGTTGATATCTTGATTGTATATTGTACTTTCTAATCAGCTCTTCAACCTTTCCTATCAGACCATGGCCATTTCAGTCTAGATATCCTGCTCTGAAGTTGATTTTTTAAAAAAATCACTTGGTAAAATTGTTTGGGAAAGCAGCATATCTTGTAACAAAACAGTGGGTGCAGATGGAGCTGAACACAGAGTATTTTTCCAAATGGTAATGCTGTCAAGGATTGTTAGTTGTCCCTAAACATGATAACTGCTTTTTATGTTTGGAATTTTGCCTATGTTTTTTTAATGGAGAATGTTCTTGGGTTTGAACACTAATGTTTGTGAATAGCATGGGAGTTGCCCAGATTTCCTAGCATTTGGCCTATTCCTGTACACCATGTGGGCTTCTGGCTGAGGAAAAACTGCAGGTGGAGTAGATACAGTGGATTTTCAGGCCCATAATGAATGTATCACTGGTAATATTGAGGTGGACATCTGCTAAAATGCAGTTATGGTCAGAGAAGTGACTCTGTGAGGATGGTATTTCGTAACTGTTCATATGACATTTTTGTCTTTAAATTGGAAAGGCATGAATTAGACAGATGAACCACTCAGGTTTATAAGGTCACACTCAAAGAGTTGTGGTCAATAGCTCCATATCCAAATGGAGATCAGTGATGAGTTCCTCAGGGATCAGTGTTTGGATTGGTGATGTTAAACATCTTTGTGGGTGACAGGGTGAGTGGGATGGAGTGTACCCCCAGCAAGTTTGCTGACAACTCCAAGCTGAGTGGAGTGGTCAACATGCTGGAGAGAGGTAAGAGATGCCATCCAGAGGCACTTGGACAGGCTTGAGAGCCTGTGAAGCTTCATGAAATTCATCAAGTGCAAGGTCCAGCACATGGGTTGGGGCAATCCTGAGCACAGGCTGGGAGGAGAATGGATGAAGAGCAGCCCTGGGGATAAGGACCTGAGGGTGTCGGTGGATGAAGAACTTGACATGACTGGCAATGTGTGCTCACAGCCCAGAAAGCCAGCCACATCCTGGGCTGTATCAAAAGGAATGTGACCAACAGGTCAAGGGAGGTGATTCTTTCTTCCCTTCTACTCTGCTCTGCATCCAGCTCTGGGGTCCCCAGCACAGGAAAGAACTGGGTTTTTTCAGCCTGGAGAAGAAGAACTTCCAGGGAGACCTCACTGCAGCCTTCCAGTACCTAAAGGAGGCTACAAGAGATCTTAGGAGGCATTTTTTACAAGGGCATGTAGCGATAGGGGTAATGGCTTCAAACTGACAGAGGGTGGGTTTAGAAGAAGAAATTCTTTACTGAGGATGGTGAGGCACTGGAAGTGTTCAAAGCCAAGTGGGATGGGGCTTTGAGTAACCCCATTGCACTGAGATTGGAACTAGATGATCTTAAAGATCTGTTTCAACCCAAACAATTCTATAACCTGCTTCTTCTGTGTCTCTGGGGTCATATCTGCCTGGCTCACTGACAAAAACAGGTTTGCCCTGCCTGCCAGCAGGGCAGGACAGCACTGACTTAGCCATGAAAGAGCAAACTGCATTCTGTTGTCTCATCCATCAGTAACAGTGCCCAGCTAACTGCTGCTGCCAAGGTCTGTATTGGTAGCTGATGATCCTGAAGTCAAAAATCAGCTCAAGATTTTCTGATGGACTCTAACAGCTGCAGCTGGGGCACTGAGAAGTTGCATCCATCTATTGTCTTGCAAATAATATAAAATTAATGCCACTGAAAAGCTAAATGGTAGAGCAGTGTACTTTCCCCCCACATTCATGAAATTAATTTCAATGTGTAAAAGGGGAAGTGTTCAGAATCTCTCTCTGTACGTTGTAGAAAAGCACAAAGCATGTATTTGGACAAATTAACTTGCCTAATCCCATGTGTTTTTACAGAAGCTGCACATGTACACAGGCAAAGCCAGAAAATAGAAATTAACATAAAACCATCATAAGTTTCTTGTCCTGCATCCATCACTCATATGGTCTTCCTAAGTCTTGTCTGTGCATGGTTTTAAAAGATGCTCTACAACTAGTTGTTTGATTATAGATGGAGTTGACTATCTAGGTAATGTCATCACATACAAATGGTATGTCCAGCAAGAAAAAGGGGAGGAAAAGAAGCAAAAGTAGAGTAATTACTAATTTGAGTGATAGAGTAATAAAGCTTTAGCCTATTTAGAGGTGCATTTGTTTGGCATAGTACTACTGGTTGACAATATCATCAGGCTACTTGAGAAACCAGCCATCCTTTGCTGAAGCACACTAAAATACCCAGAACAGTTGCAGTCAGTGATTGATGTGTATTTAAAAAATCTTCAAGGGAGTTAACCACCAAAGTTGGAGTTGAGATGCTGAACGTGTTTGTGTGCCCATGTCTGCTCTACAGCTGGTGCTAGCCATGTCCTCCGTTCTTTGCATCTCACATTAAAATTTCAAGATCCTAGAATGGACTGATTATTCCTACTATGAAATCATCACCTCTGCTTTGCAAATCCAGTACTGGCTGCTGTTAGCAATGTCCTGAGAGGACACGTCTGTATCTCACTGGAAGAGGAACCCACTGTTTTGTTTTGTCTTGCTGCAGGAGGCCCTCCAAAGTATAAAAAACATCTGAGTTTGATTAAAGGGTATCTACAG
>VZTN01030291.1:0-10006 GCA_013400515.1 Erpornis zantholeuca | reverse complement strand
CTCAGAGGTGACCTTATCACTCTCTACAACTACATGAAAGGTGGTTGTAGTCAGGTTAGGGTCAGTCTCTTCTCCCAGGCAACAACTGAGAATGAGAGGACAGTCTTAAGCTGCACCATGGGAAGTTTAGGTTAGACGTTAGAAAAACATTCTTCACTAAAAGAGTGATTACGTGCTGGAATTGTCTGCCCAGGGAGGTGGTGGAGTCACCGTCCCTGGACGTATTTAAAGAAAGACTGGATGTGGCACTCAGTGGCATGGTTTAATTGACAAGGAAGTGTTAGGTCATAGGTTGTACTAGATGATCTTAAAGGTCTTTTCCAACCTAGTTCATTCTGTGATTCTGTGTGATTCTGTGCTGCGATACCCCTGTCACCCCAGCAATAGAAACACGCTCTGCCCCCACATGTCCTGATGGGATTAACGTTCACTGCGCACCAGTGTCGACCAAGGCCTTGTATTTTCGTGGCTCTGATGTGCCAAGCCATCAGATCCACACAATCCAAAAGACATGATTCTCCCGTGCCTCCACCTGGCTAGAGGCAGGGCCCCTCTAGCCCTGGTTATCATTCCCTCCCTGGGCATACAGGCTAGAGGTTTCTTCAAGGGGATTGGACATGTCATCCTCCCTTTTGTTATGCCTGGCAGCTCGGCTATGAGAAACTGGAGCTACTTTTCTTCTGGTGGAACTCCCTCTCTCAGTATTGTCCTCCTTCAGTTCACACACCTGTGCTGCCAGGGCAGAAGTGGGTTTTCCATCCCACCTTTTTATATTTTCCCCATGGTCACACAGGAAGAATCACAGGTCAGCTCATGGGGTATACCCTTTCTCCCTAGCTGGGGGATGTCTGCTTCTGATAACAGGGCCTCTGGTCTGTACTGACAAGATTTGGAGGTCCTCTTTAATCTCCTTCCTAAGTTTCTGATGAGTCTCCTCAATCCTGTCTTCCCTTTTTTTGTATGCGCTGTAACAGACTTGTTTCCACAGTTGAGATTCTTGCTTGAGTTGGGCTGTGCACAGTGTCTGCATACACCCAGAGCCTCCTCACCATAGTATTCACTGTCTTGTCCTCCTCATTCCACTTCATCATTGCTATAGCAGAGGCATATTCTTGTGGCCCAAGTCGTGCAAGTTTTAGCCACATCACTGGCATACATTTTACCATGTCTGGACTCCTAATTGTCTGGTTGTCTAAGAAAACAATCTCTACCACCGCCAGTTCTCTCAAGCATTGAATCCCTTGTTCCATGGTCTTCCACAAGGTTTGCTGCAGCTGGAGATCTTCTTGGCACAGGTATCTTTCCTTCACGCTTCTTAAGAGCCATGTTCAGAGACTGAGAGCTTCGGGCCCCCTTGTCATCCCTTGGGCAATACCCACATCATGTGACAGAGATCCCAAATGCCTCGCTTCAGTGCCATCCAGAATTGTATTATTGCCTGTGGCATCCCAGATTCAGACCAAACAACTTAATATAGATTCATCAGACCATTGGGTTTAATCCTTTCTTAGGCTGCGAAGGTTTTCTATGGACAGACTCAATGATTTCTGGTTCAGATTCTTCTGCTGGCTGTGAGGATCTTGGCTCCCCATCATCATTCACTGGGTGAATGGATTTGATTTTGTGTTTCCTTCTCTGGACAGAGGCAATTGCTACTGGCTTAGGCTNGACAGAGCCAATTGCTACGGGCTTAGGCTCCCCATCTGGTTTAGCTGCATCCCGAGTGACTGGGATGTCTGCTGATTCATCCTCCTGCCCCTGTGGCTGTACCTGCTGCCCTACAGTATCTAGCAGTGTGCGGTAAGCATTAGCCAGGACCCAGCACATTACAATGAGCTTTTTCTTCTCATTAGAGTTGTCATTGCACTTCTCTTTCAGGTATTTCCCCACCTCAGCTGGGTTCTGAATTTGTTCAGGGGGAAGTTCCAAGCTAGGGGAGCAGAGAATTCCTTCAGGGTTTGGCCTATATCCTTCCATACCCTGCACCACTCAGAATTTTCCATGACTGGGGCAGGTGTCTGGACAGCCCCTCTGGAAATCTCAGCCCTGATTTAAGACAAGCTTCAGACCATATAGAGGAAACCTACTAGATAAAACTTTATCAGTCCACATGTGTACTTGCGTATTGGTAATTAACAGTAGAAAAACTGAAGTCTCCTTGCTATTTTCTAAGGTAAAATGCATCAAAAACCTTATTTAAAAATAAGCCAGGGTTTTTTTTCTTCTGTGATCATTTCCATGAGGCCATTCTGAAGAAGGTACAGGAAAACTGTTTCCATTGAATAGGAAATAATTTTTAAAAGTTATTGTTGCATCATGTAAATCAGAACTTCATGAATAAGCCAAATTCTTTTCACAACTCGTTTATTCGTTTTCCCTTCTTGTTCCCTGCTTATAATTGAACCCCTCCTGAGTGTGTTTTTCCTCAAAACCTGAGATTAATTAAGAAACATTCAATTCACTTTGGCATTCTGTTATCTTTCAGTGTTCTGGGAGTTTTTTTGTGGTTTTTTGGTTTGTTTTTAGGTGTAGAGAGGCAAACTTGTAAAATTTTAATTAATGCAGTGTATGGGTTAAAAAAAATAGAGCTGAATTTCCGAGGCTTTTTTTTCTTGCTGCTTTTCTCTCCTGTTACATAAAAGGGTATGAAAGTAGTGTGTTATGCCACCTGCTGTCAGGTCATCAGAATGAAAACATGGTATTTTAGAATGATATGATGTCCCGGTTTGAGACCCCAAGCCATGAAGAAATACTAGCTTGGAGAGATGTTGTGAGAATTCTCTCTATGTAATTTAATTTTGCTCCCTGGACCTGATATCACAAGTAGTAGTGGTGACTTCTGTTAATACTAGATTTTTATCTAATAATAGAGTTTATAATTAGGAAATGACCATTGGGATATTTGCAGTTTTGAGATCTTGATGATCTTCCTCTACTAATCCTCTTGAAGTCAATGTTGGTGCTTTCTTCCAATAACATTTTTTCTGTAACATTTTCTCCATTTGCACTGAACTATGAAAAGCTTGTTTAAATTGATTCTAAAGGAGGACTTCGATCAAAATATCACATGTGTTGTACACACTAGTGTAGTGGTTTTGTTTGCATCTCTTACCTTCTGTGAGATAAGGGATTTGGAAAAATGCAAAGCAGGCACAAAACTTTAAAGAATATGAAGAAGTTTATTAGTAACAGAATTAAAAGAAAATAATAAGAAATTAAGACAAAACCCGCTTTTATTTCAGCACCTCCCCCTTTTACCCAACTCTCACAAAGGATAACAAAACATGGATTTAGTCAGTGTACAGTTCTTAAAAAGTCTCTCCAATATTTAAGGAAAAAGAGGTTTCTTCTGCTTAACGTGGTTTCCAAACTGCCACTAGCAACAGACCCACCAGGATTTCTGCTGCCGTGAAAAGGTATCTCTCCCATGAAAAATCTCAGAGTCTCTTTCACACTACCAGCCATGGGCCACACATGGGGTATTTCTCGTTTTAAGGATAGGCAAACTCTAGCCTGGAGGCAGCGGCTTTCTTCTTCACAAAATCTCTAAAAGCCTCTTGCAGTCTCTCACAGCTCCTAGGTGACCTGGGATGGCCACCTTTCTTTTTCCGCAGGCTGCACACAGAATTCTCCTCCCCTCCATGTCTTTTTAAAGAGAAAAAAACAGTTTGTGATATTACAGTCTTTACCACGGCCTGCAGAAAGTATTTTTAAGTTTTGCACTGAGTGCGACTCCGCCCTCCTTTTCCCGCTGCCATCTCTAGCTCCGTCCCATGTGACCTACTTTCTCTTTCTCTCTCTGACCTTGATGCCGCCATGTTGAAGAGCTGATTTTTGTCAGGCTTTACGTTGGAGCAAAGCCTCTTTCCCTTTATGCTGTCAGCTGCTTGGTGTCTTCTTCAGTTCAATGTACGCTGCTTTAGTTGCAGAAAGCTCTATCGGCTCTTGCCGGGTCTGCGCGGGTCCACGTGGCGGGGGGGAGGGGAGGCCCGCCAGTCCCTAGAAGCCGCGCTGGGTGGTTTCAGCTATGCAGCAGCTTATGGTTGTTTCTTAGATGCCTGTGGCTCTGAGGGGGTTCTCCCGCACCGTCCCGGGGAGGGGAGGCCCCCCGGCTCGGCCTGGCAGGGCCCGGCTGGCCTGGCCCCCCGCCACCCCTTGGCAGGGGAGCAAGAACACAAAGAGAAGTTCCCGCGCCTCCACGTGGCTTTAAATATACAAAAATCGCAAAAGCGCATTGGACCAAAAGCCCATCAATCAACTCAGCTTCAAGCCACTACAACTAATTATCATGAAGGCCTTTAATTTACTGATACAATGATGGAAGTTTTTGTGGGCCTTGACGGATGAAAAGATGATGATGCTTCCTTTGCCCTTATCTAAATTAACAGCAGAGAACTGAAATGACACAGAGAAAATTGCAAAAACCTTTGGAAGATAATGAAGTTTTTTCCTGACCCAGGCAGTGTGATTGATTGATTTACAGTACAAAGTTTGAACTTTCAAAAGGAAGAGGCTGAAGAGATGATGCAACATAAAATTAATATTTATTCAAAGTTATTGTGTACTTCAAAATAGAAGACCTAAATTTCTGCTTTTGGATATGTTTATGTTGTGAAAAATGGTTGTGGCGTTCTTTAGAATTTAATTATTAGAAAGTATAAAAATAAACACAAAAGCCAGGGAGGGGTGGTGTTATGTAGTGGTGGTGGTGTGTGGTTTTGTTTAACTTGCGGGATGGTCTGCTGTGGACTTTGTTTTGTTGTTTTCATAAAGTATACTATTTAACCTTGAGAATGTTTTGAACCAAGCTTTCAAACAGTGGAAAAAAGTGATTAAAAAGAATTTATATCCTAAGAAATTATAATTTTAAGTGCTTGACTGGTTTTTCTTTTACTTTGGATGATTACTGCCTTTTTAAAGATATAAATATGCTTAAAATTGAGTTTTATTGTGCATCAGTTCCATAAAAGCTTCTTGGTTGAATTCCTTTCATTGTTGGGGGCTATAGCAACAAATCTGTATAATTAAACCAATGTGAAATTATTGTTGTTTTCAAGCAATTTTCTTTGTTCACAGGTGTCAGCTGTGATGCATGTTTAAAAGGAAATTTTCGAGGTCGCAGATACAAGTGTTTAATTTGCTACGATTACGATTTGTGTGCAACTTGTTATGAGAGTGGTGCAACAACAACGAGGCATACAACTGACCATCCAATGCAGTGCATACTAACAAGAGTAGATTTTGGTAAGTAATAATTTAATTTAAATTAAAGCTGTTTGCAGTAGTTAAAAATTTGTCTTTTATTTCACTACTTGGGAACTTTTTCCCCTCCAAATAGCATGCTGAAAATCATAGCAAATTCCTGTCTCCTGATACAAAGCTTGTTCTGTCTTTGGTTCTAGCATATTAAATATGTTTTATTCTTTTGGGTTAAGTGTTTTGGCACACAGCAAATTATCAGACTATTAGATATATATATCAAATAAAAAGGATTGCTCCTAAATTAACTTCCAATTCAAAAGGTGCAACAAAACTACATGCACACACCCCTCTCCTTCCCCCAATATGTTGTACCAGAAAGTACCATGGTGAAGAAGAGAAATAATAGTGAGAGTTTAGGGAAAATGTTGTTTTATAGTTACATCAGGGGATATTAATGCAGCAAGAGTGGTAGGCTGTACTGAATGTGGAAGACTAGTGGCAAGGGCTAGGAGGTAGTCCTCCAAATTACTGGTTTTCTTCCCTGAGTCATTTCTATCACATCATATTTATAACATGAGTTTTTTAATTCAGGAAATACTGTCATAGCACATCTTTGCATTTAAAACATTGGATGCTTATTTCTTCATATACCTGTTTTAAGCCTACAAAGCTCACATTTTAATAAAAACTGTTTGTAGTGATTCTTGATTCTTGATAGGCTGGAGAGTTGGGTGGAGAGAAACCCAATGAGGTTCAACAAGGGCAAGTGTAAGGTCCTGCACCTGGGGAGGAATAACCCCAAGTACCAATACAGTTTGGGGGCTGACCTACTAGAGAGCAGTGCCGTAGAGAAGGACTTGGGAGTCTTGGTGGATGACAAGTTGAGCATGAGCCAGCAGTGTGCCCTGGAGCCAGAAAGGCCAATGGGATTCTGGGGTGCATTAGTAAGAGTGTAGCCAGCAGGTCAAGGGAGGCGATCCTGCTCCTCTACTCAGCCCTAGTGAGGCCACATCTGGAGTGCTGTGTCCAGTTCTGGGCTTCTCAGTACAAAAAAATGACAAGGAGCTACTGAAGAGGGTCCAGCAGAGGCCACAAAGATGATTAGGAGTCTGGAGCATCTCTCTTATGAGGAGATACTGCTGGAGCTGGGCCTGGTTAATCTGGAGAAAACTGAGAGGGGATCTCATTAATGCATATAAATATCTCAAAGGCAGGTGCCAGGAGGATAGTGCCAGATTGATCAGTGGTGCCCAGCGACAGGACAAGGAGCAATAGCCATAAACTAAAACACAAGAAGTTCCACCTCAACATGAGGAAGAACCTCTTTCCATTGAGGGTGGCAGGGCACTGGAACAGGCTGCCCAGGGAGGGCGTGGAGTCCACCTCTCTGGAGACATTCAAAACCTGCCCAAATGTGTTCCTGTGTAACCTGCTCTAGGTGACCCTGCCTTGGCAGGTTTGGACTAGATGACCTCCAGAGGTCCCTTCCAAACCTAACAATTCTGTGATTGTAGTGTAGATATTGTTGAAGTTTTTAATTTTTTAGTATTCTTTAAACTTTTTGATTTTAAAAAAAGTATTGAATATACACATTATGCTATTTCCTATATGCATTTAAAGCTCAAAACAGCTGAATATATCAATACATAGTTTCTTTCTCAGAGCTCTCTGAGCAGAGAAGTATCTCATTTATGTCTAATTCTCCAGTAGTTGCTTGCCCTAAGCCTGCCTTGTAATGACTTTGAAATCTGTGCTCTGAGAATCCAGTTTGGAAAGAAAAATTTAAATATACAAATCTAGTTTTGAAAATCATATAATTGAAGTTTCTTGATATTCCTTCTTAAATTTTACTTTTCTGCTTATTCACATGGTAAAAATATTTGTGTAACAGTATATATTAATTCAATGTTCTGGTCACTATTTGAGATATATGGTTTAAACTTATTTGTTCCCTGATGACAGTTATTCTTGTATATTACATATAGGGTTAAATGACAGCATCATCATAAACATTAAGTGTACATGATTCATAGGGAAAAGAGGACTGATATATGCTTGCTTATGGAGCTATAAGTTAACATTCAGTGTTGACTTTTAAGTTCTTACAACCATCTTGTGAATGTTCTGTGCATCTAGAAAACATCTAGGAAACCACAATATTTTTCTTTGAAAGTATCTAAGTAAACACACCTTTGGATTAGAATGTGTTACTTATATGATTTTTAAAATTCCACGAGAGATACATGTGGACAAGTAGAGGCTTGTCTTGAACAGGGGGTGTTCCCCAAGCAACTGACCCCAGACCCACTGAAAGAGCAAGGGGCAGAGCCTGCACCAGGCAGCACAGGAGATTTAAGTAGGCAAAAATAATCAGTCCAGCTGACTGCAACGAATGAGCATATATATTCCTAGTAGGCAGGCACACAGCAACAGCAGCATGGTGGCCACCTGGCAAAAAGCAATGTTCTTTGCTTCTCCTGAGCTTCTAGCATCTGGGAAAACCAATGGAGCCATACAGACAGAGCTCCTATTCAAGGATGCAACCACACATGTTTCTGTCTGTGGGATGTCTGAAGGGATATTCCTAGAGATGGAAAGTGATTGCAAGCATGACTCTGGAAGCTGTGACCAGATTGATTAACTGCTCTACTTGGTGGCCAAACTTCAGGAGAAGGTGAGCAGCAGACTGAGGAGTATTCAAGAATCTATGAGGGAGATTCATCAATGGAGCTGTACTCTGCCATCTATGATGTATAGAAGCCAACTTGACATGGCCATTATGGAGGCAGGTCCAGGATCTGCTTTGTGACAGAAGGAAAGCAGTATCACAAGGGATGAGGAAAGGTAGAAGAAAGTTACAGCACGGAGCAGTAAGAGAAAGTAACCTCCTTACCCTCTAAGTTACTCTCTCACATACCATTATAGAACAGGTACAAGGCATGGGTATGGTAAATGAAGCTCATAATGAGAAAGAGGAGGAACCTGTGCAAGCAGTTTTGTCAAGGTCAGAGACCAAGCCCTTGCAGCAAAACCTGTATTAAGACCAGCACCAAGAAGAAACAACATCCAGTTATGGTCATTGATTCCCTCCTGTGTGGAGCGGAAGCACCTGTTCGCAGACCAGACCCTCTTTTCAGGGAAGTTTGCTGCCTCCCTGAGACCTGAATTAGGGATGTTGCCACAAGATTGAAGAGCCTAATTCAACCTTCAGACTACTATCCATTCCTGCTCTTTTAACAATGTACAAATGATGTCACAAAAAAAAAAAAAAGTAAGGTAAATCAAAAGAGACTTTAGAGCCCAGGGAAGAATTCTAAAAAGTTCAGGAGCACAGGTAGTGTTTTCCTCAATCCTTCCAGTAATGGAAGGAGACTTTGAAAGAATCAGGCAAGCCCAGGATATCAATACCTGCCTCCAGGACTGGTGCCTGTACCAAAACTTTAGGATTTTAAACCATTGAAGACAATGTATGCTGGGGCCTGATGGGATCCACCTGTCCTGGATGGGACAAATAGGTCTGTGAGCTTAGTCTGGTGGCACTAATCAAGAGAATGTTTAAACTAGAATCAATGTGGTAAGGAGATACTGCAGTCCTGTTGGTAAGCCAAAGATGGGCATAAAAAGGTTGAGAGTGTGTGTAAAAATCAAGGACAAGGTCAACAAAGGCCACCTGGTGGTGGGGGTCTACTAGAGGCAAACCGATCAGGGGGATCCTGTTGACAAGGCCTTATTTCAGCTGCAAGAAGCATCACACTCACAAGGTCTCATCCTGATGGGGGATTTCAGATTTCAACCACCTGGACTGGGAAAGCAATACAGCTGGCTGTAAGCAATCCAGGAGACTCCTGGAGTGTGTAGAGGACAAACTTCCTGGTCCAGGTATTAGACAAACCAACCAGAGGTGAGGCATTACTGGACCTGGTGCTCACCACTGCAGATGAGCCCATTAAAGAGGTTAAGACTGGAGGCAGCCTGGGCTGTAGCGACCACGCCCTGGTTGAGTTTGTGATCTCAAGGAGCATGAGCCTGGTTAGGAGCAAAGTCAAGACCCTGAACTTTGCAAGAGAAAACTTCCAGATGTTTAAGGAATTGGTGAATGAGATACCCTGGGTAACTGTCCTTAAGGACAGAGGGGCTGACCAGAACTCACAACTCTTTAAGGCCACTTAAGAGTTCAAGAGCTCCCTATCCTAGTCTGTAGGAAATTGAGCAAGGCAGGCTGGAAACTGGCATGGCTGAGCTTATCTGTTCCTCAAACTGAGGAGTGAGAAGGAAATGCACAGCCAGTGGGAGCAGGGACAGGTGACCTGGGTAGAGGAAAGGGATAGGGTTTGGATGAGTAGGAATGGGGTCAGGAAAGCTAAGGCAAAGATGGAATGGAACTTACCAAGGGAGGTGAAGAATAACAAGAAGGGGTTCTAAAAGTACATAGGTTGGAAAACAAAGGCCAAGGAGAGTGTACACACCACCCCACCACCCACAGTAAATGAGAAGGGAGAACTGGTTGCAAATGATAGTTCTTCACCTCAGTCTTCACTGGCAGTCAGGTTTCTCCTGTCTCTCAAGTCCCTGAACCTCTAGGTGGGGGTNGTGTGCCTGGGAAGATCATGGAGCAGATCCTCATGGAAGCAATGTTAAGGCACATGCAAGGCAAGGAGGGGATCCAAGACAGCCAGCATGGCTTCACTAAGGGCAAATCGTACCTGACCAATCTGATGACCTTCTATGGAGTGACTTCAATGGTTTGTTGCTATTGTGTTAGGGACGGTCATAGAATGACGGACTCCATAAAATCAGGAGGCAA
>VZTN01030289.1:13859-30905 GCA_013400515.1 Erpornis zantholeuca | reverse complement strand
AAAAATCACCCCAAGACACTGACAAAAAGTAAAAGTGAATTCTGTGTACTAGATGTTCCAAAAGAATGAAGTTACTTGCAAAATTGACTTTCCTTCTTTCTAAATAATACAGATATGCAAGGATGCCAAGCTATTTTGATCACAGCCTGTAAGAGAATTCATTCAGGACAGCAAAAAGTGCTGGCCTAAACCATCTTTATTTTACTATCATTTTTAGATCATGGTAATGCCAGTAACATACAATTGTTAATCTTGATGCATCAAGAGAATACCAAATTAAACTTTAAGAAGTTACTTTGCTTGTCTATCAGACCCCTTTTTTGGTAGCTCTGATCTGCTACTGAAAAATGAGGCATCAGTCCAATGTAAAGAATAAGCCTGAGGGGGAAAAAAAGTCTTTGAATATTACTCAAAAAAAATCCACTAGTTCTTTTGAGAGAAAGGAAAAAGAGGAAGAAAAGCATTTTCATCTGAATGCACACATGGAAAAGCAATTTGGGTTCCTTCAGATTCAGGGGGAAAAAATGCAGAGGAAGTTTTATTTAAAAAAACCCAAAACAAAACAGCCCAACACAAACACACTCAGCAGCCAGGAGCTCAGCCATAGGAGTCTAGCTCCTCACATCCCCACAGCATCTCCTGTGTGCTCCCTGCCTCACCCCTGGGTACCACCCCCCTGCTGCCATGCTGTGAAATGTGAGCAGGGACAATCAGGAGCAAAGCAGAGGTTTTATGTCAATTTTAGTTCCCCCATGACTGCGAACACGAAACCCAGAAAGAGACAGTCAACCAGAGTGTGGCCAGAGAAACCCACTACTTAATGCTGGTGTCTGCAACAACTAGAGATTTAAAACACAAGAAGTTCCACCTCAACATGAGGAAGAACCTCTTTACATTGAGGGCAGCAAAGCACTGGAACAGGCTGCCCAAGGAGATTGTGGAATCTGCCTCTCAGGAGACATTCAAAACCCACTTGGACACATTTCTGTGTCACCTGCTCTAGGTGACCCTGCCTTGGTAGGGGCTTGGACAAAATGATCTCTAGAAGTCCTGTCCAACCCTAACAATTCTGTGATTCTGTGATTTGTGGGACACATTTATTACTCATTTTTTATTAAGTAGAAGCTTCAAAATATAAAGGGCAGTTACAGAAATGTGAAATGACACTACCCATGCTGAGTGCTTAAAATGAAACAAAAAGAGAAAAACAACAACCAAAAAAAGGGTGAAAACAAGAATTCAGTAAAAGATGGGGATGTCAGATGTGTACTCCAATTCTAAATCTTATCTTTCAGGCTGGGCCTCTGGCTGTTCTTCTGAGCCATTTCTAGTTAGTTAAAACTTCTTACAGTCATTACAGATGAAGCAGTTCAGACTGGATTTGCAGGGAATCTTCTTCCCACCGCAGGAAGTGGAGACAAAGGCAGCAACAGGCAGAGACAGTTTGAGTAGAAAAAGATGATGCAGTAAGAGAGGACTTCAGATGATGGATGGTGGGAGGGAGGGGAAGGCAATTCCCAGCCACAGCCCATAATAGGAAACAATGAAGTTTCATCCTGTAAAGTTCAAGATCCCACCAAGTTCCAATATGTTCCAGATTTATTAGTGGTTAAGAATAGATGCCTGTAAAGAAAGCACAGGAATTCCAGTAAATGAATTCAAGACAGTAATAAAGCCAGAGAAGATGATTTACACCAGTATTATATGAAATACAATATGTGAAATGAAAGTGAGACTCAGGGGAGCACCTTAAAAAAAAAGTTTGAGGAAATGCTTCTGAACTTCTGCTGACATGAATGAGAGCAGCTTCAGATGCTCAGTGGTTTCCAAAATAGGACCTGCAACCCAGTGCCTTCTCCTCCTGGGTTCATTACAGAAAAGCAGCTTTTTAATTATCCAGATTTAAATAACCCTGAAATATCCTGTACCTAAAACTTGAAATTAAATTAGATTTTTTCAAAAACATACTCAAAGTGGCCCAAAATTCCTTTAAATTCTGTTTTTTCCATGTCCATGACTTTCAGCCTAGAAATGTCAAAAGATATTAAAAATAAAATTAAAAATTAAATCAGCCCTCAGCTTTAATCACCAGTGCCAGGAACCATGGAACAGCAACTATATACTGGAAGAGAAAAAAGGGAAGAAAGAGAAATGAAGATAAAATTTCCTTGTGGTCAGAACAGCCACAGAATTTCCCACTGAATTCCTTTCAGCTAGGAAGATCTTAATAAATATGTTATCTGTATGTGGATAAAGTAAAATAAAAATTCATGGTTTTATTCAATTTTAAACAATTAAGATAGCCCAGCCATGCCAAATAGCACACGCCTACCCCAAAGGGAGGGATAATGTTACTGAGGGGACTGTGCTATGCTGCCATCACCTTCTAAACAGAACACCCTGCTTTTGGGATCAGAGCAACAGCCTCACCTCAGGGAGGTGGTTGCTTTATCTTCAGGCCAATCAGTAATGTATGCTTAGACTCCTCAAAGGAACCTTTCAAATTACAGAATATTCAGTCCAATCAACCTGTAACTGAGAGTATAAAACCAAAGAATTTGTAAACCAGACAGCACTAAGGAACAACAGGGTTTGTTTTCCCCCCATAAGGTAGGATATGGAATGGCAGTTCAAGAGCACCTTACTGCTGATGTTCTTAAGAGTAACACATGTGGGAAAGCAAAGGTTTCCTTTGTTTTCTTTGCTGTTGTTTCTGTTTACTTTTAAGCTTTCCTTTTCCCAAACAAACAACAACAAAATCTGTATACCATTCCTGGCTTGCTCTCTGACCTTCAGCAAGCTGCCATCTCCTTGACATCACAGTTCAGAGACACAGTTTATGCATAGCCCGTTTCACAGCTTCTCGGGTGGGATCAAACATGCTGCAGCAGCATGATGCCAAGTACCAATCCACTAGAAACTTTCCTATCCTGACCAGATTTTTTTTTTTTTAAATTATAGCAGGTGGTCTGTCCTGCTCTAAAACCCACCACCATGAAGTTACCTTTAGTCTTTCAAGAGCTGGCATAAATTCTGTGCTATGTGCTCTATATAATTAAACACAGACATCATTTGTGCCTGTGTCTGACCATGTTTATTGCACCAAGTGGCATGAGACAGGAGTGTAAAGCCCAGCACTAAGCTGCACTTAAACTTACCAGTGTGCCCCTGAAAACCACCAACATTTTAACTTTTAAGCAAGTGGGATAGGAATCAGCCTACAGCCCAAATGAAATCTGCCAGTACTGCTAACTGGAATAAAACATAACTAAAGATGCTAGCCTCTTCAAAAATCCCATTGCAGTAGAGTTATCCTTCTCATTTTACTGGCTTTTAGAAATCTTTGGAATTAAAACAGTCCCTCTCCCACCCCCTCAACTTTTGGGATGCTACGAAGGGAATGCTGCATTGTGAAAGCAAAAGTACTCCAATCATCTGTTAAATATCACATTTATTTGATACTGTTGCTGTCTGGGCAGCCTTGCAACTATCCTTTTCAGAAATTGGCTTTTCCACAAGCGTTTATAAAGAAGATAATAAAAGGTAGCTCTGAGCAGTCCAACCAAGTGCTAGGCATTCAGCAGAAATCACCAGCATAAATTAATTAGGAATGCAAACACAATACAACACTCACAGAGATTATGATTTCAGCAACTTAATGCATAAATCATTACAGTTGTCCAAAATCAAAGCTAGCTCATAGGGAAGATGGGGATGAGACCAAATTAACAGAAATGCTGTTTTTACTATTAAACCCCAATATGCTGTTCTTAATGTCATTGAAAAGTACTGGTATAATGCCAAGTAAAGCAAAAACATTGAGCAAGTGGTATAACTTCTTAGAAACCACCTTAGAAACCGCAGTGACTAAGCTATTGTAAGTGTTATCTTCACCTTCCTTCTTTAACCTCTTCAGTACTAAACTGCCTGGCCACAAGTGATTCAGAGCCCCACAGCTTGTGGGATGCATACTAAGTTACTAAAATCCTCTTAACCAAGCTGATGTATAAATATCAACTTCCCAGCAGCCCTTTTATTCATGTGTATCGTTCACTAACCACTGTTACAAGGCACAGCACTTCTTCCCTGCTCTCTCTTTATTGAATGGGTGTTCTCACTTTGTCAAAATTTAACTAACTGCAGAACACCACCAGCATCAGAGCAGACCCACGTGTGCCCAAGAGATCCCCTGACCTCACCTCTGCCAGAGGCTCTCAGGCAGGTCAGCAGAAGCCCTACATCCCACAGTTCCACGGACACCAGCCCCACTCCAACCCCTACCCACTTGCAGCAGTAACTCCACTGCCAACCCAGAGCTCAGCACCCTTTCATGAATACAACTTGCTGTAGAATTCACACCCCAGAGGGGTGTGACTGAGGACTCAGAAAAGCTCCTGTGAACAGGAACCTCCTTCTTGCTTACCCATCCATAACCACTTTGTTTGCACCAAAGAACAACATGCAGGCCACCACTAAGTGGCTACTGGGCTAAAAATGTAAATTAAATGATATCAGTTAGCAGTACACTGGGTTAATACCCAACTTCTTAACACTCCACTGCATAAGACTGAAACCAAACTGTCACTTGGGCTCTGACCCTCTGAGCAAGCAGACCTGAGGTGATTTGACTCACTCTGCTTTTCCTACTTCTGTTTTCTTTCACACATGTACATTTGCATGGCCATTTGCAAACATTATGTACAGAGTTACAGCAAAAAAAAAAAAAAAAGACATTGCAGAGATCTATTGAAAAACACTGTAAGTAAAACTATAGGGTCATATATATAAATATATATAGTAAAACAAATAATTTTTAAATTAAATTCAGGTCTTTTGTATGAAAAAAAAAAAGATGAAACTGCCTTACTTGCTATTTATAAAAACAAGATATAAAGTATACAAAATATACTTTGCTAGGTATCAAATCCAATGTATGACAACTGACGGCATGTATCTATAGGGACAGGGATGTGACACTGGCCAGGCATGCTGGACCCATCTGTCTCACAACCAGCTGCTCTTCTTTAAAGATGAAAAATCAGAGATTAGGAAAACATCCTTCTCTTACGAGGCTGACCTTACTGCACCATCCATACAAAGCTAATTCAGGAGAGTGATGGTTTTGTCCCTATACTTCAGACAAAGCAGCAAGGTTTCAAAGCTGACAGAATGAGTTTCCCAGTATTAACAGGTATTTTGTCTTATTTGGCCTTTGATGTTCCACTTACAGACCCTTAAGACTAAATTAAGGCTCATTAAAGAGGGCAGTGGAATTTCAGTTGGCTTTGAGGAGAACTGGGAAAGACACACTGCGTTAACTGTTTCAGTTTAACACACTAACCTCTAGAATGTGCACATTATCAGAAATGTTAAACAGTGACAGATGAAACATACGGTCATTTCTTCATTCCTAACAACAGGTGGAAGATAATCAAACTGGTGCAGAATTCTCCATTTATATGCATACAGTCTTGAGGAATTGTCACAAAGCTCCACTAATCTATTTCTGTTGAAGTTAATGACACACCCCCACAGATTTGAAAGGAACTTGATTGTGAGTAAGGGGTCATGCAGGCAGCGACTATGCAGAGAGCTCTAGTGAAGCAAGCAGCACCCTGGCTAGCTAGCTAGAACTGAGCTCAGTTTGGCTATTCATAACTACTGAATAAGCAAACAATCCCTGAATTCAGCAGTTTCCTCTCTTCTCCCCCCATACATAAGTTATGAGTGCAACTGGTTCACAGCACGGCATCGTGCCCCCGTGATGAAGAGAATGTCACTGTTGCAGTGCGGGTTGATGAAGCACTGAAGACGTGTGTCTCCTGTAAAAGTGCACATTTACTAGCACAGAAAATGCATTATTTACAGAAGCAAAGAAACAGGATACACCTGAGCTATTAGGAAGTCACACATCCTAGTATGCCACGATAAGGTAATAAAGAAATGATAAGGTTCATAAGAAAAAAACTCCTCTGGTATCAAGAAAAGACAGGAGAGGCAGAATTACCATCTAGTGAGGCTCCCACACCCATGTTACTATGCAGGCTGCCAACTACTGCCTTCTGTTTGGATGCTCTCAGATGTTGGTACTCGTTTCCCTCAACTCCTTTGTTACTTATATGGAGCAAACTTTGCATGTCAGTGCATGAAGCCCATGAGGACAGACATGGCAGGAAGGTCTGTAACCTTTACCACCCATCGAGCAACCATTTGGGACTCCTCCCCCGCTGAGCTGTGCCATGCCACACCATCAGCGTCTCCTCTGGTACACAGCATCCTAACGAGGGGTAGCCACAACTTCCCAGTATCCAGGACAAAAATGTCAAATTACCATTTGTGGAGGCAACAGGCAGAACCAAAGCATGCCTAGCCACAGTGCTTTTCGTGCCACACCATCATCTGCTGAGGTTTTAAAATCTTAATTCCTTTTGGTGCATTTCTTGCTTTGGAAGGAAGACTTTAGAAGGGGTATCCTGTCTTTGTTTATATGCCTGACCAGGCAATTGCTAATAATAATTTGAAGACAACATCCTATTGCAACACCTGCTTGTACACAATTAACAGAGTTAAGGAAAAATTTATGGCAGAATCACTTAAAAAAAACCCCCAACAAACTGTGTTTTCTCCTGCCAGTCTTCTTACCTATGTGGTTGGTTTAAATATTTTATGTGCCAGATAGGTATATGTTACAAAAAAGCTTGTAAAGAGAATATAGAACACAGATGCACTCAACTCTCACAATAAGCCACAACCTGTGGGGGTGGACCCAGGTCCTGCTAGGTGAGGATATGTGTCATGCACTTGAGTTCTTAGCTTCAAGGAAATTGCAATTTAAACTCATAACTTGACCTGAGTGAACTCAAGAATTTAACTTAAGGGCTCTGCATGAGCAGGACTGTATTGTCGTCAGACTAAATAAAATAAATAAAATTAATTAATCTGATTATTTTTACTTAGATACATTTCACTGTCTATCAATTTCTGAAAAGCAAGTGTGTCCTTTTAAAACATTTTTAATGTTCACTTTAAGATAAAAATACTTGAAACAAATACAATCTCCTTGTCCTCCCTGGTGTCTCTTAATATCATAAGGAAAAAAGCATAGGGAAAAGTTTTCAGCAAATGCAATTCTGTTACTGCCCTTGCAACGCTTCCACTAGACCACCAATTCAGCACCAAAACATGAAATACTGGATATTGACAGCACCAACGCTTTTGCCTTATTAAACTTTAAATCAACATGAACTTTATACCACAAGATCTTTGTGGTGTAAAGAAAAGCATTTCTTTAACCATGGATTTCCTCACAATTCATTCAGGTAGATCCTGCCTTCCTTGCATCACACCAAGACCAGCTCCAAAAACATTACTATTTAAACCATGAACATGGAGCAGATATATTATTCTTTCCAAGTATGACAGAAGGCCTTTTGACTTGGAACTAAGGCCCTGCTCATTTTGCATTTGCTTTCGTGACAAGAGATTAATGATAGGTTAGAAAATTTGGACTCAGCAGCTTTTCACTATATTCTCCTCCCACTGTGGCAGGGACAACTAGGAAATACCTGGCAATGCAAACCAAGGAAGATGCATTACTCAACATATAAGAGAAAAATCTTCTGCTTGATATTTATACCATCAACATCCTTCATACCCACACATGTTGGACACACTAGAAGGCAACTTTCAGTGGTGCAGTTCCTCCTCTGGGAGAATGGAGCCCTCCTTCCCACAGAAGACATCCCACACCACATTACCACCTAGCAATGGCTGTGGTGGCTACAGCTGCTTCGCTGGGCACACAGTCACTGAGATCCCAGCATCTGCCCCATCCCATCCCTTCTGTGAACCCTGGCATTTGTTTTTGCACACACATGGAAGTAACACTGCTGCACATTTTTAACTGGTGCTATTGGACTTAACAGAAAATCCATGACTGAAATCAAGCCAATACACAGCTAAACATTATCAAAACCCATCGAGTAAAAATGATTAACCACTTTTACCTCAGATGACACAAAATACTCATTTTGTAATTCTGCCTTTGTTGGGAATCTATCCCAGCTGAAACTGCCCTGAAAAGATATCAGAATCCACAATGGCATTAAACTTCTTGAATGTCTCTTTCAAGTATAAGTTGATAAAGCTATTCATAAATTAATAAATAGCCCAAGGTGAGCAGAAAGATTTCTCATGAGACCTGAGCACTATTACTGTTCCTGGATCCTTTGCCATTTTATCATGTGGTAGTAATTCTCCCAAGGTTGATGTCAAGGATCTCCTTAACTGTACTGCTTTCCCATCTCTGCATAGTAATGATAAAAATATTGATTTTCACATTTGTTACTCAGATGCAATTTGACACAAGAAGTCCAAATTATTTCACCTTTGCAGTACATCAACAATCACAAGCACAAAGAACTCACATCAAAATGAAGCAGCCTTTTTAATACATGACGCTGAAAACAGTGCTTCATTTTCTCTGTACTTTTCAAAATGAAGGCCTGGTCCAGCAATAGATTTTAATGCAGGCCGTGGAGGGGATCACAGAATGGTTTGGATTGGAAGAGAGGTCTGCCTTGGGCAGAGACATCTTCAACTCAATCAGATGAGTCTGAAGAGCAGCAGCTGCAGGATGAGACTTGCCTCAGGTATGAGCTGACATCAAGGAGCATCCTGCCTTTCCTTGAGAACCTTGACACATCAAACACCCCTGAAAACCCTTGGATCCTCTCCAGTCCTGCTGGAGAGGACAGTGGGATAACTCCTATTCTGCATGTGACAATAAGGAAAATGTGGCTTTCAGTCTTAGACAAAGATCGGAAATTTTGACCTTTAGGCTTACACCATGCGTAGCCACCAGCAATATTCCAGCCCTCCTCCCTCACTTCATCTGACTGCAAAGCTATGGCACAACTCATCTCTCCACCACCCAAAGCTAAACCCAGCCTGGTGACCAGATGGCCTTGTGCCAGTGCCTGAAGACATCCAGCTTCCAGCATGGCATTAAGTGGGGCTGTACTCAGCCATTTCAGAGGGGATATCATGTAAGCAGGATGCCCATGAGGAAGGGGAGCCCTTTCACTTTGAAAAGAGAGAAATTGTAACTGTGAGAGAATTCAACAGAGGGGGATTCATCCCAGGGCTGCAAGCCCTTCAGTTTTCCCTGGAGACTGTCCTGGCTCTGTGAGTTTCTTGCTTTTTTTTTTTTTTTATTTTTAATGTGAACCTGGAACAGTTCTTTAGTGTTTGAATGAGCAGGAAATCAGCCAAAAGAATAAGACCCACTGACCTTTAGATAATTTCAAACAATTAATAATAAGCTGCTATTCTCTTATATAATTACAGAAATCACACTTCTTTGATGCATGATAGCAAATAAGTCCACTGAAGGTGCAAAAGTAGGCATATTTTTTTCTGGGAGATAAAATAACACCTACTCTGAGGACCATATTTACACGACTATTTCAACAAACAAGACTTTTGAAAGTCCCCTATAATCCAGTAATGAGAAAAGATCAAAGAAACTAAAAGGAAGGCCAGGATGCAATCAAAATATTTGATCTGTGAGTGGTTTTGTACCCAAGCCATAAACTCAAGGGCAGTTCAGTGGAAGCTGTGGGAGGAGATGCTGCTGTGAACACTTGAAGGTTGTGTGTTCAGGTGGAGTCCCTTAGGGGAATCCTCATGCCTCACTGCCACCCCTGCATCCCTCCCCACACAGGAGGCCACCAGCACCCATCATCCCCAGCCTCCCATCATTTTCAGTGAAGCTATGTTAAACAACCAAGGGTGGAAATTTTACTTGTTCCCCTAAATCCCACCACCTCCCCCACCAAAGTTAAATATTTGGCCTTTGGTTAAACTAAATGGATTTTTGTTTTTCCTTTCAGAGCAGTCTCACGATCTCCGTGTGACCCCGGTGGGAGGACAGAGGGAGGCAGGGAGACCCCACCGTGCACTCAGAGCACTGCCAGAGCCCAGTGAGTGTCAGCCCACTCAGCAGCAGAGATTGGTGTAACAAGCCTTTAAATACTTCCTTTCCCCTTTTTTGAAAAGGGAAAAAAGAACAAGGGAAAAGCTACTGGGATTTTCTGATTTTCCTTCTCGCACCTTTTTTTTGTTTGTTTGTTTAATACACACGTAACAAACATTAAACAACTGCATCATTGGATGCAATTTAAGTTAAACAACTGCTTTGACAGTTTAATTTTTGGAAAAAAAATAGCAAATTCTCACTTTCTTGAAAGCCTTTACTTTTACTTATTTGTATATTCCCTAGGTTATCAGCACATTTCCCTTGGCTTTTCTGACAGCAATATACATGTCCTTGTAACCAGAGAAGTATGGGAAATTCTGGAAACATCCAACTGTGTATAAACATTTAAAGCTCACATACTCTAATACAAAACAAGTACCTCCCTGGAACAAATATCTCCAGATGTTTTAACATATTTTTATATATAGATAGATATATATATATATAAGATGTGACTCAGGCACGGAAAGCCAAAAGAATGTTCTCATTTCCTGAGACTGGCTAACAAAAAGGAAAAAAATGTGAGCGAAGGAACAAAGATTTCAAAAGTCAGCTTTCTCTTAACAGCACCAGCTTTAAAATGCTCCACTTCAAATCCTTTCCCATGTAATCAGAATACTGCCTCTCTCTTGCAACTGCATACTCACAAAAGGAAACACAGAAAGGAGGAAAAAAATGTTTTCTGTGTTGTTTAAAGTAGTACAGAAACGTCTCATTAGAGAAGTGCCTGTCCTTGTTTCAGTTCCAGGGAAGCTTAGAGACACCTCCCAGCAAGCTCCTCTCCCACAGCCTGCCTTGTCTGCAGGGCACAGTGGTTGAGAACAAGCCAGGAGCCACGTGCACTGGGGCTGTCCCTCAGCCCTGTCTCTGCATGGCAGGACTCAGACTGCAAGACCTCACAGCACACCTTTCTCCATTTATTTTTTCTGACAGTACAAACAGGTATAAACAGTATCCAGTTCCTCTGGGACCTGAAAGCAATGGGTGAAGAAAGCCCATGGGCATCTTCAGATCATGAAGTCTTCTCCTACCAACAAATATCAGGTAGATTTAAACAGGCATCAGATGTGTCCCTATTCTCTGTGCCCTTTCTAACCAGAACCTACATGTCAGGGGGGCAGGATGTGGGATTTCCGTCCTCTGAACGGAAGGAACGAACCCTTTGAAGATGAATTTCTGCAAACCAATTCTGTAAGAACTATGGCAAAACCACTGCCGAGGTGGTTTCCCTTCAGGCAGGGCAGTAGGAGGGGACAGCAAGCTGCACAGAGAACATGCTGAAGTGCACTTTCCATAACAGAAAGCAAAATTGTCCAGACAATCCTTCCACAGCAACCTGCAGGCAGGTGATCCCTATTCCAGTGCAACAGAGCATGGACTCCCAATCCTGACACCACACCCAGGGCAGCCACAAGCAGTCCCCAGACCCAACCCAGACCACCACCAAACACTGCTCTCTCTGTCTTTAAATTCCCAGCACCTTGACAGAGAACCTCATTTTTCACACTGCTGTCTGGGCCATAGCTACAGGACAGATGCACAAATCCACGCTTCTGCCGAAATGGGTATTCCCACCTTTCCCAAGTTCTTTCCCCTTGACATCACTGCCACTCACAGGATCAAGGAATCAATCCAGATGGAGATAAATGCAGTTTTAAATCTATGTACCTACCAATCGTCCTCACCATAGGTTTGCAGATGGCTCAGGTCCCTGGTGCTGGCATGAGAAATGTAGGGGGACAGGAATGTGTGGGTCACCCCAGGTGGCTGTAGCACAACCACATGTGTAATTAAAATGTCTCTGTAATCATCACTGCCTGTGGGAAGAGCAACTGCCCTGGCATGGCCCACTGATAGTCTGTCTTGAATTGTAACACTGGCCAGAGCTGGGTCTGGGAGATGGCCGTTGCCAAGTGAATCCCAGCCCACTTACAGCAGACCCCGGCAAAAATAAGTTACTTAACACAGCACAAATGTCGGTCTCTCTGCCATGAAACACAAGTGTGTCCTGCTACCAACACAGTTCAGAAGAGCGTGGTGGTCACATGCAAAGCTCAGCAATACGTGCCTATTTGCAAGCATTTCCTCACAAAAACCAGAGTTTTGCAAGCAGAGGCTGCTGTGCCAATTCAGCCCCGAATCCACAGGGGCCGCCTTCCCCCAGCAGTGCCGGCAGCACCCCCTGCCCCCTGCTTGCCAAGCTGTATTCTTCATTCCTAAATCCCAGGTGGAGTGTGCCAGGAGACACCAAAGCAGGACTCGTGGATTCTGTGGTACTGCAAGGCAGCAGGCTGACAGCCAGTTCCTTGCCCCTGCCAGACAGCGTCCAGCCCCCATAGGGATGGCCAGGCCCCCACAAAGAGTCCTTGCAAAATATCGAGGTCTCTTTTTTACCTCCCATGGCGGATTTGAAACCAATTCTCTGCGCAGTTCCCTCTCCCCACATCAATCCCACAGCTGCTGCACATCAGTGTGGGGTCTGGACTGAAGCCACTTTGCCATGTTGTTGCCTCTCAAATATTTGCTGGCATTACTGCATTGCTTTGCTGTGGTCTTTCCCAGTGCCCCCAACTACAATAAAACAACATATTAATACAGAAAACCCTTTTAATTTTGAGCACAGCAGCTACCCCATGCTGCTCTGGCCACCCAGGAAATGTTCATAAAGTCACTACAATGCCTTAGCTTCCCAGATGATCCACATCAATTCCCTGCCCATGATGTGAGCAATAACCGCCCCCCCGGTTTTAACACTAATGTTCACACCAGTTTAGGTTTTACTCAGAGAAAGCCCATCCACCAGTGTGCTCCCAGATCTTCAAACTATTTAATGCAAGCAGTGTTTGAAACAACCCTAAATGCACCACATGACTAAGGACCCACCCTCTTAATGAATTCTACAGAAGTGGCTGGCGAGGTTTTTTAATAAATCAAAAAGTGATGAAGGATCATCAGAGCTGGAATTCAAGAACTTATTATTTAAAATATAAAGAAAAGCAATCAATATGAAAAACATAGAGCGCAAAACCTCCTCCCAGGTGCCAGCCACGTTGTAATGTTATTTTTCATGCACCTATGGTGCTCCAGACTATGCCATTTTGGTACAGGAACGTGGTTTCAGGCTGCAGAGGAAGTTCACTTTGCCCACAGTTTGTCATCGGCCACACCATCAGCTTCTGGCACCCTGGACATCGCTGACAGTCTCCAGATGCTGAGACAAATTCAGCAAACTGTTTGACACAAAGAGTTACTATGGCACACAAAACCAGCCAAGGAAATTACAGTATATTGACTTTTCCCCCCCTACTTCTATCTGTTTAAAAAACAGAAGTCAGCATTTTCATAAAGACTTACACACCACAGGAAGGAAAATGCTGAAGTAATTGCAAAGGAGCGTCCGAATTTGAAGAAAAGTATGAATCCCAGGGCACAGTCTCCTGCTACATTTTCCCTAATTGTCAGACTGAATTAGGACCTTTCACCCTTTCTGCCCCAACACCAGCACTTCGGCACAGGCTGTAAAGGGTGATGTGCTCTGTAACACATCCTAACACAAGGACAGCAGACCACGAACATGGCTGCATGGTTCACACTGTTCATAGCTTAGACAAGGGAAAGCTTTGGCTATGAAAACGTGACTGTACGTTTCATTTTCCTTGTCATCGGCACTTGCCACCATGGAAAGACCTGACACAAGTAATTTCCCCACTGACTATCAAGCTGCTTTTAGCACAGCTAATAATTAATGCCTCCCTATACCGAAAAGTAATAAGAGACTGCATTACGCTATGGAGTGAAAAACTTCTGAATTGGGCTTTGGAGGAGAACAAAGCACAGACAAATCAGGATGTGTAACCTAACACACAGCATGAAGCCACAATTGTAGGAGCTGAAAGGCTTGCCTTAAGTGCTTCAATAATAAATACTTTACTGCAGCTTGAAAAAGAATTTGTTAACTGTGCAAACCACCCTCTGTATACTGCAGACCATTAATGGTTCCCCTGCAGTAACTGTATGGAGCCAGTTCTAAGAAAAAGACCTGTGCACTACAACTGAGACCGAACTGCAGCATCACATTCAGCTTCTTATTTAGAGCCCCCTATCAAAGCCAGGAATGCCACAAAGGGCCCCCGTTTTTCAGCTTCATAGTCTATGGTGGAATAAGAACAGTAAATCCAATGAGTCTGTGCTAGTTTTTCAAATGTAGTTATACTTGGAATAAAGAGGAGCTGGCTTTGTCCAGTATTTTGCTGCATGCTGGCCTGTATTTCTCGCTACAAAGAAAAACTCCATTTGTTCTAGGAAACTACAAAAGCTTAAGATAATAACGGTTCTGAACTGAGAAGCTAATGTTTTTCTCTGAACCACATATGAAATTTATTCCAACAATAACACATCAAGATGACTTCAGCACGACCAGCTGAAAAAGCTGCCTACAAAACTCAGAGGACATTTATAAAGCAAGCAGGTATTGCCACAATGAGCTATCAGCCACAGGCAGCACATGAAGCAATCCTGAATGACCCACCACTACCCAGCACCAACCCACTGCATATCCCCCCTTACCCAAATCCCTCTCTTCCAGGACAGTGTGGTCTCCCAGCGTGATGCTGAGTGAGAAAGCTGTGCCTCAGTAACACTGCTCAAGTGACAGCACCAGCCTGCAAGTTCCTCCAGTTGCAAAACAAAAGACATAGGAGTGACTCAAGTTCAAAAAGCCTCCATAAAAAGAAGAGTAAAAAAAAAAAAGGTTAAAAAGAAGAGTATTTTGTTGTGCATACCTGCTGACCAGATGTCTGCTGCTTTTCCATGTACCAAATTTGGAGAGAGACCTCAAATCATTCTTCCCTTTTTTGTTTTCTTCACCAAAATTCAGATTATTTAAACTCTCTAAGTCAGACCAAAAAAGTTGAGACACGAAACCCCTTAGGAATTTCAGCTTGTGAAAGCCTTTGAGATCACTTTACATTTTGTTAAAAAGTAGGTTTGATTGAAATGCTCACATTTTTAGTGGGGTATTTTTTTTAAGATCAAAACAAGAAAACACACCAATTTTTAATTTTCTTTCCTTTCAAAATGAAAATGCACCTCTCAAGAGCCTTACCCCTTTGTTTTAACTTCAGTGGACTGGAATCCTCTACAGAAAACCCCCTCAGCCAGAAGGCTTGGAAACAGCTCTTCCAAAGGACTCCACAGTTTCTTGCCACTGTGCTACCCTGCCAGATGAGCAGCCCTGCCTGTCCTGGTCGGCACCTCCCTCTGCTCCCTCGAGCCGAGCTTCTGTGACAATGAACTGCATCCTTAACCACAGCACAGCCCCTTGAACTCTGTACGATTCACCCCAAAGGAATGGTGAGAGGAACAGAGGAAGCCAGCCACTTTAGGCAAGGGGCCTCATATCCAGCCTTTACTGGGCAAACAGTTCTTATTCAGGGCACACCAACAGCAGCAGGACTCCAGGCTGACTCTCAACCACAGGAGAATTTGCTTGGCCGGGAGCAATGATTGCTCCTGCTGCTGTGAAAGGATGCTTGAGCCACCAGCTGTACCCTGGATGGCTCTGCTGCCACCAGTGTTTCCCCGGATGTGCTGGCCAGCCACATGCTGCTGCAGGTAAGCTCCCTGCTACTTCATCTCTGCAAGTTTCTGCAAGCGTGGGCTCTAGTCTGACTTTGTCCCAAAATTTCTCACTGTGCCAGGGGTGTAGCCTAGTTCATCTCTGTGGAAGCGTGTACCAGCAGGGCAGCTGGCCCGCTCCCTAAGAACTTCAGCAGAACAGATGCCAAATACGTAATTGCTCTGTTTACCTGGCCAAAGAGGCAGCTCAGCCAAGCACCTGTGTGGGGCTGAAAGACACAAAGCTACGTGCAGTCACGACAGACTGACGCTGCTGGCACAGATACTGACAACTCGGCCACTTTCAGGAATGCAGAAAGAATCCTGGCCTGGAAGCATCCACCACACACTACAAAAGCAAGAGGCTTTTGAAACTTCTGAAGAAAAAACAGCTACCTCAATACATTCAGACACCTGAATCACATTATCATGTTTTTCTAAGCATGAGGCTGCACTGCAGCTGGAGCAAAAGTCAGTCAAGGCTGGTGAGATCCTGCCGAGGGCATCAGGATACTGACCCTGGGAGCACAGCTGGCTCACCTGGCACAGGATGTCACCACTGTAGCCCAAACTGACTTTGCAACTGCCACAGCTTTTCTCCAAAGGTATGGTGCAGAGCTGGAGGACCCTGCAGGAGAAGTCAGGTGCGGGAAAGATAAGGTGGTCTTTAAACAAGCTAAAGTGCATTTGGCCAGTAGCCGTCCTGTACCTGCAGTCCAAGACAGCTACAAAATCACACTTTTTCCTTCCTTCAGCTCCAGGTTTTGACATATTAGCACAACAGTTTACCCGGTGCTTTAATTAGGGCCATTTCTTCCCAAGAAACAACTGCACAGGGCGAGGCTTTGAAACACTGGGCAATGAGCAGAGCAGCCTTTGCTTTCCATAGCCCACCCCCACTAGACAGGACTGCTCGGTAACTGTGGGATATGCATAAAACATCACGAATCCCACCATATCAACACCAGAGGTTATTTAGTACGATGCTTTTAAAAAAACTACCACCTGCCCTGGACAGGGCGCCTTTTAATGCACCAGGCATCAGACGGCGTTCATGCCGCGCTTGGGACGTGCGAGCCCCAGCTCTGGGTGTTATGCTGGATCGCTGCAACAAGGGCACAGGAGCCGCCCCAGCGATCCATGCGAGCGCGGAGAGCCGAGGGGGGAACTGCGGGGAGAAGGGATTCCTGCAGTGCCCCTCGCAGCCGCTCCCGGGGCTGCCGGGGACAGGGAAAAGTTTCGCCGTGGAACGGACACTTCACAGGGGGAGCAGCAGGGACACCCGGCACGGCTACGGGCCCCTCGGCGGGACCTCAGCCCGACTCCGCCGGCGCCCGTGGGAGCAGCGGGAAAGCGCCTTTCCCGGGCAGCAGCCGGTGACAGCGGCCCGG
>VZTN01030288.1:2312-94789 GCA_013400515.1 Erpornis zantholeuca | reverse complement strand
ATCTAGAGATCCAAGTGCTATTAGGAGCTCTTCTAATGCATCACTGAAATTCTTGGTTATGAAAAATGTGGTTTAGAGTCCTGTTGACCTAAGTATTGTTCACTCAGCTGTATAACACCTCAAGCTGGCAAGGATTTTTTTTTTTGTGCAGTGTTTTATTGGTGAGGATACTTAAGTTAGGTGAGAGATTGCTTAGTATCACCAAGGAGCAAAATTTGTGACCTTCTTCACTTTCATACCTCTCGTGAGGAACTAGTGATTGGCAAAATGAAGGACAATTCAATATCACTGAAAAGAAGATAGGAGATTTTGAACTTCTTACAAGAAGAAGAATCTATTTGAAGCTTAAAACTGCTAACCTCTGATTTCTTCTTCATTTGAAAGAACTCATTTATGAAAAATTGCTTGGAAATGAGATGGGTGAGATGAAGTTGGTTTTGCGATAAATTATTACTGTGTGCAAGTAATGGTTTTTCTTGGAACCATAGGGAGTGGATGGGCATTCTGTTTTACTTGCATCTTGATACTGGAGTCCTTGCCAAGTAGAGCAACTGTTAAAATCATGACACTAGCTCCTTTTACCTTCTTTTTCCTGGAGTTTTGTTTCAGTGCCTATGGATTCAAAGGACTGAAACATCAGAGATGCTCAGGAACCATTGCCCAAATAAAGAAAGAAAGGCTGTGATATATAAATCTGCTTTAAAACCAAGAAAGGATTTCTTTGATTGTTCTTGGTAACGTATGTCTTTTCCAGTATGACTTGTTAACTGTAGTGTTAGCATTTACATTTTCATAAAGTATATTGTCTTGTCTCATCTAAAGTATTTTTATTCATCTCATTTGTGTGCTGATTCGTTGTGGATAGCATTAATAAACTAACTATATCAAAATTGCTTACAGTGACTTTTCAAGTCAAACTTGTTTGTGTTTTCTAGCTTAAATTACTGTTCCATATTTTGTTGCAATGAAGTCTGACTTAAAACAGGTTTGTGGGTGAGGGGTTTTGGGATTTTTGTTGTCATTTTTTGGTTGGTTTTTGTGTTTGGGGTTTTTTTTTAACAAAACTGAGTTGTTTTTATACCATCCTAACTTGTCCCTTTCCTGAGCATTATATCTAAGAAAATTCCCTCGTGTGTTTTATTGGGCATCCCAGCTGTAGTTTCATTGTATAGAACAGGTTTGCTAAGAGTTGGCATTGCTAGCATTTGTGTATCTGAGCTGGCTCTCAGTTAAGGGTTATTACTTAAATGCAGAAGTCATCTCTCTTATTTCTTTTGTGGCTTCAGTATGCACCAGGGGAGCATTAGCTCCATTAAGACTTGCTTTAGAATCTGTAGAAATGCACAGAAGCCTTTTCACATACTTGAATGGGTGTTAGATGTACAACTTAAGGAAGAGCTCAGAACCTTCAAACACTAAATTGCCAGTCTTCCAGTTCCCAGAGCTGCTTCTTTTATTCTGAAGTTTTAATTTCTGAGCTGATGTAGAGTTACAGTGGTGGAGAAACAGTTTTTCACATAAACTGTTCAAGGCTGTGTTTGAATCTCAAAATAAATTCAGAAGGGAAATTGCTTTTCTATATGTTAAAATACACTGCTTATTACCAGGTCTTAGGTACACCTTCAAAAACCAGATGAAATTTTCTAGATTTGCCCTCTCAGGCCAAGTCATAGTAGCTTGTATTTCAAATGAGATCTTGCAGCTAAGAATTGTCTCAGAAAGTAGGTCCAAATAAGGTTCAGTTGCCAATAGTTTTTGTTTGCATTTGGGTTGTTACTAAACAAGTGTGAAGGTTGTGTCACTTTTCTCTCCTTTGTCTTGAAACATCGATCTAATTTGAGGTCGTGATTCACCTTGGTTAGATTGCTGTAACTGAAAGATTTCTCATAAGTAGTCTGCGTTTTTGAGAGAGTTCCCATTATTATTAAATTAGTATGTTAATGACAGCACATTAGACTAGCTCTGAAAGAACTATTGTGTAACCTGAGTAGATTCATCTCTTCTGTGCTCCAGCGGATTGACTGGCAACTGTTGTGTGGCTGTTTCAGTGTTCATATTTTAAAACTGGCTGTCACAATAGCTTTCTCTGCCCATTCAACTTCCATCAATAGGTCTCCTTCTTTGGCTAAGCTTCAATTCAGTCTATAAATCTGAAAACATAATAACAAATTACATATTTTCCTAAAATCCAGGCACTTCCATTAGTCTCTTATTTTTTCTTTTTTTTTTTATTCCCATCTATTGGGGAATTTAATCCAGGGCAAAGAAAGAAAGACCCCCTGGAGGTTGGTCATACAGCAAAGGCTTAGGATGCTGTAATACCTGTGTATGGCTATTATGGTCACACTCAAATTCAAATGTCATCTGTGAGGTGCATCCTGAAGATGTAAGCATCTGATACTGCAACACATTCAGGATAGTTTCTGGATGGGTAGATGATGACTTCTTTGAGCCAAAAAAATCAAGGGCTGTGCTCCAGTAAAAATGGCTGATCTCAATGTACAAAGCAGACACAGGCTATTTCAAGCATAGGAGACTGGTGCTTCATGGATATATATATATAGATCCGTACCTATGGAGATATGGATTCGTGTACTCTGGACCTATAGATGACAACTCTTCTGCCATTAGTGCGGTCAAGGATTAAATATGCAGAAGTAAATTTTGGGTGGATGGTACTGTTCAACAAAACTTATCAAAATGCTTTATTTAAAAAATTACTTTTGACAATGCTGTTGAAATAAGTTTAAGAGACTGTGGAACATGTCTGCACTGTGATTGCATCTCAGTGGTAACTTGGTCATTGGAAATGTTGAAACATGAACTAGAATGGAATTCTTTTACACTCAAAGCATTTGTTGTTTTCTTTTTTACAGACACTGGTTTGTACATAACCTGAATTGAATGTGAATGTTTTTTAAATGCCTTTCTGGTTCTTGATAAGATACGGTTTTGATAGATTATTGCAAATTTTCCTGTGTTTGTCTGATTATTAAAATAAAAGTTGCATGGATCCTGGTTCATTTTGCCTTTACTACATTATTTTAAAGCCATCAATTAAAGCTCTTGGAGGCATAAGCACTGTAGTTATTTTTATTCAACATTTAATGAATAAGATTCCTTTCTTAAGGCATTTAAGTAGCTGCCTTATTTCCTAGAAGAAGAGCTTCAACTGATTTTTGTAGATTTAACTTTCTCCTAAAAGCTACTTTTTGTGTTCTTTTAAAGATTCAATCAAAGCCTGTTTCAAAAGGACCCATAAGGTATAATTAAAGCACGAAAAATGAGATTATACTGAAACAGCAGCTGGCACAATGAAGATTACCAGGAAAAATACATAGGATGTTCAGAAAGAAAACACTTCATGAACAGTGTTGTGTATTGTTATTTTGGAGTTGATTTCTTACCAATATGATTGAAATGGAGCTTTGTATTTTTCATTGTTTTGGAAAAGTATTCACTGAAAAGTTCAAATTTGTTTGAGTTGACTAACTTCTATTGAAGAGGTTTTTTTGGGGGGGGGTTACCTTTGTCTCTGCGTGAAAGACCTAAGTAGAGGTTCATCCTGCCAAGTGGGAAGTAAAGTACAGATAGTAGGAGGCCTGTGTGGATGAGCAAGGTGCTCCTAACTGAGCCCAAACAGGAAGTGGAGAAGAGGTAGAAGGAGGGGCCGATGACCCAAACAGAGCATAGAGTTGTTTTCTGGTCTTGCAGGGATAGTGCTGAGAAAGCCAAGGACCCTTTGGAATTGCATCTGGCTAAAGATGTAAAGGGCGAGAAGAAGGGAGACATTCTACAGTTATGGGGCAACTTTTTAAAATCACACAATGGCAAAAGGAAGGCTCAGGAAATAAAGGTGCCCGTTCCCCCCACCCCTGCTGAATGGGGCAGGGCACCTTGTGACAAATGACATGGAGAAGGCTGTGGTCCTTGTTGCCTTCCTTGCCTCAGTCTTTATTGGTGAGACTGGCTTTTAGGAATCCCGTATCACTGAGACCAGAGGTAAAGTCTGGAACAAGGTAGACATTCTTGGTGGAAGAAGTCAGCTTAGGGAGCTTGCTGACAAACTGGATGTACTTATATGTATGAAGCCTGACAGGTTGCATCCGTAAGTGCTAAGGGAGCTGGCTGATGTCATTGCAAGGCCACTCTCAATTGTCTTTGAATGGTCATGACACCTGGGAGAGCCTCCCAGCTGTCATGGAAACTGGAAGAGAGCTTAAGCCCTACCCTCAAGAGGAGCAGTAAAGAAGAATGGGAGAGCTGCAAGTCATTCAGCCTTGCCCCAGTCCCTGGGAAGCTGACATGGAAAATCATGCTGGAAAGCGCTTCCATGTACCTGAAAGACAAGAAGTTGATTGGTAGGAACTAGCATGGATTTATGAAGTGAAAATCATGCTTGACCAACTTCCTTGCCTTCTACAATGAGCTGGATGTCTTGCTCAGTGAGGGGAGAGCAGCTGATGTTGTTTGCTTAGACTCTTGTAAAGCTTTTCACACCATTTCCCATAACTTCACCATAGACAAGCAGATGAAGTATAGGTTAGATAAGAGGATAGTGAGATGGACTGAAAACGGACCCAGTGCTCAGGCCCAGAGGGTGGTGATCAGCAGTGCAGAGTCCAGTTGGAGGCAAATCGATAATGGTATATCACAGGGCTCAATACTAAGGTCAGTGCTGTTCAACCTATTCATTTATGATTTGAATGATGAAAAGGAGTGTTCTCTCAGCAAGTTTGCAGATGACACAAAAATTGGAAGCAGTGGCTGACAGACCAGATTACTATGTAACAATTTAGAGGGACCTCAACAGGCTGGAGAACTGGACAGAAAGCAATCTCATGAAGTTTAACAAGGGAAATACAAAGCCCTCTGTCTAGGCAAGAGTAGCCCCAGGCATCAGTACCTGCTGGGGTCTGACCAGCTGCAAAGTAGTAGAATTTTATCTTAGGCTAAATACTCAACTTGGAAATACAATTTAATACACTATTCTAATTACCCCTGTGTTTTCTTACTTCCATTTTTAATGTAATCTTTTGGGAATAGGTAAATAAGATTCCCTTATTGACACCATCAGGTCTCATGGAGAATTCAGCTTGGTCTGTAGCAGTTACTGCTAGGTATTTTTTAATTACCAAGAAATCGCAATAAAATTATGTTTAAGGCCACATTCTGGCCTGAAATGTCAGGAGTTTGTGGACTCTATAGAGAAAAGGATCTGCCTTCATTGGCAGGAGCTAACAGAACTGAGAACTGAGTAAGGAAACAATCAATTGCTTTCTAAGTTTTACAACCTGTATTTGTTTCTCTTCTCTTTCAATCATTATATACTGCCGAAAGATGATTTCAGCTTGGCATCAAGAGACATCGGTGGATAGTACCAATGTAATTGGATTCAATTTGATTTTTCTTTGGTTTGAAATATGCTTTTAATCTAAACTGACTAGAATAATGAATAGACTTCTGTGATCATATTAATTTTCTGATTTCAGTAGTGTTAGATAAGGGTTACCCACTTTGATCTGGGGTAATGCTGCTGTCAGAATTAAGCATTGTATTTCTTGCTGGCTTTGTTGTACAAGTCAGCATGAATGTACTTGGAGATTGCCTCAGAGCACAGCTGGATATTCATTGAGTGTAGCAGCTGCATATTTGATTGAATCAATGGTTTATTTAACCATCTTCAGCAACAAAATATATACTGATACAACAGCATACTCAAGTGAAGAGTTGATGCTACCATTTAGTTATTGGCACACTTACACCCTGGCCTGGGCCTCACTGATACTGTTTGGTAGTGAACTGTGTGACAAATTCTATTCTAGATGTTACTACAAGGGAGGAATCAATTCAGACTTAGACATAACAGCATACCTACGGGCATCAAGGGGAACATGTGTAAGGACAAAAATGGCAGCCTGGAGCAGATAGAGGTCTGATGAGACCCCACTGTGCAGAGGTGCTGCAAGGGGGTGATCACTGTTTGGCAGCAGTGCCTGTCCTGGTGTCTGCAGCCAGCACCCAGCAATAATCACTTCTAAAGCTGTAATGACAGCCACATGGCAGCACTGTGCCTTTTTTACTGCTTCCTATTCTTAGTGCTTGTAACAAGGGATTAAAGAGCACAATAAAAATATACACTTAAAAAAGTAGACTGTTAAAATTATTTCTTTCTGGAGGGCTGTATTTAGTAGATGATGAATCCTGTAGAGGAGGCATGTATGCATTTCCAGTCACTGCTAAGGTTTCGAAACTATTTTAAGAACAGCAGAACCTGGCTGTTGTCATAGTAGCAATAAACCTTTTAATCCCACTTCCTCTGGAGATGAAGCTGTTGTGTACATAATCTGCTTAAAGATTGTCAAGGCTGTTTATGTGACAGGGAGCTAGGGATACAGTACTGAGAAGATGCTACTTGTTGCCCCTGGAAAATTTAGTACTTTTTGTCTACTTCAATAGTGTTTGAGATTTATTGCTAAGAGACTGATCTTATGACAAGCTGGTAGGAGAACAGTCATCTGGGAAGCCAGCCTTCATTTATACCAGTGTTTTGGCATTGACAACTTGTCATGGTTAAATGAAACTGTTCCTGGGTGGTTCTGGGCAAGGGCTTGTCGATATCATGCTTCTCCCATAGTTTAAAAGTATCCTTTTTGAGGAAGTCTTTTCATCCTCAATGCTTCCATGCCTTACAGTCTCTGAGGCTTCTGAATCAACACTGAGTCATATTTTTATATTGCTGAATATTGAACGCAATTAAAACTTTCTTGAAGTATTTGGATAATGCAGACTGACTTGTCCTTAATGTACAACAGGTAGTTGGGATAAATCTGCAGACAACTGGTAACAAAATCTGTGTTTTGGAGATTAGCTGGGTAAGGAGAGTTTTAAATGTCATGTCAAAATAATCATTATAATAGAATTTGGCATCCTGAACCAAAAATGACGTGAGTGTTTGTTCACATGTATCTAGAACTAAGGGGCCTTTCTTCTCACTGGATCAAATTTCTCAGTAATTACTGACATCTGTGCCACTGCCAGTTCATTTGGTGTAGTTTGGTTACAGAACCGGATTGCATAATCCCATGTCCTGCAAATAAGCAGTGTGCATCTTTTCTTTTCTTTCAGCCAGTATGTCAGTTCATATGTATTGAACAATAGCAACAGTTTGGGAATTTTTACTTGTTTGTTTTCCTCTTTGGGTATTTTTACTTGTTTATNATATATATTCCTCTATAAAGTTTTGATTATGGATAATTGTTTTCTGCTCATTCCCCTCCTTTCCAGCAGCCCTTAATTCAACATGACATGGAAAGATGTATTAGGCAAACCATTGACTGTTATGTTGTCATCAGAGCTAATTACTCCTCAGGGTGCGTTGCTCACTGACTTACTGAGACTATCATTTGAATCCTGTGCATTTGATTTGCCCTTGCAGGCTCTGGAGAGGCTGATCAGGCCCCAGTCTGTTCTGAGGGACAGGGAAGATGTTTCCTTCTTCTTTGCCCTTCTTTTTCACAGTGTTCAGGCTTTATGGAGAGGTAGCACCTCCTCAGGCCAAGGAGGTTGGTGTGGGGGTGTGAAAGCTCCTTGGGCAATCCCCTATGTCCTGTAGAGTCTCCTCAGTAGAAGGCTGGTTAGGTGCCATGGAGGATGTCTTCCCAGAAGAACTCCTTGTGTTACTGTTTAGAGGGGCTTTGCAAATTTTCCACTTTGACACTCTGAACAAAACCATTTCTTATTTTAGGAAGAGCTTTTGTTTTGAAACATTCTTAATATTTAAAAATAGTCATTAATATTTTTCACTCTTTGCTTTAATCTGAAGGATTCATCACTGTCCTGCTTTGGAAATTTTTTCACCTCCAATATTAAATATGTTCTATATATGTTCTATGGTATGTGGGAACTGTTTCTTACTCTTCTTAGATGGTAAAAATCCTAGTAAAGGGTTGGAGGGGGGTTTTTAAATTTATATAAGTGACCCATCACTGCTTGGTATTTTTACCAAATTGATTTCTTAAGAAGAAATCAACCCAGTTTAGGAATAACTATGTTAAAGGTATCAATTTCTTTTTCACTGAGTTGTATTATGCTGAATTAATTGCTTTGATCTGGCTCATGAGTAGATGGAGGCAGAATGGAAAAAGGTACCTCTGTATCCATTAATACCTCTCTAGACACCTACACTATTGATACATATCATTCTCTCAAGGATTTTGATCACAATTTTGGTAGGTATCCTTTTAGTGCAATATTTTAGATCAAATCATGTAGTTTTATGTGCAGCTAAACTCAAGTTCTGCCAAATTGCATGAGATATGGTTAATGCTTACAATAGTGGCAAAAATCAAATTTCACATTTTAATAGGAGAGCAGATTTTATCAATAGTCTCTAAACTCTGCAGGATGAGATCATCATTACGTCAATGTCTTACACAGTGCTGAGTATTTTGACACATGGAACAATGGTGTTTGTCTTTTATTGGAAACAAATTGAACAGCTGGGGACAAATGTCTCCCACTCTGGTGCAGGAATGCTCAGTGCCTCCAGGTGCTGCTTGGCCTTTAAGTCGGTTTTTATGTTGTTTTGGTTTTGTTTTGCTTTTTCAAGTGGTTTTACTGTGTATATAGAAATGAGAGCTCTTTGCACTTCCTCTTGTAATGAGTTTGTATAGAATGCATTTATCCAAGTAGACTTCCTAGATGGTGAAGCACAGAGCTTGTAAATGCTGCACTGGCTGCTACACATAACATTGGGGAAAAATCAGCAAAGTGAGTGAAAAGGCTGCAAGAAAAAAACCGATTGGAGGGCTCTAACAGTTTCGCTATAGTTAGTGACATCTGTATGTCTTTAAAAAAAAATCAGTTGTTAAAATAATGACCAATGTTAGCTGGGGATGGTAACCTTAAGCTATCTTATACTAAGAGACTACAGTGCTGTCTCCCACAACAGTTGTGTGAACATTGCATTGTACATTTGTGTCTGTAACTGGAAAAGCTAGAAGTAGATACAGCATTCTAAGTATGTGCCTGAGAAGATAAGATAGGTGTGGGTTTGTTTTGCAGGGCTCGTACTACATGGCTCGCTTTTTCAGCATGAGCAGTTATTTAAAAGCCATTCTTCCCATTTAAAATTCTAGGATAGTGAATTGTCCCTCTTGTGTTGCTGGGAAAACTTCAAAGAGAGAGTGAGGTAGCTTAGTGATTTTTTCCTCAAATGTTCCCAGGGTGCCTGTTAAATACATTAGAAACTAGAATGCCCATGGTCTGCTTTCAGACAGATACTTAAAGAGGATGATTTCTGTGTTTCCTCCTCAGACTCTCAGGGAACGTGATGGGGAAACTGCATTTTTGGCTTGTGTGTGCCTCTGGGCGAGAGGAGTGGTTGATTCTCTTTGGCTCAGAGACCTGTAAGGAAGCACAAGTATGTCTCACATGAACCATCCTCAGCTTGGCAGCTTCATACTGTCATTTGCTTCTAGTGCTAAAACCAGCATAGTTGAGTGTGGTGTTGCAATCAGATGTTGTAGCTGCCTCCCATTGTGGAAAAGCACAAGAAGTTTCACTTCTACCAGTGCTACTTTCTACAATTTTCCTGCCATCCACAAGAGTAGGAGTGGGTGTTCCCAGTAGTTGCTCCCCTGTTTTGTTCTTAACTAGCTCTGTGTTTCCTTCTCTCATACATCTCAAAACCACATGCAGACTGAAAGGTGGAATAGAGAAAGAATAGGCACAAAAGACCTGATACATGTGTCAATGGTGTCTCTCAGTGTAGCATGTACTGTAGTGAGAAGTTGAATACCAATTTTTCCTGATTTAATTTGCACTGGCTGTGAAATAACCAGAGAGGCACCATTTGGCTGGGAGGACAGAAATCACTGGCATTTTCAAAATTACAATTGTGCAGTAAGGCCCTTAGTAATTACAGAAATATTCTTCCAGCTGAGCTGTCTTCCCTAGAACATGCAGAGAACCTGGGCATGATTGCAAAACAGTCCTAGAAATATCTTGCCATGTAGTTTTCAATCTTTCGTCTTAAACCTGATTCATAGGATTCACATTTTTTGACATCAGCATCTTCTCTAAACACTTAGACAAGTTTCAAACTCTTTCTTGGCCCCTTTGTGACAAATGTCCAGAACAAAACATTACATTTTCCCTCCAGCAGGGTAAAGGGAGAAGCTGGAGATACCTCATTGCCTTACAGTGCACTGCCTCTATGTAATTCATTCTAACGGTGCTTTATTATTTTCCCTGCTATGTTGTCTCTAATTTCTGTCTTAACATGATGTTTCCCCAACACTCCTGAGGCTGCTGTTTGCTGTGTGTCCGTGTGCACTGAATTCTTGTGGTTTGAACTGTTTTTCTCAGGTATGCTGTTCTGCATTTTTCCCCAGCTGAATTCACTCCTGGTGTTTGCCTCTTCCTCCAATTTGTCTGCAACAGTGGAGTCCTGCAGTAACTAAAGGTAAGAAACTACAGTTCAAGTTAGTCTTGTTGCAGTAGGTCTAGTGATTTTTACATCATTCTCCCACTGCAATTTTCATGAGCATGCTTTTAATTCCTACTTCTTACTTCATCAAATAATATTTTAAATTGAACCAAGCATAGTAATGATTCCTATTTCTCTTTGTAGAAAATCCTCTCATGCTACTCCTTGTTTTCATTTTACATTGTTATTTCAGTAATGTCTCTTACCCCCTTTCTGTTGCCAAGATTCTGTCTGTATCCAAGGCAACTTAAATAATTTTGAGAGTAAGACAGTGAGAGATGATGTATCAATTACTAATATCCAAGTAGATGGCCTCTGTGGCACTCCCTTTGTGCATCATTGTAATTCTGCTTGATTCAAACTGTTTGGGTGCAGCGTGTACAGTTGTGGAGACAGGGAAGATTCCTCACTAATGAAGACCTGCTGTTTTGTAATGCTGCAGCATGTTCCAGCCTATTCCAGTGCCATGTGCATCACGTGGGATCTGGGCTGACAGCCAGTGCAAATGTTTCTTTAAGGACTTTAGGACATATTCTAATTATGTTTAGATTCTCCCACTCTCTTTTCATCTGAAGGATGTCACTCTGCTCATTTCAAAGTGTGGTGCAAAGTGCTCCATCTGCCAGGATGAGAGGGGTCTGCTGGTGCACTTGTGTGAGAAGCAGTAGGATGGCTGGCTTTGTGAGCCACTCTTTAACCTCCAGCTGTGAGAAGTCCCAGGCCATTGAACACTGTCAGGGCTTGGCCAGCATCCAGCAGTGTTTTCATCCAGTGCTGGAGGAGATGTAAAATTTCCTGGAAGAAAGAGCTTCATTTCTCAGAGCCTAGCAGGGAAGAAGGGGCAATGAGTTGTGGGATGAAGCATCTGAAACTCTCAGTAGCTGAAAAAAGCAACATTTTGTGGTGTAAAGTGAAGGAAAAATTTATTTGGGGGAGCTCTGCACATGAACACATGTATTCTCTCTCAATCTGATATTTAATGTATGCGATGGCACTACAGGATCCTTTTAAAGGGAGCTGGAATTGCAAAACACCATGCAAGGGTAAAGGCCATTGTGCAATACTGTGCACTGGAATGTAATTCTGTGAGGTGAATGCAGTGAGGACAGATCCACGTCTTTGTGCTCTGTGGCAAGTGAGACTCTGCCTTTCTGTGGAACAGTCTGAAGGCTTTTGAAAAGGTGCAGACCCAGCCAAAGGAAATGTTCCTGATGTGGGGAGGAAGCAGAGAGACACGCTTTTCTGTCCTTAGTTTGCAAGTTCCCCAAGCACAAGCCCGCATTCTTGTGTCTGCCATGGTCTGTGCCTCCTGGCCAGAAAATCAGTGCTAAATAGCATGGGTTCTTTCTTGGGGAGCCACATGCAATATCACCTCAGGCAAATTAATTTCTCAAGGGTGATATTGTTACATCAGATACTTGGCTAATTAATTATTCTTATTGTCTAGGCAAGTGCATTAATTAACTGGATACATAAGAAAGTCTGGGTCAAACTTCAGAAAGTCGGCCAGACTCAGTTAATCCTTTGTGGCTGCTGGGATCACCCTGCTGTCTGATATGACCTGAGTAATCAAGGTGTTGAGACTGGCATGTCTCAGTTCTGATTCTCACAAGTTCAGTTGTGCTCAGCAGCAATTTGACACTCTGTTGTGGGTGGCAAGTGTGTACAGGAATAAGTTTTTGTGTGAATTCTGGAACTAGTGTTACTGATGGAGCTGAAGGGAGGGAAGGGGTAACAGGGTTTAAAATTTCTAGCCTGCATGTCCCTAACAGAACACAAGCCACCTTCAGGTGGTACATGGCCCAGTAACTGTGGTTGCCGCTGATTGCGATAATCATTGTGAATGCTTTCAATAGAAGATGAAGCTTTTGTTGTTGGATGGATCTTCTCCTGGAAAAAAACCCAGGAATTTTATATTTTGTTCTTTCCATCTTGCCCAAACATAAGATTAGGAGAGAGGAAGAGAAACTGAGGTTAGTTCTCTTTGCCTATACATGATTTGTATTGCTGTAAGCTTGCTTACCTCAATGTATGTAAGATGAAAGTCAGGCTGTGCTCTTGGGACTGGGTATACAGGACTGGAGTAGGCGTCTGGCTTGAAGAGGTTTCTTTGTACTTTAACGGGCACTGCAAGGGCTTCCCAAGAGAATTCTTCAGATGAAAGCTGTTTTTCTGTGGACAGGCTGCACAGAGTCTCATTATTGCTCCGGCTTTTGCTGCACAGCACATATGTTACTGCAGGGCTGTCAGCCCTTCAGTCAATTTCTACAACGCAATAAAAATAAGTAGATTAACCAAGCAAAGAAGATTAGAGACACTTTGGGGAAGGAAAGGGAAGGGAGGAGGATGAGCAGCAGGGAGTATAAAGGGAGACCACAAGACTGTGATTGCCAGACGTCCTGGTGCATGTTGCACAGGGTGGCTTTCTTTGTCCCTTTCGGGTTTGGGTTGGGCAGACTGAACAGAACTGATCCTGACATCATGTCCAAAGAGAAACTGGAGTCACTGGTCAAGAACATGGAGATCATGCTCTCTGAGGTAGAGCAGCTGAAGATCCACTGCACCAAGCAGACGGAGGAGGTGAACCAGGTGGTACAGGAACTGCGCCGAGAGAACAGGGAGCTGACAGAGAAGTACGAGCTCATCTGTCAGGACCTGAAGGAGGCCAAGGAGGCCATTGCCCAGCTGCAGGACACAAAGTTTGCCTTTGAGGCAAAGGAGCGGCAAGCACAGAAGCTCAACCGGCAGCTGTGAAGCAGCAGGAAAGAGAAGAAAAAGATTTCTTACCCTGATCTAAGTAAACAGAAACCTTCAATTGCTGCAACTGAAAATCCCTGGATTGGTAAAAGCAACCCTTTCCCTTTCTCCTCAGAATAAACCTGTGTGCTGGAAAAAAAATCATCTCTGTGGAGGCAAGATCTCAGGCGCAGCTGGAATTCTGCCCCAGAAGGCTCCTTTGTTAATGACTAAAGACCTCATTACGCTGGGAGAGAAATCTCATTCCAGAATCCCTTGTCAGAGATCTGAGCCATAGGCATATGGAAACAGCTGCCAGGATCTGGGCACCTTCTCATGCCCCGTAGGGGTTGCACAAGGACAGAGCTTGGGAAAAGGACTGTCACTGCCTTGAGCCACTGGAGAGAGCTGTGCCGTGAGGGTCTGCTGAGATGGGGAGAAGGATCATCATCTTGACAGCCCCTGTTGCTCTGTTTTGTTGCTAACTTTTCTCTGCCAGGCAGCGAGGCTGTAATGCTGTCCTTAGTAGAGTGTCAGCTTCCTTGCTGCTTGATGCTGGAAGACATCAGCAAGAGCTTATGTTGTGCCTCATGCTTCCAAGTACTTTCTATCAAGGGCATGTTGGTCCAGAGGATCTTTTAATTTAATGCTATTACAGTCAGTGTTGTCCTCTTCCAATTCCAAAGTGAAGTATAAGAACTGGAAAGGTTTCTGTCTCAATTTCCATTTCAATAGTGTTAAGTCCTAATGACTCTGTGTTTAGTATGCTAGAGTTAAAACCTCTGCTGAATATAACACTTTTTTAACCAAAGAGCTGTGTTTTGGCACCAGATTTACTTTTCTTTAGCGGAAGTAATGTGTATAAATGGACCGGGAATTACGAGGGATAAATGTATGTGGGCGTGGGGGTGAGAATTGCTTGTCAGAGGTTTTGCTTTCAACTTTTCTCTCTGTTCCTGTATCTCCTAAGCAGCATTTGGGGTAGTCAGTGCCAAGCCCAGCTAAGAGCAGGTGACTTTAGACTCCACAGTGAATAGCGTGAGATCTCTGGGGGGAGCATGGAAAGAGTGCTGAGAGAAAAAGCCTGAATGTTTAAATGGAGAATAGCTGGAATAGTTCCAGGAGGATCTTTCTTCATGTTGGCTGTGGTGTAGCCAGCTTCTTTCTTCCCTCCAAAGCTTTGCTGTATTGTTATCTATGCCTGGGCAAGCTCCCTCTTCCCAGCAAGGGCTGACGTTTGGGAGAAGCAGAGAAGCTGTTTCCATTGCTGAGGGCCTCAGGGTGTGTGCTGCACCAGGAGCCCAGGTGCACTCTGCGGGGGAGAATGGGAGTCGGCTCAGAGGAAAGGGAAAACCTGGCTGGTTTGGTTTCCCTAAAGGTTTGGGCAGGGCAGAATAGTTCAGCAAGACTCAGTCCAGCCGTGGTAAAAATAACTGTAGTTTTGTCAATCATTATAAAATAGTGAGATCAGGCCTAGAATTAGCTGGTAATTGTTCCTTCTTTGCCCTCCTCTCTGTCACATCAGTCTTTGCCTGGTCCAAAGCGTTTGGAAATTAAAAATCTTCCCATTAATTTGACTGAGCTCTGGGCAGCTGAGCAAAGGGCTGATGTTTGTGTGTCGTCCATGGGGAACAGGTTTTTCTGGTTTTGTTTCATGTGATACCATGTTTTGTTAAATTTGTGTGATCTAGACTTTTACTTCTTTGCTATTTTGGATGGAGCAGATTGGATTATCCAGAAAACATCTGGGAGATTGGAGGCTGTCCTTTATGTTTTCAAATGTAATTTGAATACAAATGGCCAGCCCTGACCCTTTGCTCCTTGCTCACCAGTGACAGCTTGGGGAGCACAAGAAATCAACATTAATCACCATATTTGTTTGTCTAAGAACTAAAAATGTTTTCTCTTGAAATCAGTTTTCTAGCTCAAATCTGTTTACCACCTGTGATTTCTTCTACTTTTTATATATCATTAAAATGTAAAACCAAAATAAAAGGAAAGCAAACAGCTGAGGGAGTGTCTGTTCTGAATAAGGCATTGCCTCATTTAATGCATCTGAGTGTGTGTTACTTTTTGAGAGTGTGTGTGTGTTTATGCTTGCTGACTTTAATTATTCCTGTTTAAATCCTGTGCATCAAGGAATGGACAAGCAGAGACCCTCCAGATCTCTCGGTGTTCACAGGTTAATCTCTCTAAATGAGATTCTCTGTGTGGCTGCCAAGTTTGCCCTACTCTATATTTAAATCCATGATACAGAAAAAGAAAATGGGATTGCAGTGTCCTTATGATCAGTTTCTTAATAATTAGCAGGATTTAAAGTGTCTACTTTTAAGGAAAGCTGTAAGAATGATTTCCTGTAAATAACCCAGGATTTGCAGTGGGACATAGAAAAACTAGATGTGCTATCCAATGCTAGAAAAAATTAAAATCACTTCCCTTCTAATAGACTCAGTTGTGTCCTGGTTTGGCTTACATGACTTAAACTCCGGAGCAGTTGGGCTGGTTTAAAAACAGTGTTCATTCCGTTATGTATAATTCCTCTGTTTTTTTACAGGCAAATCTTTGTGTATCCAAGTATAGCCTTAACAATGGAATAGTGCCTTCACTTGTATCCTGAGGTGCAGTGTACGGGACTGCCTTTCACAACAAAGTTTGCATGGAATTAGTCACAGCACTTTTAAGTTGTTTTTTTGCTTTCTGAACACCGACATTATCATTACATGCTGCTTTTCTTCTTTAAACGGCCTAAGGATGAAGAGCTGAAAGTTGGTGTAGCACTATCAACTTATTTAGAAAGCTGGCCTGAATAAAAGTCTTGCCTGATTTGGATGAGAATCAAAATAAATATGAAGTGACAGGCTTGCCATTTCACTCATCTTGGAAATGGATAAAGAGAGGTGTCTAATTCTTTGAATACAAAGAATAAATTTATTTGAAGGCTCTCTTGGAGAGCACAGCACCGGAATTGGCTCAGTTGTCAAGAAGGAACTAGGAGAAGAGAATCCTGCCAGACCAAGTGCCTGTGAGTTGGTCTGTTCCTGGAGCATATTATAGCAAAATACTGGTGACTGCACTGGTTTCCACAGTTCTGAGCTGCATTAGGTGGAAGTGTCCAAGAAGGGAGACTGGTAGGAATGAAACTGTTACCTCTCTTTGCTCTCTTGCATTGCTGACTTCAGTGGCTGCATGCTGGCAAACCACAGTAAAATTAGCTCTGCTTGTAGGTATATCTATATAAAAGTTGTATGGGTCAGCTCCTCTGCAGTAGTCCTCAGCACCTCAGAGAGTTCATGTGTGGCCAGGCCTCTGGAGCTGATAAAAACCAGTGCAAGAGATACAGCAAGAAGATAACAGGCATTGATGCAGTTAAGTTGTACAGCAGAGCCTATCAGTGTGTAATACACTTTCCACCCTTCCTCTAACAACTTTGTAATGTCTCCTAAACATGAAATTGAGCTGCTTTTCCTGAAGGGTTGACAGGATTCATTCTGTATACTGAAAAGCTGTCATTCAGAGACATGCCTGTCCTGCAGTAATGAGTGAGAGTCTGGGAAGAATGGAGTTATTGGTGCACTATTCAAGTTTGAAAAAAGCTCAGTTCAGGTTGAATCAAAATTTACTGCCACTTCTTTAAAAAATAATGAGTTAAAAAATCAGTATGTCAAAAGATTTATTGTTTTGAGAGTAAGCTGAAGCCTCCTATTTTCAGACCCTTGTGCAGCTGATGGAAAGAGAGACATGCCATAATGTCCCCAGTAGCAGTTGGACTTGATTTGACATCCTGGAGACCCTTATTTCTTTACCTTTTCATTCAGCCATCAACACACTTACCTAGAATGTAAGATTACTGTTCAGTATTATCCTGTGCTCAGAAATATTTGAGCATATCCCTTGGATAAAATGCAAGTAGTAGGCTAATGTATGTGAATGGCTGTCCATTTCCCTTGATTAGGCCGCTGCTCTTATCTAAGAAACAATATTATTCTGAAAGCAAAGTAAGGCACAAATCCCATTTTTAAACATGTGGCCCAGCCATAATCACAACACCCCAGATCCTTGCTCTTTGGCTAAATGACAAAGTGAGCAATCAGGAACATCAGTTTGTAATGTGACTATGCCATGGTTTCCTGATCACTGTAGTCTCCTGGGAGGTTCAGATTTTGAAACCAAACTGAATACAGATTCTTCTCTTCCTTGCATGAATGCTCAAGTTTCTCTTCTGGAAGCTTTGTGAGTCTTGCCTGAATTTTTTGATTGCTGCTCAGGGGAACAGGACAGGAGGTGGAAGAGTTAGGTGTTAAGTTTCCCTTGGGAATAAGCAGGGTGTTTTGGTTTTATTTCTCTGTATTATTTCTCTGTAACTGATTTCTCTGAAGTCAAGTCTCTTTCTCCCACAACAGTAACCAGTGAGTAATCTTCCTGTCTTTATCATGTTTGACAAGTTTTTCCATCAGTTTGCCTTCCTCTCTTGTGCTGAGGATGAGGAGTGATAGAGCATCTTGGTGGGCATCTGGCCACCAGCAAGGTCAACCCTCTGCACTGCTGTAACTCTTAGACAGCCATAACTACTTAGATGGGAGCTCTGTCCAGCAAAGTGTGCAGATAGTCTTTGGAAACAGCCTCTGGCAGTAAGGAATCCTGGTAGTTTATTCCCATGAAAGGTATAACAAAAGAGAAGGGAGAAGTCTTACCACTGACCTCTGGCCATGTAACTGTTGAAATCCCAATGGCACTGCTCCTGTAGAGGTTGCTTCTTGCCAAAAGCTCTTCACTGATCAGGCTAGAAGGGATATTGTGTCCAGCAGTATCCATTCACTATGCATTCACCTCAACTGTTTCTTCTTGACTTCATCTGGGACACCCAGATGCCAGGCTAGACACTGGACAGACCTAGTGGCAAGAGGCAAATGCCTGTGGTCCTGCTGTGTTCATTCCATAGTCACCCGTCAGTGTCTTACCAAGAGAGGAGAATGGTCTTGAATCATTGGATTATCTTGCTTTCAACTAAAGGGTAAGTGATGAAAACAATTTCAACACAAGGATCACGTCCTTTCTCCCAGAGGAAAGGTACATATGCAAAACTTTCTGTGAAACCACAGGGCAAAGGTTTACTTCATATTTGCATTGCCTTTTTCCTGGTAAGCACTGACCTCGAGCTCAAATCCTACACTAACAGCTTGATTTTGTCACATCTCTGCTGGAACCAGGAAGTATGAGCAGATTATTTTTTCTTTGTTTGTTTTTTTGTTTGTTTGTTTGTTTATTTGTTTGTTTGTTTTTTAATAAAAGAAATTTAATTGATGTTTCATGTTGCTGAGTGGTGGTGGGAAAAGTTCTGGTCACTTCTTTTTTTTTTATTTCAGCATCTCAAGAGCTCATCAATTAAGTCTCTATGGGGTTAAAATTAATCCAGATGTGTTTACACAGTATCTGCTTTAATGCAGTAGGCACAGCTGTTTTTTGGATGTATCCTGGCTAGATTCCAGCATGAGCAGTCACATTTTCCCTGTCTCTGTACTCCCTTGTTTATCAACAAGAACTACAAGAACATTATTAAGCTTTGTATTTCAAAAAAACATTAATTGAGGGTCCTACTGCCATGAGAGGCATTTTAATGACTGGGTATTCATAAATTCATCTGAAGTTGGGGGGTTTTGCCTTCTAGTTTTTGAACTTTCGGGATTGGTTTTCAAGCCTTTTCTTGCCAGTGGGATAAAAGCTTTAAATTGATATGAAAGTTTTGTTTATTTGTAGAAGGCCAGGAGTTCAAGTTTTGGTTTGATCAAATATCATGAAGCTTAGGATATAAGGTGACAGATGGCAAGATGACATTAGCCAATGGCTAATTGAGAGTACAGGTTGAAAAAGTACATGCTCATGTAACTTCTTTCTGATGGAAAAGAAGGGACCACAGCTTGGCCCAAGGCCCAAATTTATTTTTCTTAAAAGAAAATTTGAATCTAAAGGGGCAGGACAATAATTTCTATATTATTAATTAGGCATTAACAATATCCAGTTTTTGTTTCTCCTGACAAGGGTAACAGAGGTAGCCATGCACCTGCCCCACCATTAGATGTTCTTCTGGGGTGTGTTGTGTCTTTCAATATCTTGTGGTTCCCCTGCTACTTGGTGGAGATGTTGCCATTTTGTGCTGGGTTTCCTGTTAGGGCTTATCCTTGTTTATTGTGGCAGAGTTAGCTTCGACAGGAAAGTATAGGATTTCTTTTGCTTTTGGAAAAGATGTGACTTTTATTAGAACTCTGTCCCATCTGAGATCCATAATGGTAGGATTTGAGTACTGTGTACCTTTCATGGTGAGCTGCCAGACAGGGATTGAACACCAGGGATGAAGAGAGCCATATCCCTGGAATAGAATTGCTTCTGTGTCACCTGATGCCTTTACAAGCCTGCTAGAAACTTCCATTTGGAGCTGAGCACATCTAGGCTTGTCAACAGTTGGCAAGGATATTGTCTCTTTTGATCATCTAAAGCAGCAGCAGGGCCAAGAAGACAGGAGTAATGCCAGTTCTGGAGGTTCCACTGCACATCTTGATGTCTCCCTCGGAGGATCCAACATACAGAGTTACCCAAACATAGAAGCTTCATCTTTCCTTTGGAAAGCAAGGTTCTCTCTCTTATGGTTACAAATGAACTACTGATGAAAAAGGACTCTAAAACTGAAAGGCAAAACATAAAAGATCAACCCAAACTTAAGACTTTAAAGCTATTCTCATAATCTTGGAGACCTCGGTCATTATATTAAATAGGGTTAGAATGCTGGTAGCTGTTATAATTGCTGGAGCAAAATCTATTTTTCCAGATCTGTGGTCTCTGTATTTCATTACTTATTTGTTTTATACTAAGCAGAGGACAAAATCAATGGGGGGCAGATTTATTGTTTGCAAAATAAAACAACAGCAACACGTAAGTTGTTATGCAATGTTTTCTCTAGTATCCACATGATTAAAACCACAAGTTTTTCCTTGTAATGAGTCCAACTAGATTCCTCTTCCTTTAACAGTTTTTATGTTGTTAAATTGTCCTTCACCGGAGTTTTCAGGGGGGGTCTGAGTTGCATGGCATCTGTTAGAGGAAAAAATTGGAGAAACCTGTGCTGCCATTTTCTTTGGTTAAATACATGTCTGTATGCAAAGTGCTGCTATTTTCAAATTTTAGGGGTCTGCTTACCTTTGCCTAGACCCCAATCTAGCTGTGAATTGTATTTAAGTTCTAAGTTTCTCTTGTCAAAAGCATATTTGTGAACTGTAATTCAGGCTGTAGTTATAAAGTAAATGTAAAGTTAATTTTTTTTTTCAGAGTTAAGAACTTACTGAAAATGAATACCGAAGGGATCTGTGGATAGCTGTCTCTCTTTTGATATGATGCCTACAGCTAAAATAAAACTAGTTACAAAGGGCTCCACCCCTGCAACAACTTTAGGCACAGTTTAGAACTCATGTGTGTGCTCGCACACAGGCTACAGAAGCTAGAAACAATTCCACGGTAGGCGTGCTTGTGTGCATGCTCTGGCTTTCCAAAGCAAAAGTGAAAACTCTAGTGAAGAAACTGAGAGTGAAGGGGTTAAATGAAATACAACTCTGCTTTTCCTGTGCAGTAAGGATTAGTAACCAAACAGAAGCAGGAGAGAAGAGCACTGAAGTGCCACTGTTTCAACAAGTACGATTTGAAAGTGGGTTCTGGAGCTTGACTGCAGAGTGTCTCCAGCTTTTGTGCTCACCTGTCACAGACACATGCAGAAGGTAGGAGTTGACTTTGTGTTTTGGGCTGTTTCCTTATCCCTCTACCTGGATATCTATACTCTATTAGTCTTTTCAGTGTTGTTTGTGCTCTTTAAACTATTTTTAATTTTTCACCTTTTTTTCTTTCCTTTCAGTTAAAAGACTACAGGGGAGAGGAGGCCAGAGTCTTTATGACTGCAAAATTTTATTTCTTAGGAGGGAGGGAAGAAGATGCTCTGTGTGTTGGGTGGACATGCATGCCTTTGACACGCAGTTAATCACAGTGGGACTGCATGAGCTCGCAGCTGCTGTTCCCGATGTTGCGGCTGGGGGGAGCAGGGAGTGCCCGGGAGGGCGTCGGTGTGAAGGGATGCCGGGCGAGCCCCGTGGGGCCAGAGACACATGCTCTGTCAGCACTCAGGGTGCGAGGCAAATGGAGCTGGCCTATTGACTGGAGAAACGGAGCTTTTGCATGCGGGAATAAAGCTTGCCTGGGCGCTACGACCCTCGTAGCTCCTCACAATGACCCCTGGAGAGCTGCGCTCCTGCTCCTGTGCCAGCAGGTGCTGAGGGGAGGGCTCCACATCAGGCTGGTGCTGCCCTCAGCTGCGTGAGGGGAGCTGCGAGGGAGGCCCGGCCAAACGGTGCCGTCAGAGCCAACAGACCTGTTTGTGAAAGGGAGGCTTTCAGCACCGGGCCTCCCATCCCTGAGGGAGCCTGACGCGTGAGGCAGGCCGAGGCGGCAGCTCCAGAGATCCAGGGATCTGTCCTGGCACGGAGGAGGCAATGGCCTGGAAGCTGTGTGGAAGGGCAGTAGCTCTGCCTGGTACACTGGATGTTCCTTGTGGGTGAGTGGTCAGCTGGAAGTAGAGGAGCAGTGTGCAACTCAGTTTCAAAGCTTTGATGAGGGTAATATTAGCTTTGAATGGAGTCCCTAGGACTAGGAATAACTAGTTTTAGTGCAGGAGCTTAGTGAGATGGTATTTTTCTTTAGGTCTGCCTGTAGAGACCTTAAAGTGAGTTTGTAAACACCTTTGTTTGTTACTTTGGAAAGTGTCTACACAAACACAGGTTTACCCTTCCTGCATTGTACTTACAAGGCCCCTCAACAGCTTCTTTGTAAAATGGCTTGCAGCTTATATGTTTTTATCCTGGCTTCTCAGCGGTGTACCACACACTTTTATGCCAGAGCAGCCATAAAAAGGCCTTCTTTCCAAGGTGCAGTGTGAGGATGAGTCGATGTGCTACACAGCCATGTGTGTGTTGGACAGCTTCACTCTGGGCTCCCAGGACAAAGGAAGGTGTTTGTGATGAAGAACAAGGGTGGATAAAGTCATGTGTCTTTGGTATGGTACTAACTAAAACTAGTATTTGTTTATGTTAGTGAATTAAATGATTGATAAAATGAAAAAAAAAAATTAAAATAGAGCAAATTTGCTATCTCTGGAAGTTTTGTGCTTTTTTTCTGTCCAGTATGAGATAATTGAGAGCTCTTTTTTGGGCCTATTTTCAGATTCTTGTTCTTAAGGTGTCCTGACACCTAAAAGGTGTTTGGTTTTGAAATATTTCGCTCCATGAGTGTAAGTGCTTGATGGCATCATGAAAATGCTGGATTTGGAATAGTTTCTTTGTAGCACTTGCCTAATCAAAATCTGTTCACTAGTAAACAGTCCACTCTGAAGGTAGCATTTGACAGAAGGTGTGTGATGAGTGATTTGAGGTAATTTTCAATCAAGGATGTAGAACTCTGTTTGCTGGTCTCTATATGTATTTATGTTAAAAAGAATACTAGGTAAAAAATAAAATCGTCTCAATTTTAAGGGAAAGTAGCCACCACTGTGCTGTAAAGAATTTAGAGAATGGATGATGTCAAATGTTGCTGTTCAAGTGTAGGAACTTCTGATGCAGATCACTTCACTTTGGCTTTGGGATGGGCTCCCTGAGATCCAGCTGCTTACCAGCTTGGCAAAGGAGGATGCAGGTAGATCTCACCTAATCTAGCTGCTTCAGGGATTAATTGCCTCTCAGATTAGGCACCAAGATTGTTTTGGAGTCTAGATGAATGGCCATGCCCAGACTTGCTAAAAGGATTTAGGTAACAGGAAAGCAGTTATGTTGTTGCAACTGGTTTTCTTGGTTCTACTTTGAGGCAAAGGTGCAAAGTTTATTCACTTTTTTTCCTGTTAAAATAGAAAACCTGGGAGAAAAAAAACCCCCACCCCTCTGATCTTGATTGTGGACCCCTTCTTCGGAATGTAATGTAAACAAGGCAAATTACTGTTCTATAGCTCGGAGCAGGTAGAGTTTAGGCTACCAGAAGGCTTTCTCTTTGTTCAGTAGGAACCTTAAATGTTAATTAAATGTTTACCATTTTATTCATTCATGTATGTACCTAGTGACTTATAATACACAGCAAACAAACAGTTTTTTTGTAAGAGAATGGGAGCTTCTGTTTTGTATGAGAACAGCACCTAGAATACACAGGATGCAATTACAGTAATCCTCACAATTAGCATTATAGGCTCATCATTAGCTGAGAGAAGGGGGAAATGCTTTCCCAGTGGCATATTGATGCTCAGTGAACACCAGAGGAAACAGGTTGCTTTGCTCTTGGGTCTGTGGGAAGGATGATACAAAAGTGATGTAAGCCCCACAGTGTACCTGGCATAGCTACTGAGCCCAGGCAGTGAGGGATGCTTGCTCGGATTCAGGACAGTCATTTGCAGTTATGCCCATTGTATGATGGATTTGTCACAAGGACTTAGTTCTCTCAAAACAATACCCTGCTGGATATAGCTTCACAGTCTCATATTTAGCGCTCCTGGATCTGAACTGTGATTTATTGTGGTCCAGTCTTGTCTTGGACATTGTATAATAAGGATTGCTAGATGTTTGGGAAGGGATTTTTATATTAAAGTACTTGAGTGAGTGTCTACTCATACACATAGCCTGTGATCAAATCATTTGTTTATGATTTCTCACACAGTATCAAGCTCACTTTCCTGACATGCAGACGCGATGTATAGAAAACAAGTGCCATCCACAGATTGTTTATTTCTCTGCCTAGCCCTTAAAGCAGTAATTGGAGGCTCTGGTTTGGGCTTCTGTGGGAGAAACCAGCTTCAGAGCAAAGAACCAATTTATTTTTAGATCACACCGTTGTCATTTTGCTGTGATCACACCGTCGAGCATGTGCTTCCTTTGAGAGCTCTCCAGGCACTGCAGTGTGATCGCACCCTCCTAAGATCATTTTTTATGAAGTTAATTTTTAGTGACAGATGAAAGCTGCTAGGGCCAGTATTCTTAGAGACAGCAGCCCCAATTCCACTAGCACATATTCTCCTTACTAAGTTTGTTAGTCTAAAGTTCTGGTTTAGGTTGTGATTTTGTTCCATTTTTGTTTCTTTTAGTTCACCTCATGTTACTCATCTTTCCCTTGCACAGTAATGTAAGCCCACAGACTTCTCTGGGGGAATTTCTGCCTCATCCCACTGAAGGTGTGTCTCCATCACAGTCAGTAGGGGTGACTCCTTAGGAAAGAGATGTACCCGGACAAGTGTGGTGTGTTTGACAAGTTTACGTGCATGAGTAAAATTAAATTAAATTTAAATAAAATGAGTTAAATTTAAATTTAAAAACTATCTTAGGTTCCAGAAACAATGTAGAGACAGCAGCAATCAAAACCCACATGAGGTTCAGGGTAAATAGTCTCATGCTTTCCTGTCTATTATTAGTGCCCAAGCAAATTTATTTAAAGGTTTTACAGGTGTTCCCTGTGCATATATAGTACAAGCATACTGTTGAATGTAGTGCTAACATCCTCTCAGTGAACACAGATGTAAATCTTGCAAAGAGAGGCAGAGAAAAATTACATTGTTTTAAAATTTCCTCTTGAGAAAACGCTTGTTTTTTATTTTTTAACCCATTGCACAGCACAGAAATGGATGTGTTTATATTTAGGATGGAACAAAGTTAAACAAATTTGAAGCCATCTTCTAGCATGAAAATCCTTTATTTTCCTAAAGAATTCTCAAAAATTTGAATTGTAAGGGATTAGTCTCAGCTGGGTAACATGCTTAGATGGGGGCTGGAGAGTGAAGTCCCTCCCACTGTAAGTGAAGAGCAGGTTTGAGACCACCTGTGGAAGCTGAATAGGCACAAGTCTGTGGGGCATGATGGGATGCATCGCAAGGTCCTGAGGGAACTGACTGATGTGGTTGCCAAGCCCCTCTCCAAATCTCCATGACATTTGAAAAGTCATGGCAGTCAGACAAACTCTCCAGTGACTGGAAAAAGGGAAACATTTTTTCCTATTTTTAAAAAGAGGAGAAAGGAAGACCTAGGGAACTAAAGACTTGTGAGCATCCCCTCTGTGCCTGGGAAGATCGTGGAGCAGATCCTCCTGGAAGCAATGTTAAGATGCATGCAAGACAAGGAGGTGATCCAAGACAGGCCAGTATGGCTTCACTAAGAGCAAACCCTGCCTGCCCAGCCTGGTGCCCTTCCAGGAGGGAAGTGGTGGAGTGACTGCAGTGGTTGACAAGGGAAGACTGACTGATGTTATCTATCTAGAATTCTGTAAGGCTTCTGACATGGTCCCATATGAAGGACTTGGCAGTTCTTGTGGATGAAAAGCTGGACATGAGCTGTCGGAGACACCTTATTGCTGCCTTTTGGTATTTAAAAGGGACTTAAAAAAAGATGGTGAGTGACTTTTTACACTGGCAGATAGTGATAGCACAAGGGGTAATGGTTCTAAACTAAAAGAGGGGAGATTTAGATTAGATATTAGGAGGAAATTCTTAACTCAGAAAGTGGTGAGGCACTGAACAGGTTGCCCAGAAAAACTGGGGATGCCCCATCCCTGGAAGTGTTCAAGGCCAGATCAGATGGGGCTTTGAACAACCCGGTCTAGTGAATGGTGTCCCTGCCCATGGCAGGGGGGTTGAACTAAATGATCTTTAATGTCCTTCCAAACCAATCTATTCTATTATTTATAAACAGCAGCAGTGCTCAGCGTCAGGTGATATTTCAGGTCCAGCTAAATAACTCATAGAAATGAAGCTTAAGCTGTGACAGGGCAGTAGTAAATATAAAAGAGTGTTAGCCATTCCTCTTCAATTATGCTAGTGTTTGGGGTATTATATCCTGGTCATGTATTTTCCACAGGCAGTGTGTGGCTTCTTTTTGCAGTGTCTAAATCAGTCTGTGTGCTTGTCATTATCCCTACATGCTCCCAGATTTAATTAACAGCTAAGCACAGTGAGACTACCAAAATAGAAGGCAGAATCCTATCTTTACTCCTTATAATAAATCTCTTTTTGCAAATCTAATGGTGGGAAGCTAGTTGCATAAAATTGAATCTGAGCTGATATTAATAGGTAGACAGAAAATTGCCCTCATGAAATACTGTATTAGCTCCTGCAAAGGGCTGGCATAGTGATTACATATGCTTGGAAGATGCTGCTTCACTGACCTAAGCCTGAGATTGTGGATTTTGGAGAGCAAGAACAAGGCAGATCTTCATCTTTCCCCCCACCACTGATAGGGTATGGTGTGAGGCCTTACTAGAGTCTGTGTGTTGATCTTGCTCTTGAGCCTGATGATTTTTCAGCTAGTGTTTTTTGTGATTTCAGTATTCAGAGGCTGCTGTGGCTTCCCCAGGTGTTGCTGAATCTTGCTTTGCTGTAGAAGTCCTCTGTAGAAAACACTGTCAGTCCGCGTCAGCCACATGAAGTGCAGATTCATGTGCCTGTTAGGAATCAGGCTGAAGGCTGAGTTGAAAACCATTGATAGAGCAGGCTTGAAGATGCTTCTGTGTTAGCCCTACTCAGTTCTCCAGCCAGCTGGTGCTCTGCTGCTGAGCTTGTTAGTAAATTTTTCTTTTTTTTTTTTTCTTTTCATTTAACAAGGTGAATTTTAAAGGTATTCTAGCTGAAAGTTTGTCTTTCATAATATGTGTAACATGGCTGGAAGTATATCTGAGTGGTATTACTTTCTTGATGAGGATTCTTCAAGTTCCAACATCTATTTAGAATGAATTAGTAAATCTGGATATCAATGGTAAAGACACCACTGTAAAACTTCTGCTCAGACAACTTGTATTTTCTTTATTTTCTCTCCTTTCCCATTAAGCCCTTTTGGCCAGTCTTGTGCTTAAAGTAATTTATAAACATTTACCCCTTGCTTTGTATACAAACAGCTCTTTAAGAATGTGGTTCATTGCGTGGTCAAGACAAAGACGTTCAGCATTCTTCTGTTATAACAGGCTCATAGACATTATTTAGCTTATCTGCCCCAACCCAAAGGACATAAGGCCCAGGATCTTCTTCAAAAAATTGTCAAAAAAAAAAGGATTATTTACTGTGCTTGGGGAAGAAAACAGGCATGTTAAGAAGTGTCTTGAATGTGATATCATCTGCCTAAAGTGGTGGTTTGTTTCCTGGTTCCTCTAGGCTGTGATATGGTCCTGCTCTCCCCATTCAGCTCAAACCCTAAGCAAAGGGAGGTTTTTCCCTATCCTTGAGCCCTGCTCCATGGAGCCCCCTTCTGTCCCCACCTTCATCTCAGTTTCTTTCTGTGCATGTATGTTTTCCCTTTTTAATTCTTCCAGCAAAAACTTAAAAGGTGCTTCTCAGTTGTCAAGGCAAACAAAAGCAAGCTGGAACAAAGATATGCTGGATGGTTTTTAAAGCAAAGAAAAAATCATAATGTCTTTAGAAAACGTAGTGAATCCAAAAGCTTAAAGACTTTGCTCTGAGTCAATGACTCAAAAAATTTATGTCAGTGAATAACTGGGCAACATATCATCATCCTTTCTGTCTTCCCACCTCCTTCAACTAAACTTCTAAAAATATAACATCAAAGTGAGATCTGATCTGTTAGAGGGGAGTGAAGGAAAGGGAAGAAATTTCAGAAAATGTGTGAGTAGTAGGATCCCTGTGGCAACGTTTGCTTTAGTGCTGGATGTGCTAAATTTTAAAATAAGGCATTTCTGTTGATATTGCAACAGGTAAATATTTATTGCCGGTGTGGCCAACCTGTATGTCACAAGCTGTGCATGCAAACGCAGCTTCTGTGTCAGGGTTACTTCAAAGGGAATGATAGGTCCATACTGGGTAATTCAAATTCCCATCAGGGAGATGGAATTACTTCTAAGGACCTGCCAGAGTCAGTAATGCTGGGTGGCTTTGCCACTTCCCTGCATGTCCACATAAATCTCATCTAGATTAGGCAAGTGGAAGCTCTGAAGGAGTCTTCTGCCTATGAGCCACTCCTAGAACAATCCCTGACCCACACCTGTGATATGTGTCTTTGGCCAAAGGTGATTTAGAAATGTGGTTCACAGGCAAAAGAAGGCTGGTCTGCATAATGTGCTAAACAGAGAAGAACCACATAACACTGGTTGTCCAATTATTTTCAAAAATAATAGAGAAAACCTGATATATGTGTGAGCAATGGGCCTCATGAGACTTGTTTTATTCTGACTTTGTGTTCTGATTCTGTAGTGCCTAAACAGCTTAAGTTCTTGCTTACACAAGGCCGAGTTATTCATAACATTACTTTTAAGTTTGGATTTCCTTCCTGTTGAAAAGAAAAAGTCATCATCTAAATGGATTAAAAGTTCAACACATCTCTTCTCCCTGGTCCAGTATCTTTTCCCTCAAAATATAACTTTATTGCTTTTGATACCCTGAAATTAGACAACTGATTCAAAGTTGTTTTTTCATACATATATATGTTCTGTTTGTTCATATATATATAATGTTCTGTTTGTTTCCCCAGGGACATGGATGTTAAGAGGTTGTTTGGAAAAGTGACCAAGTTTGAGTAAGCTATCTTATTTGTGCATTGGAAGGCAGTATTTACACACATGAAGTAAATATAGGAGTCATTAAAACTATCCTTGATTCTAAAACATACTCCTGGTCTTCATGAAGATTTGACTGATCTTGCTAATTCTGCCTGGCCCCAGATAAGAGTTTCTGACTAAATAAAATATTTTTACAGCAGCTCACTGCTGGCTCCACTATAGAGAACTCTCCACATCTGCCCATATGTCTTTTCCAGAACTTCTGTTTGTAAAGGCAAAAGCTTCTTTCTTAAGTGGGTTCAGTGTTAAGCCCTGAAATAAGGATGTTTATCCCAGTTTCCAGTGGAAGTGGAGTTCTTGTGTTCTGTTCAGTTAGGAAGTTTCAGCTATCTTCTCTGTGGTCCTCTCACCCTTCTGTTTTTGGAATAGAAGGTTCCTGAGCTGCTGAAGTTAGATCCCAGTTTGAACTTCTCCAGTGTTTGGAGAAGCTTGGGTCAGCATCTTTTATAGAAAACAGTCCAGAGCTGAACTCTGAAGCCGATTCTTGTTGACCAAGCTCAGAGATGGCTGGAACCACTCCCCACTTCAAGCCTTCTATTCATCTCACACAAGCAGTTAATGCCAGATGTGACTGTCTAGACAATTTGAAACTCTTCTGGTGTATGGGCAGAGGTTTCAGCTGGGCATACCTCTATTTCTGGTTAAAGATTCTGTTTGTTCCTTACTTGTGAACTCATAAACCCTCTCCCTGAGATAAGTTCATATTTTAGCACTATGGCAGGAATTCTTCCTTGTGAGCTTTCCAGCAGCTGTTCCATAGCTTGAGCATAAAGTCACCATTTCCCCTCAGGCCCTGCTGCTGTTTCTGGGTGGAGAAGGGGTGGAGATGCTCTTCTAGCACACAGTGGGAAAAGGGAGCCGGGGAGGGTTGAAGAAAACTAGAGAAGGGCAGGAGGCTCGGGGAGCAGCAGCTGCTGTTGTTACAAGTGGAAGCACTGTAAAACACTGTCCTTTTCATTCCTTCCCCCGCATGGCCACCCTGCAGTGAGAAGAATGGCAAACAAGCAAGCAGAATAAACATGTGCTGCTGTACCCCAGGTCCTACAAGGAGTTAAAAGGCCATTAAATCCAGAAACAGAACTTGACCCTTTTTTTAAGATTTCAGACAGATTCTTCAGTCCCATCTGTTGTGGTTGAAACTAAGGTGATAGGAATCAATGCTGAATTCTGCATCTGAGGAGGATTTTAAAATAACAGGTTTGTTGATGTTCAGATAATCAAATGCAAGATTTGTTTTCCAGTGGGGAATTTCACAGAATACAGACAGCCTTGTTGTTCCTTCTGATTATGCTTCCTGGAATCTCTTGACTACTTTAATAGAGCTGGATGGTCTAAACATTTTAATGCTAAACTTGGGACATATGATAGCAATTTCCATGCAAGTGCAGTGGCACAAAAGTACAAGCAAGCAGCAGAGCTGTAACCTCTTGCTGCTTTGATGCACAGGGTTACCCTGTAGATTGGGTTCTGACTATAGCTGTCTCCTCAGAGAATCTTTATGTCCTATCTGGCTAAAAACGTCCAAGATACTAACTAGCTGGGGAATGGGAGCACTGCTAGCCCATGTGGCCTGCTCCTCTAGCCGCTTCTCCAGGAGCCTTGTGTGGTTTGGTCTCAGCTCCCTGCCTGTCTCTTGGTGCAGATGCTAGAAAGAGCTGGCAGACAGTTCATTAACAGCAGAATAAGGTTTAGATTTTCAAGGCCATATCCGTGGACCTGAGAGGTGCCTGGAAGTGGAGTAAGTGAGAGAGGAGTGCTGGGGAAGAGATTATATTTTTTTCTTCCTCTGGGTAGGAGGAATAGGAGCTGATCTCAAATATTTACCTCTGATACCAACACCATTCAAGGAAGATGCTGCTTTCACAGTGCCCTTTCCTAGTGCTGTGGGCACATTATAAGGTCATTGAGGAGAACTTGGCTTGTGTATGTGGATCTTGTAGCAAAAGGGTCTTTTCTTGCCTGTGCTTGGATAGAGCAAAAGGGTCTTTTCTTGCCTGAGAAAGGATATGATGCTTGGTAGGGTTGTGACACAGATCCAGCCTGGGTTGGTCACTGGCCTCTACAGCACAGAAAGCATTCTTTACCTCTTCTACCCCCAGGTTGTTTCTTTCTTGATTTGAATAGGAAGAGTAGTAGTAGCACATGTGGGTGATAGAGGGTACCTAAAAAGAGGTAGAGTTTCCTAAAAATGACTAAACCAAAATTAATGAAAGTCTTTTCATGTAAAAAACTCCTACATCTTAATTTTCTTATGAATCTTATGATTGGCGCTCAGTATTTAGGGAGAGAAGTTTATCAGCGTTTGTTTTCCCAATTCTATTTCCCCTGTTCATTGCTAATTTGCACACAGAACTTGATGCAACTGAATTGTTTTAGTAGCTTCTACATCTGAAAGAGAAAGTATTTAGGAACAAGCTAATTCTCAGCATGGTGAACGCTGGGAGTGTTAAAATCCATGGTATATATGGATTTGGAGGATTGTAATAGGATCTGTTCATTGAGGCCTAGGACTATAATAAAGTAACCTGAAATCCTCAAATACCAGATCAAGTAAGTTTCTTTTTGGTTATTTCTTGGTTCTGATGTCATATCTTCATGCAACAATGATTTTATATCAATGTTATAATTGTTAATATTGTATTTTATCTGGATTGAATAGGCCAGACTAAAGGAGTTATATATGAAGTTTTATTTTAAAACACATGTTGTTACAAGGACTAATGAAATAAATATTTCTTCCTTGATGCTTTTGTGTACTGTGAAAGGAAATTTTCTCCTTTTACCTTTCCTTTCCCAAGTTAGAAAGAATCTCAAATTAGATAAAACTGTGCTAGGGATATCTAGTCCATCTCTTTTTTTTTTCTTTTTTTTTTCCTGGGCTTAACTGGTTGCAAGATCATGAGAAATGGTGATAAGAAAGAGTCAGTCTGTAGTGACTGAAGTGTCCTGGTCACAGCTGTGAACACTGGTGAGTGGTGGTTGGTGAGGGCTGCTACTCAAAAGAGGAAGGATTAAGTAGAAACAGGGAATGTACCAACAAAGTATTGTGGTCCCATATGTGCATAATGCCCCAAATTTAGGAACAGTTGTATGCTGCCTTACCAGCCTACATGACCTGATCTCCTCTCTAGCTTTGTAGAGGGCTTAAAACTACTCGTGGTGGAATCTATCCATGGCTGTCCATGATGCATTATTGGATTTTAAACAAGCACAACCACACAAGATGAATGTAGGGTACAGAAATGTTAATTATGGAATTTTTTACCCTGGGTTGGTTGAAGTCATTGCAGTCTTCAAGTGTTTTATCAGATGTATACGTAAAGGGGTGGGAGGGCAGACATGCAACAGCATGCACCTTTCACTGTGCCTGGGGATGGTGTTCTCATAATACCAGAGGAAAGTTCAGGGAAATATGTACTCTTAGTAATTATATCCTGGCTTTCTGTGCAGGGTAATTTCAGTCTTTGCAGATGCCTTCATCTATTCAGAGAGTGTAGTGATAAAACTGCTTTTCTTCTCTCTGCTTGCTTTTACTTCCACCTCCATTTTTACTGTATGGTATCATAGCTTTTCCACTAGCAGCAAAGAAGCAAGCAATCATGATGAGTAATTTTTCTGTTCCCACAGGCAGAAATGAAGAACTTGTTCCTTCTGCTCATGCTAACAACGATGTCACCTTCTGCATTTTCAGTAAGTAAATGCTCTTCTGAACACTGTTACAAGAACTGAAAGATACTTCTGTTAATAACTGTCAATATCTGTAACTCAAGTGCTTTTTAGAAAGTATTTCTGAAAGAGCCAATAGGTTCAAGTCATCAGGCCTATTGTGGAACATCTTATGAAAAGTCTAACATGGCAATTAAATAATAGAATTCTGGTAGTGCCTTTGGTCCCTGGGATGTTATCTGCAAAGCAGTAATTGCTGTCTCCTGCTTCAAAGCTAGAGAGAGTTATCACTTGAAATAAAGAGAATGGATTTTTTGTTAGCTCGTTTTTCTCTTTTCTTTGGTCTTAGAAGTATTAGCTGTGTGGTTTAGCTTTACTTTATGTTAAGCCAATTTGATATTATCTGAAAAAGAATGCAGCTATTAAGAACTGGGATTCCTCTTCCTTTCTGAGTGAGAAGCAGGATCTTTCTGAAGTAAGTGCAGCTTGAGAACAGTTTCCCTGACTTGAAGTCAAACTTTATTAGTGAGTTGGACATCTAAGGTAAAAGATGTCCTGCAGAGTAGAGTGGAAGTGTTAGCAAAGGAAGATATTACGTTTGTTAGGTGTAAAGGAACAGAGAGTGGGGGGAAAAAGAGGCAATTATCACTTGGAGTAAGTGTTTTGCTTTCTAGGCCACCTTTGAAGACCAGGGATGAGACAGCAGAAATCAAGCAGAGTTTTTTAGTTGCCATGTTTTCTCTTACAGGTGGAAATATGCTTAAATGTTTGCTATCTCACATCTACTAAAAAATCATACTGTATGTTAAAAGAAATAGAAATGGAATATATTATATTCATTTCACCTGTCACCTGCTTATCTCCAATTTGGAGATTTTGGTGATTTTTTTGGAAGGGATATGACTGAAATACTCCGAGACTATGAAGGCTGACATTTCTCTGTAGCATTAGACTCTACCCCCTGCATGCAATCAATAGTTCCTCCTCAAGCCATGCTGAATGAAAAGAGAAGCTTTTGCTTAGCCACCACTTAAGTTCAGTTTCCCCGACATACTGGATCTCTCCAAATCATAAGGAAGCAGGAAGATCCAGCAGTACTGAGGCACTCTGCTGTAGTAATTCTCCATTTTGTTTCTAGTAGGGAAGTGAGAAATGGTGTTTGTTTCATGTGGGCCATTCCTTACCAGATGCTAATGCAATCAGGCTGAACCATAGCAAGAGATGGCCCACTTGCAAGAGCTGGAGCTGTCAGGACTGATTGTAGTGATGGAACTCAGGTCTGGGCTAGATCAAGCTGAGCACCAAAAGACTAGTGGGGCTTCCTGAACTCCCCCAGACAGAACAGCTCTGAAAAAGCAGTGCCTGTTTCACCTTTTATGATCTTTAGGCATTAGCTGATAGATCGTGTCTAATACTTACATTTGCTCCTAGACTGTACTGCCGATGTGCTAAAGTGAAGGCTGGCTTGAGGCTTGGCTGAAATTCATATTCAAATACATTTCCTCTGAACACCATTTCTTTCTATGGATCTGCATTTCTAGGATGAAATGCTGGATTTCGATTTATTCTAAATAAATCAACATCATTATTGTTTAAGGTGTTAATCTATTGAATAAACTTTTAGATTCCTTAACCAGGTTTGACACAAAGGGCAGAAGGTACACAAGGACATCAAAGTTAAAGTCATACAGGAAAAGTAAGAATTAGTGTGAGAACAGAGAAAGAAGAGATTTTACTAATATTCCTGTGGAGGAAAAGGTAGAAAACATGCACAAGACTAATTGTACCAGGTAGGACCACTTTGTTTTGCCCTGTATCCTGTCTCCACGTGTGCCACAAAATGTGTCTAGAAAAAAACTTTAAAAGGCAAGTACAACTTCCCCCAATACACTTCCAGTTTATGAACCCTTTGGGCTTGAGATGTCTCTGTTTCTCTTCCCTGAATTTGGTCAATGCCTCCTTGACACCATAACACCAAGATCCTACTCTTGAGAGCTAAATATCAACTCTCATGTAATGATTTATTATTATTAATTAATAAATAATAGCAATTTGGGATAGGATTTGTGTTTTCTCCTGTGCATCACTTAAGTTGCCTACATAAAATCTCCACTGTCATTTTAGTGATAAATCACTTATTCTATAATTTTTTCCTGTAGTTCTTGGCAGTATGTCTCTGGGTTTCTGTTGTCCTTTATTACCCTGTATTACCCTTATCATCTGCTTTCATTACTTGTGTGGTTTGGCATAACTAATTAATGTGTTGAGCCATTCAGGTTCCTTATGGAATTCTGCTGCTAATATCAGTTCTTGCAGAGGATGGAGATTTTACCCCTGCTTCTGTCTTTGGACCACCTGCTCATCATCGATTGAACTGTCCTTCTGGCTGCTTAAATTCCTTCAAAGCTTTAGGTGAAGGATTGTTTTGAAAGCTTTTTGGACTGTATCTGGCAGGTTACGCATGTTGACATGTTTGTGAATTGAAGAACTGCAATATGCTTAGAAGGATTTGCCTTTAGAAGTCCTATTGACTTTTTCCCAAACATCCTTTATTTATGCAGGTGCCTGCTAGTTCTGGTTTTTGTTATAACTTCTATTAATTTATCAGTTGACGTCAGTTTTATGCTCTCTGAATGTACAGTTCCATGGGTTCCCCTGGGATCATTTTGTAAACTGGTGTCAGATTTTCCGCTTTCCAATAATCACGTGTTGAAGTGGATTTAGCTGAGAGGGTTGTTTGTTAGTATGTAACAGTTTATCCATTTCAACCTTGAGTTCCTGTTAGGCCCCTTGGATAAACAATTTCTGGTGACTTCATACTGTGTGTTTTGTTCACTTTTCCAAATAAGTTTGGGGTCATAAAGTTTACTCACAATCATCCTCTTTGTAGAGTTTTCTGAATGTGCTCCATTTCTTTCACAAGGATTCCAAGAATTAATTTGACTTCTCTGCAATCTTTTCAGAGTTCTTTAAATTCCCTCGTCATCTCCAGGCCACCCAGAGTTTCTGTAAGTCTTTCCACTTCAGAAAAGTCACTGGTACTTGCTCTGCCTGCTGCCCAGCAAGCCAGCACAGTCCTGTGGGGCAGGATGGCCCAGGCTGTGCAGCACACCAGGCATGCACTGTATCCTGCCCAGCTGACAGAAAATCAGTGGGTGTGGAAGGAGCCAGCTGTAGGGTGGGACAGCCCAGAGAGAGGTAGCACTGTGAGGAATGTTGAAGAGTTGAACAGGGAACATGGAAAAGAGCTGGGAACCATGAGGGAGCGGGTTCAGTGGTGTAGGGAGAATCTGAAGTGTTTTGAGAAAATGAAGGTGTTGGGGAACTGCTGGATTTTACTGGATTTGTTAGAGGGAATATGCTAATGAGCCATGGCTAGGGCGAGAGGGGGATGAAAGGAAATGTACATAGTGAGGGTAAACCACAAGCCACTAAAACTAATGATGCTTGTATTTTTTTCCCTCATCTTCATAAAGCAGCTTGTCTTAATAAGATACTCACTTCTTCTGCATCACTTTGTATTTCACTTCCTGCTGTCACCATCTTGTTCACTTTCATTCTTGTTTTTCTAGTTTTACTCAAATACAATTCTTTGATTGCTTATTCATTATTCATAAAAATGATACTTAGCATTATTCACCTTCAAAGCTCTTTGCAAGCCTGCTGTGTCTGAGCCAAGATCAATGGTTAAGACAGAATTATAAAAAAAATGCTTTGCTGCTGTGGTTTGGATTAATTAGCTTATTTTTGGTAGTATTTTTGGCTAATATCCTAGCCAGTTGCAGATGGAATCATCTTGAAAATGCATACTGGCATAGCAGCAGATATCTAAATTATAAACATGTAAGATATACTGAATGTTTCATCTCCCTTTCAATTAAGTTTAAGGGTTGGATACCACATGTCATGCCGAGGTTAGCTATGTGGAAATATATTATTGGTGATCATCACAGTAGTACTGGGTAGTTTTTCTGGATATAGAAAGGAGAAGGAAATGGTTCATATCCCAAAGAGCACATGGTCTAAGGATACATTCCATGTGGGTTGTTTTTGTTAGGGCCCTGAGGACACTACTAGGCTTTACTGGCCCTGACTGGACTCTCCACACCCAGCCCACTGCCTAAGACCCCCTTGTAGCCTCCTGGGGCTGCTGACTCCTGCCCCAGTGATGCTGCAGTGGGGGTCTGCACAACTCTGCCTGGCCAGCCATGGACCCTGATGAGTCAGGCCCACCTGCATTCCCATCTCCCAGCCTGGTTTCAGGTGGAGGTGCCCAATCCCTAGGGCTGCTGCCATCCCCTGGCTTGTGCTGCTCCCAGCTTGCAGTGCTGTCCTGGGAGAGCCTCCCACTACTGGCCCCTAGCCCAAAGGGAGCAGCCAACGTTTGGGGCACCTTGACAATTTTCTTTCTTTTTCCCTTTCCATTATTAACTTTTCTCTCAGAAATTAACTTTTCCCTAAGCACTTATTATTCAAAATTAACAAAGTTGCATTTTTTCACTCTAGACTTCCTATTTGCCAAGACTTTGAAAACCATTACAGACGTGATAGTGGTGATAGTTTTCTTTTATAATGCTTGGTTTTCACCCTTCTTTCCTACATGTTTCCTGAATGAGGCTACGGTTCAGGGTGCGTCAAAATAAATATTAACCATATTTCAGAAACTGTAAACACCAGGAAGTAGATATTTATCAAATAAAATGATGCAGTGTTATTTCAAAGATACTAAGAAAGGTTAAAGAGAGAGAGTCTGGTTTTGACTTTAGTTTTAAGCCATGGAAGCACTACATAACATAACCGTAACAGCACATCACTCATTTTATCATTGTGAGCAATATCTGTTTTCAGTGGGTAACAGCCATACAGGGCTTTGTCATCACCCTCTATTTCCCACCACGTTCTCCCTGTCAGCATTGAGATTTTTATCTGACCAGTGGAACCTAGCAAGCCTGTGAAGCTGCCACAGAAGTCACAGTAACAATGTTTCAGTGTTCAAAATGATGCTGTAGTTCCAGCAATGGGCCAAAGCTATGCAACCTGCTGGGCTAAAGGTTGCAGTGGCCTTGTCCAAAACCTCTTGGGCATAGCATGGCTATCAGTAACCAAGTGCTTTGAGCAGCGACTGTTGGAGTGGTGTAACAGGATGTTTTGTTGCTGCTTGTCAGTCTGGAAAAGCAGCACAAAAAAAAAATCACAAAATAATTCAGGTTGACTATCTCTGAGTCCTGAAAGGTGCCCAAGGAACAAGGGTAAGAACTTGCCTGCGATGTACAATGTTTGGACGTGTGACTGCAGAACTCCACTGCTCACTTGGGACTGCATAGTAAATTGATATTTGCTTTGATTGCTCGCTAGTATTTGAGTTGCAACAAGGCACTAGGAAATTATTTGACTGAATCACTTGTCCACAGTTGGTGGTACGAACTTTGTGGATTACTGCCTGCAATGCAGTTGTCTGGGAAGCACAGTCCTCTTCCCATGCATAGTTTTCTATCCATCTCATCAAACTGACTGGAAAGTTTTTCAAGGGCCCCTTTTAATTTGTTCCTACATAGTGCCGGCATTTTCTGTCTTTCTGAGTCAAGTCCCGTTCATAGCTTCTCTTCTGGTGCATGTTTCATATACAAAAATAAACATTACATGGTATATAATAAGCTATCTAGGACACTTTTCCAGAATTCTTTTGTTTTCATGCGATACACACTGGGATTGTCTTTGCAGATGAGGTCTGGAGGTCTAATGACTCAGAGGCATAGCTTTTTACTTGCTGATGATATCAGATACAGTTGGCCTGGTAACAGCAGATGCTGCAACTACATCAGCAGTACGTCTGTCTAGGAACTGATGAAAGCAATGCAGTGTTCATAAAAATGAAATCCCTGGCCTTCTAAACTTCCATACCACAGCAGCCTGTATGCAAATGAGCCCTGAGAGCATGCAGTGCCAGAGTCATGGACAATATCAATATTCCCAGAAAGGACACATTGCTGGTGTCTTAACTGGCCATAAAACTGGACAGAGCAGTTGGGCACTGACTGCTCTTTCGGGAGTTTTTAGAAGTCAGGAAAGATGGTTGTATGCATTTTCTCACTTCTCTTGAAACATTAAAATACATACTTAATGCAGATAAAGAAACTAGATTCTCGTACGCATGTTAGGCTGAAGCAAGGGAAGAATGGAACCAAATGAATTTGTAACAGTGATGAAGATTGTAGATTTTTCATTCTGAAATCCATGAGGGAATGGAATTTAGTTGTCCTGGCTGACATGAGATAAAAGCATTCCAGAAAGTGAAAAAAGCAGAAAGAGGCTTTTGGAACAGAAACTGGCTGACAGCATCTAAAAATGTCCTGTTATTAGGTTATGTAATAATATATTTATTATTTATTATAAATATGCAGCTTTATATTTGCCTGTATACACGTGTGCAGTTACTGAAGTAATGAGGACTGTACACAGATTTCCAAATATGGGAGTTGGGCCCCTATTAAAATGTTTCTCTGGCACTGTACAGCTTTGGGAGGATTCTTTTATCTGATGTTCCTTTCAGGGTATAAATAAATGGAGTGATAGTGAGAAAAATGATCATTCCTGCACTCTGTGGATGCATAAGCCTTACAACAAAGAGTCCCTGCAGATTTTACTCTCTATAGAAGGAATAAATAATGCTAGTTTCTGTAGGAGAGATAGTGGAATATTTATCAGGGTGGTGTGTGTGTCAAGGAAGGATTTTCTATCCTAATTGCCTTCCAGTAATCTGAATTTCAAATGCTCTTCCTTTGGATTTTTATCTACATGTTTCCTTCTCCCTTATGCTAACTGAAAGGTCCCTTGTTTCCAGGGTGAGCTAATACTGCTCCTAAATCAGTCAGTTGATACAGAGGAATAAGACTGCTGAGAAACAGTGGTAGCATATTTTATTCTTTTGAGGGTAAGGAAGGAGGGATTACAGGGGGAGGAATTAGGTGTCTGAAAGAAAATCTTCAGAAAATAAGATTGCTGAAAATACCTTGCTGAAAGCTAAAACTGTATTGTTGGGATTATGCCCAGAAAGGCAAATGAGAATGCAGAAGACAAACAGTGAGCTCAATATCTGGAATGAGAGAATGGGAGAAGGATTTGGCACAGGGTCAGGGAGATGTTGACTTGGTCAAGAGGAGGTATGTAGAAGTGGCTGTAACCTGGGTAGTGCCATTGAATGAACGGGACGAAGGCAAACAGAGTTAGTCTGACTAGAGGTACTAAAAAAAATTGCACAAAACTTGTGTGAAGAAAAGTAAGTATCTGGGCTAGGAAAAAAGTGTTTCACATTAGAGGAATATAGGTAATAATTTGGGGTGACTCTGCAGCTAGATAGTTGTGGGTAATTTGGTAGTAAATGTATAGTTTTGACTGGCTAATATTTCTGACTGTTGCTCTGCCAACAGCAGGGAATTATTCCTTAAAACATGGTGAAGTAAAGAAACAAGACTGTAACTTGGACATACAGTAAAGCAGGGAGTGTGTGTGGAAAATTATAAAACCTGTCCAAATGGTTTGGATTTGGACAGGTTTTAACCATTGCATTAACCCATGCATCCTGCCTGAGCTGGACTCACTGGATGATTTATTAGACTAGCTCCTATTTCTAGCAGAGGCTTGGATGTTTGTGTGTGGAGGCGAATTAGATCTCATCACAATAATTTTTTGCCTTTTTTTTGCCTCTGCCTGCCTACTCTTCACTACCACAAATATATTAGTGCCCAAATAGCATGCACTGCCTTCTCAGTTGTACAATTGTATACATAAACTGCCCCACAGGTGCAGCTGCACAGCAAACCCAGTTTTTACAGTATCACTCACCATGTAACCCTGCACTTACATTCCCTTTCCAAGCAGAATTAATCCTGCTGCATTTTGCAAAGATTAATTTTTTTTCCTTGGGATATTGCCATTCTTCCCACTAACCACACGTGTTCTGCTTTATGTGGATCCCATCAGCTGCAGTAGGCCTTTTTTTCCCTGAAAATGTGATATTTCATATGTATCCAAGACAGTGTATTTTAGTTGGATCCATCACACTTGTAAATTTTTGTCTATAGTATTATGGTTATTTCTCTTAATGTCAGATCCTACTTTCTAAATACAAAATTAATTAAGGCTGTAGCTATTGATGGCCCAGACCTTGACATCATAATTGGACACTGTTGGGTAAGGGGAAAAAGGGTCCATATATGGAATTCTGTTGCAGTAAAAAGTGCATTCTGGGGCTTTTCTTTCTGTTTCCTTTACTTCTCTTAAGTACTGGACTTAGAGCCAAGGATTTGGGTTTAAGTGGCTCTATTGATCTGGTGTGGAGTGACAGTGCTCATAGTCCCTGAAGTAATGATTTGCCTTTGCTGCCTTGCTGAGAGGAAGATTTTATCCTCTTAGATCATTATTCAAAAGTGCTGAGATTCTATGAATAGACAAACAGTAGCAGTTAAGGGATATTATGAAGCTGGATGTGCTATATGGCTTCAGGAAGCTAATACTCCTAGATGTCAGAGGCCTGATCTTTCTGATGTATTACTCTGTGCCACTTTTCATGTGAGGAATACAGCACAGCAAGACAGCCTTTTTTGCAAGAGAACACATAGGATCTCTGCTTCATTTACTTTTTTTTCCTTTTATCTCATGTTGCCATGTCTTTTTGCTGTGTCTGTAAGGTTTTTTATTTACAGGGCCACCGGATGAAACGGCAGGTTGATGTCTGGGGGAGCTGGGGTGAATGGGGCAAGTGCAGTCGGAGCTGTGGCGGTGGAGTCAGCTTTCGGCAACGGCGCTGCTATTCCCAGAGGTGAGGGCTAACCTCCTTTTCTTTCTTTTTTTTTTTTTTTTTTCTTTTCTTTAAATATGTTGTACTGTTACTGAGCTCCTGCAGTTATGTTCCAGTATACATACAGAAAAAAAAAAAGACTGTGTTTGATCCCAGGGGAATGAGTCCACTTTGAGATGAACCTCAGTTTCAGTCTTGTCACTGCTGTTTTGAGTAGTGCCCTCTTCAACACATGCTTGCATTGGCTCCTTTGATAGAGCACAGCAGTTTCTGTGTGAGTTTTGAGGCTGTGCAATCAGAGGATTGGCATGGTAGCAGCTGTTCAATCAGGTCTAGTATGGCAAGCCCTGGGGGAGATGGAGAACAGGCCAGAGCAGTTGGTTTCTCTCCCGAGAGGTGGTGACAGTGCTGAGGTTTCCTCAAGTTTATGATTCCCAGGATGGCAAATTGCCCCAGAATTTCACTCCCAGAAGAGTGAATTTGGCTCAGGCAGAGTTAGCACTCTGCCACCTCATTTGCAGCTGGATTAGCTGCATCCTAGTGAGGATGATGACTGGTTCTGCACCTATTGGGAATGATGGACCTTAGAGGTCCTGTTTTCGATGAAAACAAAGCAAAGGAGGAAAAAAACCCCAGACTCTCAATAATATCCTGAAAAAAAAGAGCCTCTCTCTATTTAGAGAAATGAGAGGAGGTTTTGTAATGGAAGAAGCCAGAGCTATGAAGCACTGCTGCTTCCCACACAGAATAAAGAAAGGTCTCTTTTGAAGGTTGCCCATTAAGGTTTATACCTGCTGAATCCTGGGACCCGTCTCTCCATTTTAGGAACACTGAGGTGTTAGGCATTGATTGGCTTTTTAGATAAATTTCCTCCATAATTGTTACTCTCCATAATTCTCAGCTGTGTTCATTTGACTGGAATAAGAGTGTTGCACACTTTCCATAGGCATGTTTAGCTTTTCCTAGTAAGAGGCCTATTGTGCACAAAAAAATCAAGATAGATGATGCACAAAGATATTCTGAATTGGCTGCTATCCTCCTGCTGCTCATAACATGTTTCTCTTTCTTGTATGGACACTTGGTCCTTTGCTGGTGGACAGTGGACTAAAATCTCAGCTTCCATTATTTAGTTGAAACGTTGCCCTGAAGAGCTGTATTGCTGTTCATGATGTATGTCTCATTCATGCCAGAATACAAACCACAGCATAAAATAGCACTAGAAAATGCCAGGTTGCTTTGGTGGTGAACAAGTTCATTTTAGTTATTTTGCTGTTTCAGGGAACTCTGTGAGGGTGATATGCTCGGTGGGAAGGTGATAGGTAATGTCTGCCACGAGATGACTTTTTGCTTGTGTATTCTTCAGAGAGCTCCATGTATTTTCTCTGTCTTCCAGGACAGAAGGTCCTTTCAGTTGTGTTGGACCTACACGAAGCTATCGATCATGTAATGTTCAGGTATAGTGCTCTGGTTTTGGATTTTCCTGCCTGTTGTTTCTTTTCTCCACACAAACATCATTCTTATTTCTGATGTTTCCCCACACAAACATCAGAAAGATGATGTGACTATTAGTTTCTGTTTCTGTGATGTCACTGGCAGATGCAGTTCATTAACAGTACCCCTTCAAAAGTATATTGAAATTATGCCCCTAATTTAAATAAGAATAAAACCCCAATTTTTTATTGTACACTTTATTTTCCTCCTTTTTTAGAATAGTCCAATGCAAACATTTTCTCTTCCAAACAGAACTGCCCCGAAGGCTCCCAGGATTTCCGGGCAGAGCAGTGTGCAGAGTTTGATGGGACAGAATTCCAAGGCAAGAAATATAAGTGGCTTCCATATTATGGAGGTAATGATAAACATGTGGGGTTACCCTTCATCGCTACCTATAAACAGTATGTTTTGAAGTGACTGTAATGTTTTTTACTGTAGTATCCTTGCAGGGTACTTACTTGGAGTTGGGGGCAGGAGTTGGCATGGAAAAAAAACCTTTTGCCAGCAGCAAAGAATTGCTGTCCTGAAGACACTGGATGCATGGGCCAAGAGACAGCATTACAGCAATATATACTTGTCTCTTGTAACAGCCATTCCTTCAGAAACATTGCTCAAGGAAATCTGGAACTGGTTGCAGCTAGGTTCTGAAGTATTAGAGGACCAGAAGTTCTGCTGTATTTTACAATATTAGCAAAAGAATATTAGCAGAGCACAAGAGAAGCAAATGTATATATTAATGAGTGTTTCAGAAAATACAACATCTCTTTTCAATCAGCCCATGCTTTCTTGAGGAACCAGCTCAGAAGGCAGGTGTGGGAACCAGGGGTCCTTGCTCTGAGCTTTGATATGGTGTCATTCACAGTTGGTTAGCAAATTATGAGGGATTTTAAGATGGCTTTAAAGGGTTTTTGTTGACAAAATAACAGTTCGGTATCAACACTTGTTCTCATTCTAGAAAGGCCTGTACTCCAAGGGAGTAAAAGAGCAATGCTACTAAGGAATAAACAAATATCCAGTTAGACCAATGTCCCCTGAGGAAATACATGCATACAGTGAGACTTTACCAGGGTATTTTTCCAGCCTCCAGCAATTCGTGACCCAGAAATTCGTTCAATATCTGCCACTTAATATCAGTCCACCCCTCTGTCTCTGCTCCTGTGATCTAGAACTAGGCTCCTGGTGCAGAGTCAAGCTATTATATAATATGTTTCTTTTTTCTCTCTTGCCAGCACCTAATAAGTGTGAGTTAAACTGTATTCCCAAGGGAGAAAACTTCTACTACAGGCACAAGGAAGCAGTGGTAGATGGGACTACCTGTGAACCTGGCAAGCGGGATATCTGTGTAGAGGGAGTTTGTCAGGTTAGTCATCTTGTTACCTTCATTCACCACTGGGTCTGTCAATCTTTCTGTTGTCTCCCTTTGTTCTACTTGACCTTTCATAATAGCATCAGAAAAGGTGAATCATTCAGTTTCAAGGTGCTGAGGAGCATGTGGACAGCATTTATATGGCTCTGGATGTGAAACAGTAGATTTGAGCTTTGTTGTTTCTCTGTCAACTCTTTTTCTGCCCTATCCTGGCTTTCCAGGCTCCCTAGATTCAGGCTTTCTCAATAGATCTCTCCAGCATTTGGCCTTTTTTTTTTCTCCTCTGTCATTATTCCTATTAATGCTCCTGTGCTCTAACAGGCCGTTGGCTGTGATAATATGCTGGAATCTGCCAAGAAGGAGGACAAGTGCTTGCAGTGTGGAGGAGATGGCAGCACCTGCTATGGTGTGAAGGGCACTTTTGATGTGGCCAGCCTCCCCAAAGGTACAGATGATCCTAGGTAGTTTCGGCAGGTGAGAAGGAAAGAGCTAAACCAAAAATCAACTGCTACAAGGGCTAGTGGGGACACCTGCTCACGTGATTGTTATAGGCATGCTTGGATGTTTGCTTGAAATATCTGTATAGTGTGTGGCCTTAGCATCAGAAAAAGTACTGTTGGCCTTATCCTGGGAATCACTTCCATAATCTGTGTCCATACTGAAGTACTTGCCATGATGCTGATGTCTTTTCCTGCTCCCTCTCCAGCAGGTGCTATAAATGCACCATAACCTCACCATACACCGCCTTTGTGAGGCTTTCCAGTGTCTTCATAGCCCCACCAGGACACGTGGAAGGCTAGAAATGGGACTGCATCTTCTGCATTTGGCCAATTCTGAAAAATTTCAAGATGTCATCTGCACTTGTGGTCACATCTCTCTATGCTGAACTCCAATATGATTCTTGCTGAAATTCCAAAAATTTCAAAATGTAGAAAATGGACTTTTTGAGGCGTCATTGGAATTTTTGACACCTGGACTGATCTGTGGATGTAGGGTGAGGCTATTCAGCATGCAGTTAAAGTGACAATGGTAGTACTTTGTGTCACCAACAAAGAGCTCATCTAGTTGTTCAGGCACCAGTGAAACCATGAGCATTTTGACACAGAAGAGTGCTGTGTGGCATTCACAGTCAGATATTGAATAATGCCCCCTTTTTTTTTTTCAGGTTACAATCAAATCTTTATTATCCCTATGGGAGCCACAAGCATCCAAATTAAGGAGGTTATGCCCAGCAGGAACTTCCTAGGTATGATTGATGTCAGAATCTGTGTGTCAGTGCATTTGGATTCCAGCCATTATGCTAAAATCTGGTTTTCAGGTATGGGGTTTGGGATGTTTACCTTGAGGACTTTATATGGCAGAGTGAAAATCTGAATATCAGGATCTGAATATTGAGTATCCTTGAAATGTGAGTGATGCACAACTCTGAGCTTCGCATCTACCTCATTTTTTCTCCTGTGGAGATCTTGCTGTTGGGTGGGGAATAAAAATATCCAAACCACATTGAAACTTCCTGCCTGTAACTTTACAAGGAGCCTAGTTGATATACCAAAATTTGGCTATGACTTCTGTTGTTTGGTAAATGCAAACCCTACCTACTCTTGCCATCTAGAAGCTTGGGGTGGGCTTCTTTTCCCCATAGATTTCTTCTGGGTATTTATACAGCCTCAAACTCTGCAGAGAGTGAAAAGGAGGGAGAAAAGGCCTTGCCTGGCTTTCTGGGCAGGGCTGAGGAAATTCCACTGGAGAAAGCAAATACTCTTCTGCTTTCTGAGTGTTCCATCACTCAGTGCTTTGTACAAATCAGTCTGGTGATGTTTTCCCTTGTAGAAAACTGGATTCAGCACACATCTTGCTTTTTGAATAGAGTTTCTGATGAACCAGATAGTGGTGTCAAGGCAGTGGAGTGTGAATCCCACATCTTAATGGCAAACAGGACAAAGGCTGACATCTGCTGTGCCCCAGCAACTAACAGTGGGGAATGCAGAGGCAGGGCAGGAATATGCTGGAGGCATTTGGCCGTGCAGTAAAAAAGTGCTTGATCTGCAGCAAAGCTTGCAAGAACCACTGTTTGAATGTGCTGCAGCTTCTGCTAAAAAAGCCATACAGGAAAGGAAGGACAGCATTGATGGAGGATGATGGTCACCCTCATTTTCTTGTGACACAGTATTGAGTGGAAATGGGAGCAACCCTGTGGAGTTCTTATGATCCTCTTTCTCTGGCATGTGGGTTTGTCCAGCTGTCAAGAACGTGCGAGGGGAGTATTACCTGAATGGGCACTGGACAATTGACTTCAGCCGCGCGCTGCAGGTGGCCAGCACGGTGCTGCACTATGACCGTGGCTCGGAGGGTGATGTGGCCCCAGAGCTCCTCCATGCCCGGGGTCCCACCTCAGAACCCCTTGTCATTGAGGTGAGCAGCTGTGCCTTCCCCTGCTGACACTCTGCTCCCGCTTTGCGCAGTGGGAGTGCACTGGCAGATACCACTTGGGAAAAAATGGAGATATGACAGGGCCCCCAGCAATCTTACATTCTGTGGGCCTTCAAGCTAGACCAAGGTGGTCTTCTTGCAGAAATAGCACTTACTACTGCTCTGGTTCTATTGCTCAGAAATGAGCAGTGCAAGGCTCGATGTTGGTTTCCTGCCTGTTCCTTTGGGCTCTGACTTTAAGGGAGGCAAGAGTCAGCACCAAATGGTGTTGGGGCAGGGACAGGTTCCAGGACACTGCTTGTTATACTGTGCTCTAGGGCAGGAGACATACTTGCTGTTCCAGGAGCAGCTGGATCCTCTAAAGCTGAGAGGGATGAATGTTCCCTTCTCTGAAAAATAATGCTCTCCAGATTATGATAGAAGGCAAGGAGAAAATACAGTGCAGAGAATTAGTGCTTCTTGAATGGGAGGGGTGCAAGTCAGTTCAAAGCCTCAGACATGGTGGGGAAATGCTGTGAAGAGGAAGAGTGTAATTTCCCTGACTTCCTCACATGCTTTTGCAGCTCATCAGCCAGGAGCCAAACACAGGGGTACAGTATGAGTATTACCTGCCTCTGCAAGGACAGGCCTCGGGTTACAGCTGGAGCTACAGTTCCTGGAGCGAGTGCAGCTCTGAATGTGGAGGAGGTAAGGGGAGAGGACCTGATCCATGGTGGCTGCTGTGGGGTTTATATCCACACCCTGCAGGCAGTGTGACAGTGTGCTGCCCTCTGCAGCAGCTTCCCAGCAGTCTCCTGCTAGAAGACATCACAGGTATCTGCAGAGTGTTGCTGAGGTTTTGTCAAGGGAGGGCCATGCATGGAATCACAACAGGATTGTGGCCCATGCCTTGTTCTGTCTTATTTTCCATTCCCTAGTCCTCAGACTTATTACTAGGACCTGCTAAGAATCTTCACAGATAGCCTTTGTTTTGTTTTGCTCCAGGTTTTCATAGTCTTTTCAACCGCTTGAGAGGTCCTCTCCAAAGAGACCTGGCCTACATTAGTGAATCACATAATTCTCCTCTGCCACATTCTGGAAGATTCCCTCTCTCCAAGAGGACTGTCAGATCTCCTGGGGTGTCCCAATATATTCAGTTTGTAGATTCTTCCATGAGCAACATTATGGATTTTAAGCTTGAAAGAAAAACAAACCAAAAACTTCAATCAAGCAAAAAACCCTTCTCCAGCTTATTAGTACATAGAGTTCTTATCAGCCTCTTCTGGGTTTCTGTGCTAATGGCCATTTTGGCAGCTTTTGCCATATTGAGATTGTAGGTGTTAAAGTTGTCTTTGCCTGGGCACTCAAACCCTGTAGGAAGCATGAAGAGTTGCAAGTTTTACTCCCATATCCAGTCTTCACAAGACTGACCTTTTAAATCTAACAGGACCCCCCACTGCACACATCTTGCAGGGCTCCTTCATGAGCAACTTATGGGTAGGGCACTTCCCTTGTGAGTCCCAATCCATAATATAACAGGAAAATTTCTCTCAGCTACACAGAACTATACTGTCTCCCTTGCTCTTCCAGTAGGATCCTGTAATGTGGGAAGGCATCATTTGTCCATATAGTGAGAGATAGAGAACTGCACGTCTCTTTTCCAGAATGGCTGGGACAGGCGTGCGTTCTACATGACTTTAGAAACTTGTCTTGCCAACCCCAGTGCGTTGCAAACCTAGTCCTGGGTAGCTTGTGTTGATCAGATACTCTCTTGCTTGTCCTCTAGGTTTCCAATCCCGCTGGGTGTTTTGTACCATAGACAACGAAATTTATCCAGACTATATGTGCAGGAATAAACCACAACCAGACAATAACCGGACGTGTGGCCATCAGCCTTGTCCCCAGACAAAACGGTACAATTTCTTTCCTTCTCCTGGACTCTGATTTCTTCCTGAAGTGCTTTTGGAACCGAGAAAAAGAGTGACCCTCTCACTTCTGCCTTCCAGCATGATTCTCTCCAAGGAGATACTTCACTTCTTAGAGAAAGCCAAAGACAAAAAAATGGGGATGATAACACAGTGAGGAGCATTTTTGTATGCACAAGGAAAGAGCTTAATACATCCTGTGTTCATTTTATAGACCAATTAAATTTGCCTTCCAAAATAGAATTGTGGAAGACAGTTGTCTAGCCCATGTAGGAGATATGAAACAAATTCTCTGGCTTTTCTTCTCTTGAGCTGGAGTCTACAAAGACAGAGTAGGTCTGAGCTTGTGTCATTTTATGTCATTTCTGCATTCCCAGTGTCCTTTCTGTTAGAAAGGGATAAACCCTGGAGTCTTTTTGTTCTCCATAATTTTCAAACCCTTTCACCCAGCCATTTCCACCTTGTCCCTTACAGCTGGCTTCACTTGGCTCTTAATGCGCATCCAGAGCTGTAACATGAGCATTAGCCATGTATCTGTGTATGAATGGAAGCCTCTGAGACTGCTGGTGTGCATAAAGGGCACCTGGGAGGATTTCTGAATACATGTTAGCCTGTAGCTACTTGTTTTAAGTTCTTTAAAACCTTTGTTCTATATATAAAGGACTTCTTACATCTACCTGCCGCAAGCCTGGAGTCACAGCGGCGCTCGGAGCTCTCAAATGAAGAGGTAACAAAGAGAAGGAAGTTACAGAAAGCACAGGAAGGCAGCTGCTCTCTGCTGCTCTCCACCTAAGTTGCCTGCTGAAGTCCATGGGGGCTTTCCTCTTTGGCACTGGTGGTAGAAGTGGGTGTTGCTTTGCTTTTGATTCTTGCCAGTGAAAATGGTGGTGGAGGGTGCTGGCTGGCAGCTTTGCTTGGGTGACTGCACGTGCCTCTGGTAACTTGATTCTTAGGGGACTGAGAAGGGGACAATTTCTTCATAGCTTCTGCCTGCTTATTCTCATTTTTTCTCTGGAATCAGGGTAAAGAAGTTCTGGAAGAATTTTTAAAATAAATTGACTTATCAAGATAAATAAAAGAACATAAATGAAAAGAGATCAATTGGGCAATTGTAACATTGGCCAACATGCCATAGTGAAAGCATTAGGGTTTCTTAAAAGTTCTTTCTTTGGCATGGGCACTATAGCAGGCAGAAAAGAGCATGTAAGGTGCAATGACTACAAGGGTGTGACAGATACAATAATGTACACTGAGATATGAGAAGTTAAAAGTATCAAAAGCAACAGTTGTCCCCCAGCAAGCTGCTAATAGCTTAGGACTGGCAATTTTTGCCCTCTGATGAGGGCCCCGGCCTTATGGTTGACCTTGTCTTACGAAGGAAATGAAACAAATGTCAGAGCAATGAAACAAATGTCTTGACTCAACTGAAGGAAGCCGTAGGTGATCCCATCTGGTTGATAGAGCCTTTCCAAAACTGTGTATTTGCTTTAGAGGAGGCAGAATACAGTTGTTGGGGGGAGTTATTCCCATTGGAGCTTTTGAAAAAAACTTGATCAATTAATTTGTTATAAGCCCTGCAACCACATCATTGTAAATGGCTTCTACTGAATGTATATCTTCCCTTTCCAAAGGAAACATAGTGAAGGCCATTCAATTTTGGGTTGACATTTGCATCTTTAGCAATAAAGAAGGATGTGTTTAGGAGCAGACTGTGGCAGAGTCTACTGTGAAATTCCTGTTAGGATGTGAATGTGAATTGGCTGGCTGAAACTTGGTTAAGGGTGGCAAGAGCCAGACTAGGGAAGTAGTTGGAATGCTGGGGGAGAAAATGTGAACTGCCTTCACTCCCTGGCTGGGGCTTACTTGGCTGCAAGGGGACAAAGCATCTGGCAAGCAGATCCCCATGATGTTCCCCCTCCAAAACCAATGCCTTTGGACTGCACTGCATGCTGGATTTGGGGATGAAACACCATATTGTCCCTGAAGCCAGGCCATGAAAGCTGTGCTTCCAGCTACCTGGCCAGCTCTGAGAAGCTGGAGTGGCCACAGGTAGAGATTTTAGCATTTAAACAGATTATTTTGCAGACATTCTTCTTGTTACCAAGGGTGTATCATTTCTGCAGCAGCTTCAGCAACCAAAGGCAGGATAAAATCTATTTATATTCTTGTGGGCTTTTTGTATGTGTGCTGCAGTTAGAGAATTTGACTCATGGGAGGAATAAACCAGCCTTCTACTGGCTATCAGTGAAAAGTTAAGCACTTCTGAGAGTGTTTGGCATGGTTTGTAGGATGAGCGAGGACTTGGCTTGGTCTTACTGTTTCTGATAATGTCTGGAGTGTACAGTGTGGGTTTTTAGATTGTTGAGGTAGCTTTTCTTTTAGCTGATCTGGATTGTTTACTTTGAGCTTTTTCTTTCTTTTTCTTTGACATTCTATTCCAGGCATAACATTTTTGCAGACTTCAGGAGACGAAAACCCATGGAGAGAGATCTTCCCCTTCTGGAGAGCTCTGCATTTCCAGAGAAACAAGTGTTTTGTAATGTCTCTGGAGTGGGACTAATGCTCTGCATTGCCAATTAAGCTGGGCACGCTTGATCAAATGGGAACTCGCCTCTGATTCTGTTCTGCAATGGGACATCATCCCTGTTTGATTTCTACAGGGATGTAGCACTGACTCCTCTCTGCCTCCAGGCAGTTTGGCTGGGCTTACATTTTTTTTTGGTTGACTTTTTGACCTGCAGGTGGAAAACAGGAGAGTGGGGATCCTGCTCCACTACCTGTGGCGGGGGCACCCAGACTCGCTCTGTGTACTGCGTGGCCTTTGACGGGCAGAGCTCGCAGGGGGTGGTGGATGACGCCGAGTGCATGGCCTTCGCCCAGCAGCCGCGCCGCAGCCAGCCCTGCAATGTCCGGCAGTGTGCCAGCTGGAGCACGGGGCCCTGGTCCGAGGTCAGTGCCCCATGGCAGGTAACACCCTCTCGGCACCTACTGAAGGAGGATCTGCCAAAGCCTGGGGACAGAGAGCCAGGCTCCCATTCTGGGACTACAAAAGGCATGTGTCCCTTGATAGGTGGTGTGCAGAGGTATAGAACTCGTGCCTGCAGCTCTCCGATGCCCTCCTATGAACACATCCCTGTTCCTCAGAACTGTGCATGTCACTGCACCTCTGCTCTCCTCATTGCATATTCTCTCTTCACTGCTCTGCCAATCCTTTCCCTGCTGCTGTGTTTTTATCAGACCCCCCACACCCGGCACTGGCTTGGTTTCTGAGCCAGGCCTGGTGAAGGTAGAGGGTGGGCAGAAGAGCTGCTGTCCATCAACTGAGGATGTGCAGTAGCACACCCTCCTCTGTGAAGCAGGAGCTCATGGCTTCTACCTGTGCTGGTTATTTCCATGCATTTTGCTGTCTTGGCATCACCAGCCCAGGACAGCAATACCACCATCACAACCACAAGATACTCTCAAAACACTGGTGACCTGCTGTCTGGACAGGGCTTCTCCAAACATAACCATGTGATGCATTTTTTATGCTTGTGTGCATTTATATCTGCAGGAGTGGAAGCAGCTCAAACTGTGTGTGCTCAGTGCAGCCAGACAGGCTTTTAAGAAGGCATCTTAAATTCCAAGGGCTTAAAAAGTAAAGGAAATGTCTACTCAGTCCCTAAAGTACAAGTGAATTTTCCTCTTTTAGAAGAAGTACATGCATGCATGCTTGCAACACTTGACTTGCAGTCTTGTGGTTGTACTTGGACTACCTGAGTTGCACAACAGCACAAAATGCAACTTCAAGGCATGATCACCTAAACTGGAAAGTCCTCCCACCCCCTCTTCCCCTCCACCTTGTGAGATGTGAGGTGTGACTTTGGGGTTGTGGAGTAAGAGTGCTATTTGGGGAAGGCACCAGGAGTCATGTTCTTACAAACTGATTCCTGAGTGATTCATTCCGGGGTTCTCAGAAGTGACTGTGTTTCAGGTACTGTCAGAGTTAAAAGCTTACTCTGGTAAATGAATGGTTGAAACTCAGCTGGGAAGCTCATCTGAAGTGACTCAGACTGTCCCTAAGTTAATGCTCTCTGTAAGACACCTTGGTAATTCATGTAGGAGTAGGTTGGATTCCAGGAAACACTACTTTGAATTTAAGAGGGCACTGAAAATGTCACAAACTAGTTACTAGTATAGAAGTTGTCACAGCTCCATGCTGTAAAAATAGAGCACAAGGCCTTCAGGCAAAAGACATAAGCAGTATAAGAACCTAACCTTTTACTTTCCCTAAAATTCACTACCTTGCATTGATTTTAATCAGATGCAAATAACATCAGTTTCCAGATATTTTCAACCATATTTTGTTCTCAATGTATTCTGCAGTGTTGATATTTTCTAAATTCATCCTCCACATCTCCTTTGGGGAGACATCAAGAGTAATTATATGACTAGGCCAAAATCATCCAGTGAGCTCCAGATCTCCCAGACCCTATCCCGTGCTTCCATGCCTTATTGTCTCCTCTGCAGCATAAACACCTACTCTGCTAACTCCCAGCCCAAAATTATTTTAATGATCGCTGGTTGTTTCAGGCAGTCTCAAAATGGTGCTCTGCTCTGACAGGGAGCCCAGCCTGGAAATGTGAGAGGAAACCAGGTGCTTCTTTGTAATTGTTGGCCCCCTTTCTGCAGTGCTCAGCCAGCTGTGGGGAAGGAGTCCAGACCCGGACTGTCACCTGCAGGACGCAGCAGGGCTCTCAGGCTCAGGACTTCGCTTGTCTAATGGAGCCAAAGCCATCGGCCACCCAGCCCTGCCTTACGGAGAACTGCATCCAGGAAATCGGCTGGCACGTTGGAGACTGGGGTCTGGTGAGCACCTAACTGTCATGGCTTTACTGATTGTAGTGCCATGCTCCTCACAAACAAGCTTTGATCCGTGAAGTCTGCACACTGGCTGAGGCTGGGAGCAAGTACTGCTTCATCACCAGCCCCTTGGCTCACAGTTGTGTTGTAACTGGCACTAGTAATGCTCCAGTTAATCTGATGCCTGCTTTGTATGCAGCTGCTACAAAAATAAATCCTTCTGAGGGGAGATTATCGTTTCAGTGACTGTGGCAAAATGCAGCCAATAAGCTCAAACGATCCACTCTTGCTGCTTATTCCCAAATCTTTGCTCCATCGCTGTGATCAGCAGAACAGCTCTCTGGCCAAGTGTGGCTTAGAGCTCTAGGCTTCAGGACTGGTCATTGCACTTCGTGATATGCTTTAAAGTACATTTTTGTAATTATTCAGATAAACTGTGCTTCGCATGGATTAATCTTCTCTTTGTGGTGGAAGCCTGACTGTTCAACCTGGGAAAAGTGTCGGGGAGTAGAGATAGGGGTAGATCCAATGCATCAGGTGACTTCCACACTTTTTCACTTCTCCGCTAGCCTGACCAGCTTGTTCTGAGCTAAGTTATATCTGCTTCTTCATGAGATGTGGGCCAAGTTTTAGTTACAGCTAGAGAAGTTCCTTATCTTAATCTGATCTTTCTCCTGACTTTCTGATATCAGAAAAGCTCCTATCTGCCTCTGAATTAGGAACACTCTCCCCATGTTTATAGAGCTTTCCATGAGCCATGTGGGTTACCCAGACCTCATGTTATCCCCTTCTCTGAGCCACTGCTCTTTGCTCCCTGTCATCCACAGCTTCCAGTGAGTCAAACTCCAGTTATCTGCTTACAAGAAAGCCACTCATTTGCTTTCCAGCTGTAATGTGTTGTTCTTGAATGCAAACTGACCCACTCACAGCTGGTGGATCCCCAGAGAATTGAGGTGCCTTTAGGCCTTCAGGCTGAAATTATTCTCTTCAGCTCCCTGACACACCACTGTGGGTAACAGCAGCTCATCTGGATGTTACAGGCTGAGTGTGGCACAGAGCCTAATGCTTCAGGGCTGGGTGGAACATCTGGTAAAATGGTTTAAAGTATGGTTTTCTAATTGTTCAGATGATTCCAGCTGAAATATTGTTTGCTTTGTCTTGGTGGATAAAACTGTTCTGAGCCTGCAGCTAATCATGCAGCTGTTCCCCACTTCTGGTCTGTGGGGTTTCTACATTCAGCCTTTTCTGCCTGCTCACTGCCTTGTCTCTGTGCCCAAGTGTTCCAAGAGCTGCAATTCAGGCATCCGGACACGCCAGGTCATCTGTGCTGACGGCGACTCCAAATTCTACAGTCCTGAGACATGCAAAGCCATCCAACCACAGAAACCAGCCACCCTGGGTAGCTGCAACACACAGCCCTGCTACCTGCCACAGCGTGAGTGGTATTGCTGCACATCCTCTTTTCCCAATGTGCTTTTGCTTAGGAGTAGAAATTCCCAGCTCTGCAGCAGCTTATGTTTTTTGCCTGCCTGTCTCCATCCTGTGCGTTTGCCATTGTTATGTTCACAAAGCATCTTCAGTCCCAGCACCTGTGCTGTTTGAAATGTATGCAACAGGCTTGGGAACAACCTCGATGTGTGACCATTTTGAATCCAGTATTCTATGATGGCTCATCCAGTGTCTGCTGGAAACTGATCCCAGGACTCCCAGTCCAGAAGGAAGGTGACTTGGGCAGGCTCAGTAGCTAAAAACTATGCCCAACTCTCATCCCTCTGCGGACTGGCTCTAAAGGAGTCACTACTCTTCAGAACATTTTGCTTCTTGTCTGTGTCTATTTTTCATGTCAGAGATGCAATGCTGATTTTTGTCTGCCTGCCCATTGTAGGTCGCTTGTCCTGACAATCCAATCAAATCCAATTGCTGCTTAGCAGCTATTCCACAAGAGGAACATTTTCATCAGCTTTTGTCTCCTGCTGACTCCCGGATGTATTTGCAGTTATTAGAGCACAGGGCTGGACTAACTGCACTCATGATGTGTATGTCTCTCTTTGCAGAGGTCCCCAGTATGCAGGACACTATGGGATATGATGTGACTCGCCAGTCCTTGCTGACGCGTTACAACCCAAACATCCCTGCCCCAGGTTTGGAAGAATTTTTTTAATCTGGGGGCTTGATAATGGGGTACTTGGAATAGGGTGTGGTAGGGAGAGGGATTCTTCTTTTCTTCATTTCTCTCTTTTATTTCATGGGCTCCCAGAAATTCAAGGAGCCAGGGACAAAATTCTTTGTCAAAATTCTTCCTAGATTCTTTTACACCAATGGTGAGCAGTATTTGAATATCTCCATGCAGAAGACTCTGTACAGTATAGGGATCCCAGGTTCTGTCAGCATGACTTAAGTGCTGGCTGGAAGAATTGATGTCCAGAGCAGATCATGGGAACAAGAAAGGATGATTGTGAAGGGACCACAGCAATGTGACCACAGCAAAAAGAATGGGCGGGGCAATGAGCAAAATACTTCAGCCAGATCGGGAAGAGTGGGCTAGAAGACACCCTTAGATGTGATGCAGAAAACCCTGCCAGGTAGCCTTGAGAGCAGAGAGGAGGAAAGCTGACCAGATTTTGATGCTCACCTGCATACTTTAAGGAGTTCTCTCCCCAGGTGCTGATGATGGAAGGATGCCCCATGGGAACACCATGATCCATAGTACCTCAGGGAATCAGCACATTCCATCCACCAAAGACCACGGCATCCACTTGTTTCCTGTCCACTGGGAGCCCCAGTCACGGTCACCAGGTTCCCATCAGCTCAGCTTCTCTCAGGACCCCCCTGCAGGGGCTGGCTCCCAGGACTGCCACCAGAGCCCACATGGCTGCTGCCCAGATGGGCACACGCCGGCAGCAGGCCCTTTGGGGAGAGGTTGCCCTTTCAGCACCTGCCACCAAAACAGGTAACTGGAAGTAGATAGGCCTGAGCAGGGAGGCATTGCCTTTCCTGGGGGCTTCCTGAAGCTTGTAGCCCATGCCTGTTGACCAGGCAGGCCAGGTATTACTGCAGCCCTTCTGTCTGTAGGTACGGCTGCTGCCCTGATGGACTATCGGCCGCCCAGGGTCCAAATAACATGGGGTGCCCACAATATTACCGTGACGTTCAAACAAGACAAAATCATCCCACTGCGACCACTCCAGCAGTAAGTACAAAAGCTCTTTGCATTTTAGGAGTTATCAAATATGAAGATTCCGATTTGACCCTGCTGACTCACATTGTAGATTCTGTTGGCTTAATCTCTGCCAGTAATGCTGAGGAACCAATACTCCAGGCATGGCATCAAGCCCTTTGGCCCACCTTGCTCCTGTTCAGTCTGGAGCATCCTCTATAAGCAGGGTACAGAGCAGGTGGTGGGGAGATGTCTAAGAAGAAGAAGGTCATCCTGTGTACAGAGCTGATTGCATAATCCTGAGTAATCAAATTTCTGTTGATCAGAAAATTGCTATCCAATTTCTAGCAAAAAAAAAAGGGAAAAACATGGCTTCTATTAATTTCTTTTGTTTGTCAACTCTGTAGATTAATTCAAGATGGGGAGATGATCCTTCCCATAGCTTAGGGTGCTTATTGGTGCTAGCAGTAAGAACTGACCTGCTGCTGGGCTGCTTGGGTATGCCTTGCAGAGAGGGGCAGCCCCGGCTCCGTGGCTGATAGCCAAGTTTCCCATCCCTTCCCAGCACAAAAGCCTCTAGGAGGCAAGAAGAAAACAGTGGTGCCTCTAGCAGCTGGCTGTGTGCAGCCGACAGCTTGCACATGGTGCCTTGCCTGTGCTGCTGTCCTCATGTGTGAGGATAACTCGGCTTTCCATTCCTGTCTCCAAGGCAAGCCAAGCCTTGTCCCAGCAGCACCCCTCGGGCGAGTGCCGCAGCTCTGTGTACGGCTGCTGTTTTGACAACATCGCCTCAGCCTCAGGTCCTCGAGGGGAAGGATGTCTCAATAGGCCCAACTACCGTAAGTGATGCTTTGGCTTCTTGGTTCAGAAACACAGGAAGAGTCCAGTACCATATAGAAGCTTCCTGTGCAGAGGCTCTGCTCTCTGGGAAATGTAGTAAATTATCTCTCTGAAGAGAATTTCTACCTGGTGGTTGGGGCAGCAGAAGCTTTGGGGGAGTGTAGAAAAGCAGCCTGAGGATTCAGCTCTGTCAGCTACTGCAGAAATTCTTATTGTCCTCTGCTGATAGTTGGACAGAAGTGTGTTTGTGTGATCTCTGTCAGTCTGTAGGACTACTTAGGAGCTATTTGTCCCTGAGAAGACACTCTGATGCAGCTTGGAGTGCTCCAAATTAATTAACCCAGGCTTAGGAGGAGTAGGAATCACCTGAGGAATTGGGGCAGTGCTCAGCCTTCAGACAGCCTGTGGACAGGGGAGGAATGAAAACTACACCGGGAAGGAGGGGTTGCTCAGGGCTGCATGAATGCCCTCAGCCAGCAAAGTTTAATCCAGTGTCTCCTGTGCTATGAGGACACAAGGGCTGCTGGGCAAAAGCATCTCTGCTCCTTTAGTGCCCAGCTGTACCCTCTCTAGGCACATTGCTGCTGCAGTGCCTTGCCCTTCTGTGCTGCAGCACAGAGATTGCTCAGTGGCCATCCCTGTGGTGCAGCCTTGGGGAAGGCTCTCTGGATCCTCTCTGCTGAGCCACAGCTTGACAAAGCACCTCACAGCCAGAGCCCTGCATCCAGTGTTTGTTAGCATGTGGCTGTGATACCTGTGGCTCTGAGTTTGTGGACACCTTGGGCCCTGCTCCTCTTTACATCAGTGTGTAGGGGTATTCTATAATGCACAAGTCTTCTCCACAGCTGTGTCTAAGCCACTTGCTCTGTGGGCTGGGAATGTGCAAATGGCAGCCATGTGTCCCTTGCAGGAGTGGAAGCCCCAGAGCCTGCCTTGCAGTTGCACAGTTCTCCAAGCAAGGGTGTAAAGCATCTGTCTAGTATCTAGATTCAGAAATGCCTCCAAGGATGGTTCTTCCATCAGAGGCAAAACTGAGGCAAAAAGAAACATGTGAAGAGTTTCTCAGTTTCAAAGCACAGCTGGGTAGGACACCCAGGTGTCCTACTTTCCCACCTGCCCTTTGCCGACAGAGGCTTCAGATGGATCATCTAGGTAGGTGGCTTGAAGCCCTTGGACCTTTGTGCTTTGTGACCTTCACATCTCCCTCTGTTCCACTCTTTTTGTAGCGTACCCTGTCATGTGCCTGCTGCCCAGTGCCCACGGCCCCTGCACCAACTGGACCACTCGCTGGTACTTTGTGGGAGTTGTTGGCAAGTGCAACCGGTTTTGGTATGGCGGCTGTCAGGGCAATAAAAACAGCTTTGCCTCGGAGGAGGAGTGCATGAGAGTGTGCCACAGCTCTGTGGGGGTCAGTCATCTGGAGCACCAGCCCTCCCCTGGCACAGGAGCCCTGCAACACCAGCAGACAAGCTCCAGTTCTCATACAGGAGGTGCTCAGGGTCAGCAGCAATCAGCCACAAGAGACACTGCAAGTCACAGCCATGAAGGAAGAACCTATGGGGCTTCACACCCCACGCAATACAGCCACAGACAGGACAGCTGGAGAAGGGACGTGCTGCCAGAGTCCTTGCCAAGGACTGGTGCGCTGAAGAGCCAGCGCTGGGACACCCAGCCAAGCAGATTGGACAGCCTGGGCCAGCTGCACTCCTGGGAAACAGCAGTGCCTGGGCCCTCAGACAGGCAGAGCAGCAGTGGCCAGCAGGTGCTGCCCCGGGAAGGCAAGCAGTGGCGTGAAGCTTTCGGAGCAGATGCTTCCATGACAGAGAGATTTGGGCACCAGGAGTCTGCAGACTTGTTCCCAGCACAGGCTCTGCACAGGTGATGATTTCCACCCACCCCCTTCCCTTGTTCTGCCACCTCATTTTGAAGCACCAATGTAGCTTTCTCTGGAGTGAAAATGTCCCAGCTGGGACCAGCTAATTGGGAATACCATGTGATGGATTAGGTACACATGTGGTCCCTTGGTAAATCAAGTCATTGTTATTCAGGCCCTGGCGTTACCTACCATCTCTTTCCTTGCACACTCCCTGGTCTCTGACAGCACTGAAGTATGATGTGTGAAAAGACTGCAGAATCCTGGGGTCTCTGTCTGGGAGGCCTTCTTATGCTGTAAATGAGAATCCATGTGTTTTTCTTGTTCTGACCAACAAATTTAGCTGACTCTCTGACTTTAGAGCCTTTATCTCAGCACTGCATGGAAAAGCAGTGGATTGTTCTAGGGAAGACTTTCAAGATGCAGCGTTTGGGTCAAGATCCAGACAATGTTACCCTGAAAATCAGGAGTGTGTAGAGCTAGATCTAAACATGTCTGCACTGGTTCTGTGTCTGTCTGCTGAGCTGAACCTGGTTCCTTCAGAAGAGAAGGGTTACAGTGCTTTCTTCTAGGAGATATTGTAACATTTAGCCTGTCCAGAGCAGTCTTTGCCATATAGGAGAGGGTCTCCCCAAGCTGCCCAGTGCATCTGCTCAGAGCTGAATGGGCAGCTGATCCTGCTTTGCCTTGTGGTTGTAGAGTCACATGAGAGGGCACAGAGGTGAGGAGGGCAGCAGAAGTTCCAATGGAATCACTTTCTCTTTCAGAACAATCCTGGAGGAAGCCAAGCCCTCTCTTGTGACAGCAGTTGTGGGACAAAATATCCAGCTGGTCTGCAAGACAGGCATGTCCCCACTCTCCAGAGTGGAGTGGATGAAGAACAGCCAACCGGTCTCCTCTGACAGGTGAGCTCAGCTTCCTTCACTGGAGAGCAGATGGGCTCCTTGCTGGACAGAGTGACAAACAGGCAGTCCAAAAAGGACTGTTGTGGTTTGACCCCAGCTGGCAACTCAGCCCCTCAGAGCTGTTCACTCACCCTTGGTGGGATGGGAGAGAGAATCAGAAGGGGTAAAACTGAGAAAACCCAAGGACTGAGAAAAAGACCGTTTAAAAGATACAACAAAAGCAGTGGGTGGAAGCAAAGCAAAGCAAGGAATTCATTCACCACTTCCCATGGGCAGGCAGGTGTTCAGCCATCTCCAGAAGAGCAGGGCCCCATCACACATAACAGTGACTTGGGAAGACAAACACCATCACTCCAAACTTCCCCCCCACCCTCCTTTCCCCAGCTTTACATGCTGAGCATGATGCCATATGGTATGGAATATCCATGTGGTCTGTCAGGGTCAGCTGTCCCAGCTGTGTCCCCTCCCAGCTCCATGTGCACCTGCAGCCCACTGGTGGGTGCGGTGAGAAGCAGAAAAGGCCTTGACTTGGTGTAAACACTTCTCAGCAGTAGTGAAAACATCAACACTGTTTTCAGCACAAATCCAAAACACAGCCACATACCAGCTACTTTGAAAAAAATTAACACTGTACCAGCCACAACCAGCACACTTTTTTTTAAAGAAATAAAGAAGCCCACATATTCATCTAAAGGCATGAATGCTCTGTGCATAGCAGAAACAGAAACAGTCTGCCCCAATAATGAGGTGTTGGCTTGTTATGGGGCAGAGCAAGTGCTGTCCCACAACACTGGTGGAAAGCACTGCTGGAAGCTGACTTGGGGAATGATTCAGAAAAATGTTGCTTCTCTTGGCTTCATCTTGGGGTAGCACTAAGCCAATAGTTGGGGGTAAAACTTGCAGCCTAATAACTCAAAGTTCCTCTGGCTGGAAATCTGTGGCACAATTTTATTTTTAAACTACTTTTAAACCTGTTTATCCTGGGAAGTCTGTTTCCAGTAAGAGTCTGGAGCCAGTCAGTCCCTTTGTGTTATGAAAATCACAGTTAAGAAAAGCCCAGTTATGCTTTTCTGTTTGCAGTTGACTGCTGGGACTCAAGCTCCTCCCTAGGAGGGCAGTTTGCCTCCTCGTGGGAGAGGGTTACTGAAAGCAGTTTTTCCTCTCTGTTCCTGACCTCCTTTCTGCTGCAGTTATTTCCCCAGCCTGTGACTGCTGTCTGTGGTCAGCAGGGTTGTGTTGTTATCCGAGCCAGGGAGGGCACTAGATGGGGATGATTTGCGTAACATCAGCCGCGGGGCCGCTGTGCCCCGGCCGCTTGCTGTGGGTGGCCGGGCAGAGGCAGCGCTTCCCGCACGTGTTGCAGGCACACCTACCAGTCCGACAGCTCCCTGGTGATCAGCCACGTCGAGCCCGAGGACGCTGGGACCTACACGTGCCTCACTTCTGACGGAAGGACAGAGAGCCGACAGATTCAGCTACAGATCACAGGTGAATTATCTTTTGCTCAGGACCGGAGTGGTAGCTCAAGGTTATTAATGGTTATTGACCACAGGTTCAATAAAGCCAGCTGCAGGAGCAAACTTCCTCTGCTGCCAAGAGGGAGTGTGGAGGCAGCAGGGCTTCTTTTGATGTTGCCTCATGATAAAGCCTTAGCCCTAAAATACTTCCTCCCCTTCAGGGCCACCCCATAACTGGAGTTGTGGCTTGCCTGTAACCCGCTCTGTTTCTAGCACGAGTACGTCTTCCTCCCCGAGAGCCATCAGCTGCCTCCTGATCCAAAACATAACTGCTGGTGCATCTATGTTTTTTGTTTTGTCCAAACAGGTCCTGCTGGTTAACAAATGATTCTCTGTTCTGAAAAATTGTGCCTTATTTCAGAAACAAAACCAAAAAAATATGAAAGACTAGTCTCAAAAGATGGGCCAGAAAAGCACTATGTAGCTTTCAATCTCTGACGTGTGCTTTGTCACAGCAATGGCACATGGGGCAGAAGGCACTGTGGCCTAAGGGATGTTGCAACGTGTTCACAGACAGAGGAGAAAAAGGAGTCTAAAATTGCTGGCCTGCAGGTCTGTGACTCTTTTTAGTAGACAGCGCAGGTTTACTGCACTATTCAGCCAGAAAGCAGATGGCTGAAGGGCTCTTTGGCTCCAGTTCAGCAAGCTCTCCCAAGCTTACAGAAACCCTATGCGAGAGGTCACATTTTATTCACATATGGCATTTTGTTTTGAATAGAGCACCAGAGCACTGTTCTGGCAGAGGGTGAGAGAGGTCGGGTCCTTCACAAGGCAGATGAGCAGCACCGAGGGTTATCCAGAGGCAGGCAGGCTGTGCAGGCAGGCAGCTCCTCTGTGCATCAGCAGCTCACATACAGGTAAGTTCATGTACAGCAACAGTTGGTCCACCGTGCCCAGCTGATGAACCATATGGCATCTCTTCATGTAGAAAAGCTGGAGATTGGAAAGGTCCTGGGTCAGCTGTTCCAGGGCACGGTTGGGAAGCAAGCAGGACTGAACTGCTGACAATGAGAACAGAAGATCTCAGTCACAAGCTGTCTTCTGCCCTCCCCAAGGGTCTCTTGAAAGAAGCATACTTTGAGCAAAGACACACAGGAAGCTGGCAGCAAAGGAGCTGGGTTCAAACAAAAGAAGTATCAGGGCAGCATCCTGAGCTGTTTGTGTTAGTGTAGGCAGAAAGAGAAACCTGTTCTGAAAGAAAACAAAGCAAATAGGAGCTGCTTAACTAGCACAAAATAGATATAGGTATACTGAAAAAAACTTCAGTTCCTTCAGCCTCCACTAATTAATTTTAAATATTTTGCTAACAAACTGGTTTAACCCAAAACTGTCTCCTCATGTACTGGCATATTTTGTAGCTTCTTATGTGGTTTTTTATTGCTTCTAGACCCCATAGAAATAAAAAGGCACAAATTACTTTTGCCTTAAATGCAGCATGTTGGCATCCCAGATTAAATAGGGCCATGATCTGACCCCTCTCTTTTTTTGAGTTTACAACCCAAAAGCCAGCTAGTTTGCTGAACTCTGCAGAAATCTCCTTAGCTGCTTCTGCCTAAAAGCAGTAATAAGTGATTCACTGAATTAAGAACATTGAATTAAGACTCTTTAGTTTTGTATTTTGAAATCAAGAATTCAGGTCCTAGAATGGGGGTTGGGGAGAAGACATTTTATTTAACTGTGGGAACATCATGGTTTAGTTCCCTTCTAAGCCAGTGTTCAGCTGGAGTTATAAGGCAGCTAAGAACATGAGGAGATGAATGTTGTGAGTACCTGACCTCAACCTTTCTGCTGCATGAAGTGGATGACCAGCTCCCGGACCTTGTGTGCAGTCAGGTGATTACAATAGGCTCTTCACACCCTAAAAAGCCTCATTTTTGTGTGCCAGATAAGCACCTAGGGGGAGCTTGCTTGGTGCCCTGTTTAGGACTTTGTACTGTTTGCCATGTGTTCATGTTGTTAATGCTTCCTCAGCTGTTATCCAGAGGTTAAGAACCTGAGTTGCTGTAAGAACCAGAGTTGCTGTCTGTAGGGGGTTAAGCTGGCTAACAGGAGTGCAGCACCAAGCTGTGCTGAACTGGAGCAGGATTTCATAGAGGCTGCTCTTTTCTGAATATTGGGAGTGAATGTCGATAATGGCAAGCATCAGAGCTCTGACGGGAGTGCAGAGACCTCCCTTTGCTGTTAGAGGCAAAAAAAATAAGGCTTGTGATTAAAAAAGCCTTGTGCTGAAGGTCACATGCTGAGCAAGGAAGTTTGTCTATCTTTTGCTGTGCTTGTGAACTTTGCAGGTTGAAAATGGATAAGACCGAGCCCACAGTAATGGAGGCCAATGTTGGGGAGAGAGTCAGACTGCCCTGCACAGTGGAAGCATCGCCAGCTCTCACCATTGAGTGGCACAAAGATGGGCAGCCCCTCTCCTCTCCCAGGTGAGCTCCAGCCATTCATGAGAAGAGCCTCCTCATTGCTTTTCCTCCCCTGTCTCCTCCCTGAGAGAACAGAGCTGTTGGCCGTGCAGCAAGGGCATGTCTGACTTTATGCTGTCCAGCTTCTTCCATCAGGGCCCAGATGTACTGCTGGCCTGCCTTGTCCTCCCTCACAGATGGAAATTTGAATGTTGACCCCTTGAGGGAACAGCTGTGACACAGGGTCTACAAGTGAGCCAGGGCTCAAATTTATTCAGCTACAAGGTTAGCAGAAAAAGAACACATGGCAAGCAAATTTGCCAAAAACCAGCTGGTCAGTGAGCAAGGGCAGAGGTTCATAGCGGAGAGAGATCAGGGCATCTGCAACGAACTTCCACATCTACTGGTGCTGTGCTCTCCTCACTCTGCCCCCAGAAATCTGCTCTAGCAGCAAGTTTTTATAGAGTCTACAGCATCAGTGCTGGGATTTGAGGACTAAGGGTTGCATTACAACCCCTGCAGCATTTGAGCTGCTAAACCTTTCCTCAGTGGTATTACAAAGTTGTGCACAAGGCTTAGCTTCATCTCTGCTGGCTGGAGTCCTGTGCTGCCCCAAGCACAGGCTGAGGGACATTCTGGGTTTGTTCCCCAGGTACAGGCAGCAGTCAGACGGGGCCCTGGTCATCAGCCGGGTCAGCTCTGAAGATGGCGGCTTCTTTACCTGCATCGCCTCCAACGGCCGGGACCGGGACCAGCGCCAGGTCCTGCTCCGACCTCTAGGTACCAGATGGGTGGAAGCACGCACGGCACGTGTGCACAGGAGTGGGAAACAGGGAAGGCTGTGCACGGACAGAGTGGGTTCCTTCTCTGGCCATGCCTCTTTGCTTCACACCTAATGTTTAACAGGCATTTCCAGGGCAAGGGAAGAGTGAGTTGTTTTACCCAATGGTCACCTGTGTGTGTCCAGGATATCATGGTGCTTCAAGCAGCTGGGAAAAGGGATTGATGGCACAGTAAGAATGACTCTTGGGACCTTGTTTCAGGGACACTGCTGTGGAATGAATATAAGAGCAAGAGAAACTAAGGAGATGGTTCTTCTGTGCATGTGACATGCATGTGTCCAAGAGGAAAAAGCTCTTTGAGGCCTCTGCTACTTGCCCTTTGTTGGGCCAAAGTCCTAGGAAATCCATATTCCCCAAAGCAGCAATGGCACAGCCTCAAACATGCCGTTTCAAGACCCAGGGGCTTGTAGCTCATCATGGGATGTGTTGGACTTTTCCCATGAGGGAATGCTCCTACTCCCAGGGGGAACATGGTATTGTCTTCCTGCTAGTGATGATTTCCCTTCTGGTCTAGGAGAGCTGAGGATCACTGGTCTTCTGCCAAGCATTGTGGTACCTGAGGGAGGGACTGCTCACCTTCATTGCACAGTGACTGGCAACAATGTGAATATAAGGTGGTCAAGGTGAGCAAAAATGAGATGGAACTTCCCTTTTTCTTCCCAAACCTCATCATTTACCCTCCAAATATTAATGAAGGGTGCCTGCCAGGTCTCTGCCTACCAGAGACCACAATTATCAGCCCCAACTAGTATCACCTACCCTTTCTTAAAACAACTTCGGATGTTACCAAAAAATCCTGGGCAAGATCCCTGTGGGGTGTGGGGGTCATCAAGTTCATGTTCCAGCCAAACAGGGAGGAAAGCAGATGTTAAACTAAGATTTCAGTGAATTCAGAAAGGCTCTGTGCTGGAAAACTAGTGACATGGAAATAACAAGAACTAAAATGAGTACTCAGAGGAAAATCTTTAGTTGCTTTTTAAAAAACCCTCTCTGCCTAATCCTGATAGACATTATAGGCCCTCTTCTCTCAGCTTCCTCTTGAAGCAGTTCTCTCCATTGACTGTCAAGTGGGAGCAAAGGAGATTTAGAAGTGTTTTAAAGTGAAAAGCTGTGTCCTCTTATCTTGATAGTTTACTGGGAAACTGAATTTGTGCAAGTGTTTGGTAAGGGTTGTTTTTCTTGTTTGAAAAGAATCAGTTCTGCTTTGGAGCCTTCTTACAAACTATCCAGAGAGATGGACTGGCAAATGTTGAAATTCAAAGGGTTAGGGCTGAAGTGGGCCATCTCAGAGTTTAATACTTAAGTTTGGTATTTGAGCTAACAAAATGATGCATGTTTCAAAGCTGGAATGAAACCCTTTTCAGTGAAACAAATTTCATTTCATTGGTAACTAGGAGTTCATGATTCAGGCCGTTTTCCTGCTGGGCACAGATTATTCCAGGAGGAACTGAACAGACACAATCTTGCTGTTTTTTTTAAACAAACTTTTAAAGGGAGAGGAGAGAGGGTGCATTGTTCACTACCCCATATGCTCATCAAGCAATATGTGCTGCTATCAATGCCAGCCAAACAAGTACTGCCAGACCACAACCTGGAGAGAGGGAAAGGCACACTGGATTTTCTCTTAGCTCCTCAGACCTCAAGAATGTGTGCTAGTGGAAAGGGCAATGTCTTTGCACAGAGCACACAGACACAGCTACCTCCCACGCAGGCACTGGGCAACGGATGCAGACTTGCTCAGGCTCATGTTACCACCCAATTGTAGGGCCAGGCTGTGAGAAAGATTTCTTCCTTCCTGCTGAACATGTAAAACTTTGCCCGTTTCACAGAACATTTTCCAAAGAGCACAGGAAGCTCCTTTTCACCCCCGTGGGTGGCAAAAGTGAAACATTTTGTTTTTCATCACAGGAACGGAGTTCCCATGCGGGGGGATGGCCACCACATCCACCTGTCCCAGGATGGAAGCCTGACTATAAGCAACGTCCAGGAGGCTGACGAGGGATCCTACACATGCAGTGCCTACAGCAGCAGCAGCTCTGTCAGTGCCAGCACGGAGGTGAAGGTGCTGAGGAGCAGGCCTAGCAGTGAGTACAGCCCGGCTGTCCTGCTTCTCCCGGCACAGTGGCCAGCCCTCGGCCACTACTGCACCCATTGTGTGTGCCAGTCCAGCACCAGCCTCGGGCTTTGGGGAGCAGCAGGAGCCCCTCTGGGTCATGCTACCTCAGGAACCCTGCTTTCCATGGACAGAAAAGCAGGATGTTGGAAACACCCCCTGACCAGGGCGCTGGGAGCCTAATTAACTTCCTGAAGCCAAAATACCATAGTTGGTTGACCAAATAGTTGGTTGCATGATTTGTAGTTGGACTTTGGACACCATCCAGTTGTCTTTACGTAGAGGGTAGGTAGAGTAGTCTCTCCTCTCCCTGGAAACGGCGATCTCCTCCTCTATCTCACCAGAGGTGTCTGTTTCATCTTGAAACTCATCCTTCTTGATATTCGACTAAATTTAGAACTGGTGGGGTGAAGGAAGCAGGAATGTGCTGTATCTTTTGGGAAGGAATAGCAATCTGAGGATAGATTTACAGCTGGTTTACCTTTTGCTTGGCTGCAGCTACTGTGAGTCATGTTGTGGACCTGAGCAGAGAGTGTGTGGACCAGCCTCACCTTGCCAACTGTGACCTGATCCTGCAGGCCCAGCTCTGTGGTAACGAGTACTATTCCAGCTTCTGCTGCGCCAGCTGTGCTCGCCACCGCCCACAGGGCAGCCCCCCACACCCCCGCGGGTGACAGCCACCGCCACGGCCACTGTGACCCATGGCAAGACTGGAGGTGTCAACTCTGTTCTTTTACTGCATGGGACTGCTCTAGGAACTCTGCCCTGCTGGAAAGCTCAAGAGGGTGAATTGAACAGCATGTAATGGGTGTAAGAGTTCAAAGGTGGGAGACCCAGCACCCTCAGGTTTATTGCAAACTCCTTTCCCCCCCTGTATACCTTGCTGTACCTAATCCATCTCTTAGGGGTAGTTGCTGTCATTCACAGAACCAGATGATGCAACGATGATGTGACTAGAGAGGGCAGATGAACAGCATGAAAGAGGGAGAGACCAATTCTTCATACAAGCAAGAGAGAGAAGTGCTCTTAAAAACATAATCTCTGAAGTGTTTGAAGATGGGCCTGAACCATTCCAACTGAAGCCCTAATGAGCAATGAACATTTGTTCCTCCAATGAGCATTGCTGAACAAGTGCTCCTGGGGAGCACTATCCATCTAAATGCAAAGGACTCTGGCCAGGAGAAACAGCTTGATGCTCTAGGGATGCAGCTGTAATGTCATGTTACTGAAGCTGTTTTATTCCAGCAGACCTTAAAAAAATTTCTGCTAGGGTTAGTTTGGTTTCTACTTGACTGCAATCAGCTTTAGATTGAACTGCAGAAGCAATGGTTCACAGAAAGCTTAAGATGAAACAGAAAACTACTTTTAGCCCTTCCTGAATGTTATGGGTAATTTAGATGAATATACCAACAATGTTACCTGTTCTAAGATGCTGCAGTTTAAATAGCACTCTTTCTAGGAAGGCTCAGCAGGTTATTTTTTTTCCCCTGAGCCAGAACTGTGCTGTCCTGATGTTGTGCTGAGTTTGGGCAGGGGCTAATAATAAAACACACAGAAATATGTGTGTAGGGGCATTTCATTTGCCAGAATAAACCTCCCAAGGATCTCCTCTAGTCTATTAAATCCAGGAAAGCCTGGCTCTGCACGTGGCCTGGGTTGATGCCTGCTGCTGTGGGCTAACAAGTTAGGACATCCAGATGCAGAGCAGCTGTAGCTGAAAAGCATCCTTCATTTCAAGACCAGCACGGAGTGGCAGATTATATCATGTTAAACCAGGAAAGGCCCTTTGGTATATTCAGTATCTCAAAATGGAATTACTTCTGAGCAAAAGGATTCTTTTACAGCCTCCACACTACTGTTCTAGCCTAGCATCAGTCCTCACAGTCCCCTTCTCCCTCATTCTAGATTTGGATGGGTTGATCATAATTATTAGCACCATTACCCATGTATTATTTGCATAGATGTAGCTATAAACTGGGGTGTAGATGTTGATATTTTGGTTGTGGGGATGGAGGATTGGGTTTTACTTTTGTCTTCTATTTGTGTTACTTTAAGGCTTCTTAAAAATGCAGCTAATTCAGGACTGTGCTCACACCACTCTCCTCTCCTTCAGTCCTGATTCAGGACCCATCAGGGCAGCAGCAATACACAGGTGTAAATTGCCAACACAGGTTGGCAGCCTGGAGCTGGTTTGTGCTCTAAACCCAGTAAGTCAGTTCAGAGGGACCTAAAAATAGCAATCACTGACCTACTGACTGCACTCTTATCAGTACAGATATGGTTCAGGACCAGACACACTGCTTTAGGATGTGAACAAACTGAGAAGTCTAGAAGCAATCCAGTACAGGAGAGAGAGGTGACACAGCTATTTGGGGCTGGGGCCTTCTGTGATCTGATAGATTCTGTTTGCTAGGAAAGACAAAAGTACTTATTTTGCATTTAAGACCCTTTAATTTGATTAGGGAAAATTAAATGCAGGGCGGGCATTACAGTATAAGGTTTGAAGTGGAAATCATTGGATACTTAAGAACGAGATGGTCCTGAAAACTTCCCCTTGCATTTGTACGTATTTTTGCATTTAACATTTCAGACCAGCACCTTTTCCCTGTGTGTGTGTATAGGATGTTTTACCATTTTAGTATACAGTACGATTTTTGCCTTTTGACACCAGGACTAATCAGAGACTCTGTAAATTCCAGTCATATTGAAGCTCTCTCCATCCATATGTTTCATCGAGGGGTAGTCAGGGTCTGCTGCCCTGCTCAGGAGCATGGTTAGAAGTGGATTGGATGTATCAGACCATTTTGTCCCAGAGAAAGTAGCCAGTTCTATAAAATCCCTTTCTACTATGTCAGAAGCTCTATTTTTAAAATATTTAAATATTCTGTGTAGTCAGCTGTCATTTAAACTCCATGGTTATATAAGATGGGGCCAGGAAGCACTTTCTCCAGACTCATGAGGGTGGTAACAGCCCCCTGCCTCCTGGTGGGCAGGACAAAATACTGGAACTGCTTTGGCTAATGGAAAGTTTATTCTGACCTCCTTTCAGCTGCTCAACTGTGGCTGGAAGGGTGGGACTGACAGGCATGCAGTTTCCTGCTGCAAATCTATGCCATCAAGGTAACTAAAGGATCTTTACATTTCTTCTGACAAGATCAGCTTCTCTTTCTCTGTAGGACCACTGAATCACCTACCCAAGGTTTACTTATGTGAGACTCAAGATGTTCCTTTTCTTCCCTAAACAATGGGTTGTGGGAAGTGCTTATCTCCAGGGCAGGAGAAGGGTGTAGCTATACTGGGCTATTTTCAGCCTGATCTTGGGGCCCTTACAAGATGCACAACAAACTGCTTTCTTGCCTACTATAAATGTCTATAAATACTTGTTTCCTTTTTTGAAAGCTGAAAAAAGCACTGACACCAACTCAAATCCCACAGGGAGTGTTTGCATTACTATTCATATCATACTGAACACAGGTAAGAATCTGTCATGTCCAAAGCTGTGCTCTAGACTGTCACTGTAAGACTCTGTACTCGCCTGGAAATGGAAACTGCTGGCAAGCTCAAATCCTAGGTCCAACAAAGGGAGTGTTTCTTCCCCTTCAGGTTAGAGAGTCTAACTTTTTTCCTGGTGTCTAAACTGATGTGCTGCCTGTAAGAATGCAGAAAGAACCAGTCACACCACCAGGGTAGATATCAGCTCACTGGAAGAACAGAAAATAAGTGAAAATACATAATCATATATGGCTCCTCTTTAAGCAGGGGAAAGAGTTTTCCTTTTTGCCCTTACTGTCCTCATCTTTGTCTTTTTGTAAATATTCAGTGATAGAAATACAGCCATGCAAACCCAGAATCTGATGTTTTCAGTAAAGGCCTCTATTTTACAGCTTTACGTGTTTATGGATCACAAGGATATTTTGAAATTCAGTCTTAAAGTTCAAGGCAACCTAACAGGTTGTAGCAAATGAGAGCTGTTAAGATATTATTCTTAAGCTGCTAGTTGAGCAAACAGGGCTCATCCACATTCACCTTTATAAGACAGAAGTTACCCAGAAGGGCAAATGCTGAAAACTGAATTGGGGTGGGAAATAAAGCTCTCAGAGACAGTGCTTCTACCACCAACATTTATTTCTGTTAAAGCAGATTATAAATCATCAGTACAAATATATATAACTTACATTTGCTTGTAAGGCCAAAGTTTAAAAGTAAAGTTAAAATGAGATGGTTTTCACAAGTCACTAGAGGCAGAACCTGGACCAGCTGCAGCCTTAACCACAAGGTTTCACAAATCAGTGGGAAAAAATAAAACCAAAGTTAAAAACCTCTAAGAACTATTGACAGACAAACATAAAATGGTTTCCCAGGGAGCCCCAGGATGTAGATATGATGACAGTAAGTTGTCACAGTAGTGTTAGAACCAATAGATTAAGACAAAGAAACTGCAGCAATATATGAAAGAAAAAAAATCCATACTATATAGAATATGTAGATTGATTCCAATAAAAAACAGTAAATTCTCCCCATGGTTTTCAAACCATGACAATACTGTTCTTTAATTTTCTTTATTTAAAACTACGATATAATGACTTATTGGTTGTGATTGTTGTTGCAATATGCTACTTACAATGAACAGATACAAGAACAAGCTAGAGCCCCTTTTTCCACCCCCCCAATATTACTTACAATAAGAATCAGCGATAAATCAATCTTATGTACAATTTCTTACATCCAACCCCCTTTTTTTTTAACCTTTGGCAAGATTACTTACAACTCATACAGCTTTTAATATCCAACTATTTAAAATATTCTAAATGCATAAAAATAAAGATTTTGGCTTTACTTTATTCTTTACATATAATATTCACTTTGTTACTCAAAATGGAAGCTCAACTTTTTCCACAAACCTAGCTTTTGCTAAGGTGACCACATCCCACCCATATCCACCCCCCTACCCTACCCAATTCTTCCCTGAGGGGGAACATCCAGGACTTGCAGGGCATCAGGAGGACACAGGTACAAACATCTGCCTTCCTTTCTGTGAGATGATTGATGTTTCCGCAGGACAGACTTTGGGACTGGGTGTCTTTTCTTGCTCCATTTGACTTCCAGCTTTCCAAGTGAGGAGGGAATGCAGACTGGGGTGGCTCCAGGATTCCTTTTAAGAACTGCACATTAAATTCTCTGTGTGTTTCCATCCTCCCCATAATTGCTCCCTCTTTCTAACCCATTTTTGTTTGAAGGGACCTTTGGGATTATCAAAGCAAACTGATCAGACACAGTCCCCTCTGCTCCCTTTATCCCTCTATCCTAATGTACAATTTATCCACCCCCCACAGGACCACTTAAAGTTCAATCTCGAATGTCTTCTGTAGGTCACTGGAGAAGGGGTTGGTGGGGGAGGGGTTGGTGCGCTGCTTTGCCTTGCCCTCCAGAGCTGCCCACTGGGCCTCGAAGGGGTCGACCTGCGGGGCGGGCGCGGGGGGCTGCGAATGCTTGTCCTCGGCAGCCCATTTGCCTCCCTCCACGCCGTTGAAGGCGGCGGAGCCGTTGTGCTGCGCGGGCGGGTGGAAGAAGGGGCTGGCGGTGGCGCTGCCGCTGCTGTCGTACTGAGGGAGCGACTGCTGCTTCACCAGACTGGGGGACTGATGCGGGTGCGCCGTGGGAGTGTGGCTGGCGGTACCAAAGACGTTGGCTACCATCTGGGAAGGTGTGATTCCAACCACGGGGACGCTTGGGGCTGCATAGGTCATCCCATTTGCTACAGCATAGGACTGAGCTGGAATAAATGCTGGCTGCATGGGCGGTACCACACCCACCGGCACGGGCTGAGGTGCAATGAAGGTGCTGACTGGGAAGGCTGGTGCTGACTGGGAGGCTGGAGCTGCTGGAGGAGGCTGGAGCAGTGGCTGTGGGGCTGGTGCTGAGGTTGGCTGCTGTTGGGCTCTGACAGTCTTTGAGACTTCTTCCAACCAGCGGTCTGCCTCTGAGGGAGTGCGTCTGTGATTTCCTTGGAAGAGACTTGGTGAGGCCGCACCTGAGGAGGTGCTGCTCCATTCGGTGCCTGGGAAGGAAAGCACGGGCAAGTCACTAATATTTCCACTCCTCATCCTTTGATTGGTTAGAAAGACTGGAGGGTGTCTTTCACACAAGAACACACTGGCCTCCTCCCGCCATGACTGAAAGATGCTCCCAACATTGGAAGCATCTTCATGCATCCACTGTACTGTTCTGTTCTAAGAAGACATTCATCAAGAGGAGGTAGGTAAGAGCTTCTTCACTAAAATGCAAATTTATGGTGTTTTTTCTTCATAGCAGACATCTGAGACTTTAGGGTACGCGGGAAAGCTGCTGCCTGCACTCATAACTTGGTGGCAATGATCAAGTCCATAACCACTAATCCCCCTAACTGGGGAATATCAGTTTCTGAATGTACAGCTCAGGACTGGTAGACTTGGAACACAAAGGTCTAAGAAACTGTTTTAAAGACAAACTCTGGTACTCTTACAAGGCCAAGCAGAACCTACTATTTTATTAGCAAAGTTTCCCTTGTGTAGTGGCACTTACACCATGAAATGAAGTAACTTAGACTGCAGCCTTCCAGCACATGTGCCCACATGGGTGACAGCCACTTCACCTTACACAATGCAAGTAAGGCCTGGAGGGACAGACTACACTTACTAAACAGAATAAGTGAACCTCTAAAGCCTTTAAGCAACCAACTTAATCCCTCCTTATGTACATTAGTGAAAAGAACACACAAAAATTATTTTGGGTACACACAGATTCTTTCCCTTTTATATACACAAACTGGCATACAACTTCATTTCTTCCTTTTTAAGCACTGATTTTATAAAATGCTGCCAAAATAAGAATCAGTCTAGGTTATAGACCCAGAACCAGCAAGTTCATCGCTTCCCTCCATCCACTCGTGCAAAACGCTACTACTTCCGGCTTTTGTTCCTGTTCCTTCCACTTGCCATTAAGTGGCACTGACAGTTGTCTCAGGGGCTCCATTATGCTTTTGATCCAAGTTCTTATAGCAATGCACCGGATCTACTTCCAGTCTTACCAGTGACCACGGCTGCAGCTCCAGTATTAGCAGCAGGAGCATGAGCCCAAGGATTGGTTTCACGAACTGGCATAGCTGTGGACACTACAGCAGCTTGGGATGGTTTAGCAGCAAGCACACAGAAGGCAGAGGCAGTGCCATTAACTAAAATGGGAGCAGACAACATCAGTGCGATTAATTCATGCAAGGCATGCATGTGACTGGAGTATTAGTGGGCCACGTCATACCTATCAACATCCAACAATTTTAGACACTTCCACATGACAGGAGTTTGTGTAATTAGCAAAACTGGACTGACAGTCAATAAAGGTAGTAAATTTCATTTCACCAAGCCAACACTTGTTAAGAGAGTCATGGGATGTACTTTAGGAGGCCTTGAGTTCTGATGACTGACTGCAGTTAAATTTGTTGTTTCTGTAAGGAAGAAGTATGGCTCACCAGTAGTTACTGTACAGTTAATTTTAGATTCAGAAGAAGAAGATGTTGTAGATACAAAGTAACAATAACTACATTTAACATGGAGAGGTTCTTTTTTTACACAACTTTTATAAAAGCATAGCAGTGAAATGAATATTAATGTCTGCTATGAGTTCTATAGCTGGCATTCCTCCACAACTTATCTAAGAATTTGTGTAAAATACAGTAATCATGGTGGCACAAAATTCCTTCCCTTGTGAGATCCGGTTCCTATGACACACTCCTATGCAGTTCAGGAGGCAGAATGTTAAAACAGCCATTCATTACCTCAAAGCCAGTCCCTTTTATACGTAACTATGGTGTGGTAGGTGCATGAACTTAGTGTTAAAAACAAAACCACAGAAAAATTAAACAGACAAGATGAATAAAGCAGGATGCATTCACCCAAAATACTGGTAACAGGACTTGCACAAGAAATTAAGACCATGTGTTACTGGAAAGCAACATTATGTGCATTCAAGCCTCATCCAGCACCCAAAGAAATCACAAACCTTGAAAGGCAGGAGACTGTGGTGCAACTACTGTCACTGGTTTTGTCATGGGGGCCGAAGAGAAAGGATCTTCTGATGGTGTGCTGAAAGCACTGGTGATCTGAGAGCACAGGGCACTAATGCTGTCTGTTTCCCCTTCTACCTCTGGGACTAAAATGTAAACAGAATTCATTAAATTGAAAGTTTAAAGGATACAGAAACAATTTACAACTACCAATGTGAAACTGAAATATAATTAGTTCCCTTATGTCCTACATGTTCTTGTCCTACATGCTACTGATTTGCATGACAGCTTTTTTTTTTACATTAGTGTTGAAGATCTGGCCTGAAATAAAACACCACATTAATGTATTTTGTGATTAAAGGGCAAGGAGGTCACTGTTCCAGATTTAAAGGATGCTTGTATCAGAAAATAAAAAGGGTTTTTTATAGCTTAAGTAGAGATGTAAATCTTTTAGTATCAAAGTGCTAAACTTCTCAAGGGTTTGGCTCTAAGATTTGGCATTCTGTGAAATGAAAATACTTATGATAGATTTAAGTGTTCCAACAATATATTTGTACAGTAACTATATGAACTTTAAATGCACTGACAGCAATGCACAGCAGCAAGTTCAGTCTAGAGTTAGTGTTGATTGTTCCAGTTCAGTGGTAGCTGAAATCCCCAGTTCCTGTACTAGAATCATAAAAGCTAAAGCTGAACGCTCAGACAAAATGGATGCTCAGTTTTAAATGAAGCATCAGTATCATGTGGATAATGTAACATCTGGAGTAAAGCTGCCAGCTTACCAGACGTTCTCATTATTACTAATGGCAGTGTTTTCCAAAAGTACCAGTCATCAGTCCGTCACTGCACAGAACTGACATGAGCAGGCATAATCAAGCACAAAATAGTGTAAGAAACATAAAATGTCTGCACACAACATGCACCAGATCTAAAATTCACAGGGAGGCATGCCCAAAAATTGATACTTTGAGGGATATTCCAATACAGTGCATGCAGTGGGACAGTAAGCAGCACTGGCATATATGGGAACATGCATCAGAAATGTTCTGAACCATGAAAAATTGAGATTGTGGTGTGCTCAGTGACTATCACAACTGAGCAGTGCACTATTACTGTAAAACTGATTGGCTCAGTGCTGATCTTAAAGTACAGGTCACTAAACAAGGATTATGAAAGAAGTCAAACTAAGTATTTTTGCTGGGTTTGCCTTGCCACAGTAAATTTTACTTCAAAGCTTAAAACCCCAAAACCAGCTCTGTTGCCAAGTGAAAGCACAGCTGGCCTGAAGGATAACACCTAGCTAAGGGAACTCTAGGACATTATGCAAGGTTATGAGCACCCCAGGAGTTTATTTGGGGATGACTCTTAGAAAGCCCCGCTAGTATCATGTGAAAACTGTACCATGTAATACTGATACAGACAGCTGTACCACCTAAACAGGTAGGTCCTCTTAATGCAACGTGAAAAGCAATTTCATTGCTCTCAAAAAGAATTCAGACACACAGAAGGACAGACTGCAGAAGAGCATCACATGATCCCAAGACAAGTGGTTAAGGCCTTGAAAGGATTTGTGTCTCAGGATGCCCTGACAGTAAGTGGAAGAACTGGTTCAGTGACTCAGAGGGAAGAGCCAAAACGTAACGCACCAACACCCATTCCTGGAACACTTCAAGCTGTGCTCCGGTACTTCAGATAGCAATTACAATTGTCTTTTGTATGTGAACCCTGCTTTTGAAATTCTTGCCTATTCCCAAAGCAGAAATTTTCTGACATTGTGATGTATGTTCATGATAAATAATCGACATGAGGAAGAAAGAAGGATTTACTAGAAAATAAGGAGTTATTTGAAGCCACAGAGAAAGAAAGGAAGAAGAGACAATTTAAGGCAATGTTTCACTGAAACCATTTGGTTTTACCTGAGTTTTTCATGGGGAAATCAGTCTTCCTTTGCACTGTTGAAGGCAGCTCATTTATTCGCAAAGACAACTGGCGTTTAAAAGGAGACATCTTTTGGCTAAGGGCGGGGAAGCCCCTGAAAGACCCTTGCCTGGCAAGCTGTTCTATAGGGGCGTGCCGCCGTGGGATAGCGTGGGGGTTGCTCATTTCTTTATCCAGAGAGGCAGCGACTTCAGCAGTAGGAGAGGTTGGTGAGCCAGAAGAAGGGGCAGTATTGTTTGGTGCAGCACCTGGTGCTACTGTTTTCACTTCTGTTTCAACTGCTGGAGGAAACGGTGATGTTAGAAAAGTAAAGCAAAATACTGTTCACCTACCTGTATTCCCATTTGTTTTGACAAGAAAATTTGCACAACTATTACTCTTGCAAATGAGTTTCTAATAGCACAGCAGAAACACAATTTCTGTATACCTTCACTGTCTTCACTATGCCACCTGACACACACCCAAGTCCCACAGCTTTCTAAGGCAAGCTGCTTCCTAGAAATGACAGCCTTATATGTATTCTTTCTAGCTGTTCCTGAGATCCCAGCCCTACAAATACTTGCAATTAATTTATGGTAAAGACTGAAAAATGTATTGTATATTTGAGACCTTTACTATGCCTCACACAGAACCATGGACAAAGTATTATTACAAACTGTATTAAGTGACTTAGGGTGGCACAGCTCAGCAGCAGCAGGGAACAGAATGCAGCTCTAGGTCCCTCTTTTAAAAGCCACCCTCCCAGCCCTGCAGAATCAGCAGCAGCAACCAAACACACTGCACAAGCTTTAGCAGGCCAAAGGCAGCAGTAGCAGGTTGGGCTGCAGCTCCCAGCTCCTCCAGGAAATACATTACAGGTAGAGGGAAACGTGCTGCAAGGAAGATCCAGCCTCTGAGCTGACAGGCCTCGCTAACACCAGACATTTTGCAAGGAGCTCCTGTGTCACTTCTGTACTGAATTCGGCTGCAACCATGAATTATTTGCACTGGAAGCTCCTCCAACTTAAAGTCAGCTGCTTCATTTTTCATGGCTTTGCATAGCACTACAATGGTCCTGTCAGACAGGCCTAATGGTAGAAATGTAGGATTAAACTTCGTTTACATCATGAATCTTACAATTAGAACAGCAATGGGGATTTTTCCACCTCTAGAAAAACTCTTTCTCACTCATAAATGAATCGGTTTTGGGGGCAATAAACACAGCTCATCAACAAGAAGGACAAAAAAAAATCTCACTGTCCTGGTATGAACTCTCATTTTACCTATACTGTTTTCCAAAAGTTTTAGAAAAAGCAATGACTTTTTTTTGACACATCAGCAGAATAACTAAAAGTCTGGTAAAGAGAGGAGTCAGACTAGAGATTTCTGAGGAGCTGGAATGGTAGGAGGAACTAATTATGTTGTCTTGCAAGCTTCAGTACCCATGAGTTGCAGCTGCTCATTCAAGTGAAACTTTTCTAATCAGTCTTTCTTGGAAAGGATTTCACACACCTTCATTGAGTCAAGACTTTGACTCATGCCCTCAAGTAACAAAGGCCTTGTGTTTAAGCTTCATTTAGCACATTCTAAAACTAACGTATGGAAGCAAGCAGATGGATGATGAAAACAAAGATTAAAGTTTTGCAATCAAGGGGCAGCATCAAACTTGCTGTGCAGTCCTCTGAAACAAAAGTCTGACTTCACTGTGAAGCAGATTATGAACAGTATTTATAATACCTTTTTTTTTGTTAGCTGTAGAACTCCAGGCTTTGTAATAAAACTTGAGTAAAAAGTTCTACTTTCACATAATTCCAGAACACTTCTTTCAAACCAGTTAGTTACTAATTTGGAACATAATTAATAGTCAAACAGCTGTGTGTTTTATGGGGAGGGAGTGGTTATTCTGGATTTTTTTTTGAAAGCACTTTGTGATTGTTCTGTTCTTTCCTCATGCAGTATAACTCTATACAAACACTCTTTAACTTGCCTTAAAAATCAAAATAAAAATGCATTTTTTTCTAAGAAAAAGGCATATAATTTTCTGTTCATTTGCCATATATGGTAAATAAATGTAATGTAATAAATTATTACTTTGTGTCTGGCAAGCTTGTTGTTTCTTTTTAACAATTTTCTAATAAGGCCTTTTATTATGCTCCCTACGGTGTTCTCTGCCATAAAGCAGGCTGACAAAACAAAGCAGAAGCAGCTTTCACATATGAAGCCACTCACACCTTTTCTAGAAGACGTGGGAAAATGCTGAGTGTATTTGGGAGCATTTTTCATCTTGTGAACTGACTGGGAACATGATTTGAACACAGTAAGTTCAAGAGAGGGAATGCTGTAAGGACGTTAAGCTTGGATCCTTGCAGAGGCCTCAGTGCTGGTTCTGCTTGCTACAGATGATTGTTTAAACTGCATCCCATACCTTTAGCATCCGGCATCTGTCTCATAATTTCCTCTCTCTCTGCTTGTTCAGTAGCTGTAGTGACCCTGAATGACCCCTCTCTAGTGAATGTGGTTCTGCTGGCATCAAAGGTGGCAGTCACTCCACACTCCTTCTCTCGCTTCTGCTTTCGCTCCAGGCATGCTGCAAATGCACAGCCCACGGCATGACTCAACCTTTCCCCCTGCACAAGACAACATTGCATCACACAGTGACTGGAACAGAAACATACATGTGCTTCAAGCATCACAAACTGATAACCTGCCTTTACAAGACACATCTAATTACGGCATTAAAGAAAACTATTTTAATTGTATTTTAGCCTTAAACCTGGTGCATGAATACTCCCAGCCACGTTCAATAAAGCCACCCAGGAATGAATGAGATTGTTGGATGATCTGTTTAGTTCAACTGCTACTAAGATGCCAGTGTGATAACGTGCCTGCACGGATCCTTTGACTCTAGATACATCTGTGCACAAAGAAACTCTCATGAAGCCCTCTTAAGGTGTAAGTCCTGAAGGACAGATAAGTGCTTTCTTGGAGAAAGTTTACAGATAGCTCAGGGAGACACTACCCTTGTGTGCACCTGTGAAAGTTAAAAGTACAGTGGTAACTACTCACACCTCTTAATGGTCCTGACCAAACACACAAGTTAGAGTCAGGAGTGCCTAATGAGAAGCACTTCCATTATTCACCAGAGAATCCACTATCCAATAACTGTAAAAAGGAAATTCAAGTTGGAGGAAGTCCAGCAACACAGCTGATACAGCTGCTACAGTTGAATCAGAGGCACTATTGCTACCAGTAGCTCAACTCATCTATCATAATCAGTAAGTGAATTGACCTGTTATTCACAGATGAAAACAGGAATGTTCCAGCTCTAACATAAGTTTTACTGGAAATTTCTGACTTCATTGTTTAAAGAAAAATGATAAATCATCAAGCACTCTGAACATGCAGCTCTGGGGAGTTCACACAGTGAATTTGCATGAGGTTTCAAGCACTTTGTATAAGTATTCACGATAATATATAATATTATATATTATAAAAATATAATATTGCAGGATTCAACAAATAGCAGAGAGAAGAAAAGGCCAGATCAGGGAGTTAAATAACTTACCTAAGTCTACACAGCAAGAAACTGATTTTAAACCTGCTCAAAACATTTTTGTCACTCAGAAGCAGATAGAATACTAATTTAATTCAGTTTAGCTCAATCTCTTAACATTCAGATGACTTTTCATTCAAGATAACATTTGCATACAAGTTGCTGCATTCATAACCAGTCTGTATTTACTCACTATGATTTTATCCTGGAAAAACTGTCATTGCTGTTTCAGTTTTTGGCTGTAAACATTTTCAGATGAGAAAATTTTCTCTCTATTCTTAGAAGAGTAGTTCCCTTCTGCTGGAGATTCTGAGGCTGGCTGTACTCATTTTACACACAGGCTGAGCCGCATTTCTCTCCATAAGATGGCACGACAGAGGGATGGCAAATAATTCAGATGCAGGGAATTAGAACTAAAATAATTTTGAAGGAATAAGTAACAGCCAGAGTCAAAACATACTGCAGTATTCCAGGCAGTCAATTTTTCTGCCCTTTACTTCTAGCTAAGAGCTGGGAGAGCTGGACACACCATATGAAACTTACCGTGTCCTTCACAGCCATAAAGCAGTGGCAGATCCAGCGTCTCGTTGTGCCATCTCGGCAGATGTATGAGAACGCCCGGTCAAAGTTCCTGTCTGGTGCGCAGAAAGAAACCTTCTCTATTGTCTGATCAACTATAAGATCCTACAGGGAAAAAATCCCCCCCCACAATAAAAGAATGTGAGGAAATATGGCCAAACACTTGAACAAGTCATTGTGAGTAGTAATTGCACAAAAATGAGTTATATTAAAAAGGGGATGACCTGATGTGGCTGTAATTATCTGTCATCAGTCACCATTCAGATTCTGTTCCCAGCATGAAACAAAAAGAAGAGATGACATTCTCTACCAGCCACCTTTGGCAGAGCTGTGCCAAGGCACCATTGAAGAATTTAGGGACCCAATGAATTCCTGTGATCTCTCCTCTAGACTACAGAGGCACACTTTATTTTATTTTTACAGTAACCCTGTAGTCTTGCAACCAGAAAGTCTTCACTGTGGTTAAAACACAATGCTGACACTTCGGGGAAAGGTCTACAAGTGTGAAAAGGTCTGGCAGCTGCTACATAAAGAGCAAAAACTCATCTCCCAGTCAGCTAAGCAGGGATGCAAGAGAAAAGCACCAGCAGCACTGGTAGTACCAAATGCTCCCGATTTAATCCCATAGATGGGAGAAGTGTTTCTAAAAAGGACATAGTACAGTTTATGATTATGCCATCCATTAAAAATTAGTTTTTCAATATTTTTTCCAAATTACTTCATTTGGTTGGTGGTTAGTACTTGGCACCTCTGCTGACGTATTCAACCACCAGGAGGCAATAGTTTATTTTCCTTTTAAATCCTATACTTTTATTTACCTCCAGAGTCTGCACAACTTATTAAAATTCAATTTGAAAATACTGTATATGTGCAGCAGCATTTCTAAAAATAATACATATATTATTACTTTCAAATGAGGCAATCAGTAGACTGAATTCATTCACACCAGTACATTTGTATTAGAAACTGAATTCTTGAGAGATAGCAACTTTAGCTCTGATGAACCATACCACTACAGCAGCCCTGGAGAAGTCTAACCACAGCAGATATTTGACAGGCAGTTGCACTCCAGAAGGATATGAATTACCTCTGCCCATCGGTGTTGGCTTGGAGAACTCATCTTTTAGGTTAAACAAAGTAAGTGCTAATTGTTATGAATATAAACCAAACTATTTCAGATTGACAAGAGTTAAAACTCTTCTCATAGCCATGCCATTTTTTAAAATACTAGTGCACTTGTAGTGGTAACCTAAAGCTCCTATTTCTGATTGCCTACATCTACATAAAACCAAGAATCATTTGCTCTTACTTGGACACAGGTGCCTTGGTGGTACACAGTGTGCTAATTCATAACAAAAAACCGTAATTTCATAATAAAAAAACCCTGTAAAACAATCGAGAATCATGCCACAAATATATTAGTTTTCCAATTCAGACCAATATCTTGGATATTAAAGACTATTAAATTTGATATATGAAGTTACTATTTCATTTTAGTCTGAAGGTACAATCTCCCTATTTAACTTTACTCTCTTTATTGCATTTTTGGAAGCTCTTTTTCATTCAGATCCATTCTAGGATTTGGACACACTGAAAATGATATTGATAAATATATCTATTACATTGATTAATATGAGTTTGCCTATGCATTACTATCACAACCTTTTGCAGTGGTGCAGAACAAAGTCCAGGGACTCTTCAAGTTCACTATCAAGAGAAGTTATCAGGAAAACAAATGCTTGTTCCAGTAAATGCAACAAAAAATATTCCAAGCTTGTGCTACACCTGCCACATTTTATAAAATGTGTCTTAAGAGTATTTGGAATTAACTGGGAAAAAAGTTAGCAAGTGTACATATGTTTACTAAAAGAGAAATTATTAAACTAACTACGCACTTCAGTCTTCCTTTCAAATACTAACATTCACAGTAACATAAAGATTGGTGTCCATTTAAAGACATAGCACATACATCATTATACAGAGATTTAAAGCTTTTGCCCAAGGAAATCTAACCTTTGTTTTCTCATCTACAACTCTGAGTCCATCCGCCGAAACCCACAGGACTGCTTTGACGGCTTTCTTCCCAGACTTTCAAGAAAAGAAAAAAAAAAAGGAAAGAAAAAAACAAAACAGAACAGTTTTATGCCAACAGCCAATTGCTTCCCGCTTCCCCTCTCCAAAAACTATAACATTAAGTGTAGATGAAGTCCATGGTCAGTAGGGTGCCCAAAGCTCAATCCAAGTTGCAAAACATTAAGAGAACCAAGCCAAAGCCAGTATTTCAGAAACAGCACACTGTGGGGATGGGGAGAGGGCACAGGACAGGTGAGGCAGAAATAAGGTGTATATCCACTGACAGTAAAGGATTCAAGACTGACCAAGTGGGTGAAGAATTCCACTAGAGTCAGAAGACACTCATTCATAAGGAGTTACACCACAGGTAGCTTCTTCAGCACAAGTTTAAACATAGGAAAAATTCTTACCTGATATTTCCACCAGCCCTACCCTCTCCCCCAATAGGCACATGGCAGAATCATGGCATCACCTTAAACCAGTGTTAAAGGCACACCAAAATCATCAGTTACTATGTAGTTTATTCTGAGCTTAATGCTCAGATCAATCACCCAAACATGTTTCACTAATTTATTAAGAGCTAAATGTCTAATCTTGGGAGAGAGGTACAAAAATAGGACTTCTTAACCCTTTGGTGTGTAACTTGAAAAAGCAGTGTGTGGCAGGCAGATGCAGTGGAGAGCAGTCTGGCTTTTAGCCAAAACCTGACTGTGGGAACTTTCAGCTGCCGCAAGCTGAGGCTAAGTAAAAGTGGGAAATCCAGGAAGGCTTCAGAAGCCATTTAAACTACAGATTCCTTCTAGGCTGTTTACTTTTCAAGGGAAAGTTACAGGAAACAGTATAAACACATTATTCTTCTGAAGCTAATTCACTAAAAGAAAACAGGTCAATGTAATTTTACTGCTTGCTACAGAGAACTACTACTAGAAAAATAATACCTTATTTTAGCATTTCGCTTTAATTCACAATCCCCCTACTTTAGCCAGTTATTAAAATACTCTCTCCATGTGTTTTGAAGCACTGGGTTTACAAAGTTTGTGGCTACTAAATGCACCCACCAGAAACCACTGCACGGAGTGAAGAAAGCAACAGGAAGAAAAAAAAAAAAGATGAAGGAGTTTCAGCTAGTGGCTTCAAGCTAGAATTGCAAATATTTTTTAATTTTTTAATAAGTTTATTGCAGACGAATATACTTTATATTCTTACAGCAAGTAACAGAACAAGAATACATTCTGGCATAAGCTACTCCATGTTCCAAATCTGCAACACCAATTTTAACACCGTAAGAATGAAATATCTTGTAGTGAAAAGTCTCCAACTATATCACATTGGTTTCATTCTCCAGAGAAAGCAGCAAGTGTGAAGAAAAAGGCACTGGCAGAACTTCTGTTTGTTTTTTTGGGGAGGAACTATCTGTCCTGATTTCGGAAGCAGCAATGACATCCTGGGCATTTTCAAAAAGCTTGGTGAGAACAGAGAATGGCACTGACTTGCACAGAAGAGCATTTAAAGAAAAAAAGAGAGAAAATAAGCACAGCATGAAAGCAAGCTATAGAGAAGTGCTTGCAGAAGCAAGTTTCTAAATGACCATCCAGCCTGTTGGATATCCCAGAGAATGTTTAATTTAGATTCTGGAATGCCTAATGAAAAGAGTGTAATTCACAACAGAAGATATACTTAAATTTACCATCACATGTGTAAGAAAATATTGCAGCATATAAAAGTCACTTCTAATATTTTGTTTTAAAAGGCAGTAAGTATCAATACCCACAAAATATAGCCTGTATTTTCAATGCTCAACTAGCTTCTACAGCCTGAAAGTCTCTATTAATTCCAAAACAAATGGTTTGAAGAGGTCTGTCTCCTTGAGCTGTTTTAAAAAGAGTATCAGTTTTTTATAAGCCATAAGTCTTAAAAATCTTTATTTCAAGCAAATACAAACAATCAAGTGAAGATAATGCCTGCAGGTAACTGTTTGGTTTAGACTGCCATCATTAGATAAAGAGCTACACATCTTTTCCCAGCAAACAATAAAAACTTTGTCCCTACAGAAACGGAACAGTTCCTGAAGTTTGTATTAAAGCCAAGTTTAAATGAGCTGGGTACTTCACAAAGCAATGCTGATCATCAGCAGAGCTATGCCTCACCTGCTATTGTACCAAATGAGGATTTAGAAATAGCTAACACATGGAACTCCATGTTTCTCAGAATAAAATGAAAAGGCTGAAGAGCTTTCTAAGCCCTATTTTCCCACTGAAACAATAGGCTCCACATGCAAGATAACCGAAGATAGGTTTGCTACGCTAAGTGAAAAAGAAAAATCACTTTCATCTCCCAATTCCTCCTTCTAGATTTATGGTGGATGTGGTGCTTTGAAAAGGCTTATCCTTACAGTTTATACCCCAAACCCACTGCTACTGCTGCTGGACAATTAATTCTTTTCACATTTACTGAATTCTGAGCTTATCTGTGCCTACCAGTGATGTATAAAGGAACACACTCCTCCAAATGAGTTTCTATTGGATATACAAATCAAAGTACTACTCCCTTATGGGCGGGATATTGCCAAGTAAACTGTGATTACACTGTAGATAGGAGCATTTGCACTATTGGCACATAGCGGACAAAGATCAGACCAGCTGCAAGATACTGCATGGGAAGGGAACTCCAACGCAGGATCGCAGCTTGTGTAACAAACGCTGGGAGATACAGGCAACTCCAAACAGAACAATTTAAAGCAAGCAGCCAATATCCATTGGAACAGGATGGTCTGAAATGTTGCTACCAAGACACTCATCTAGACATCCAGATCAGTAGCTTGTCTTCATATTCTAGAGCTTTTAAATGACAGCACTGCCTGAGGAGAGCCACAGGCAGCATTGACTCCCAGGAGCCTGATTTGTCAGTGCTGAGTCAGCACCAATAGAAACCTCACTGCTCAGCACTTCTGGGGAGGTCAGTTATCTGCTCCAGCACGAGATTCATTATCTGGACTCATTTCAGAGTCCTCAGACGTCTCCAGGAGGGCAGGTGGGGACTCATCCTAGCACACAGCGAGGCCGGAGGACAAGCAGGTCCATGGCAGGTTGGGGTACGATGGAAACCTCACTGACTAACTGGCAATGCCCCAGATATGGGTGTCCACCAAACAAAAAGCAGCTGCTTTAATACCTTACTATATTGTAAGGTGGAAAACAAAGTATTAAGGATGCCAGAACAGAATGCCCAAAATGCATTTTTAAAATACTTTTACTTTGTTTCTAGTATTTCTGCCTATTATATTTTATTCTATCCTGGGACTTAGACATGGCTCTAAGATGTACCTGGAGTCTGGGGTATATATAAAGACACCTTTTCATTTCAGACTCTGTATAGAACATTGTGCGATGAGAAACACATGCACTCCATGGAGGCAAAACATGAGAAAGATCACCAAATCTGTCATACTACTCAGTGCAGCTGAAAAGCTTTAGTTTTAGAAGAAGCTACCTAAAAAGGCAGCTTATTTGATAGCTGCAAAAGCCTAATCTGGAGCTATCAACACACATCTCATTTTTATTTAAAACTGAAAAAAAGCATTTTCAATACTAAACATTTCCAGACACAAATCCATCATATTTACAAGGAGAAAAATATGGACAGGGAAAGCAGCAAACATGTCTAGACTGAGTTCTTGAAAGCTGCTAGTGTGTTTTAAATAGCTCTGCAGTTTGGCATATTATATTAATCCCAATGCAAGGCATTTGGGGAGAAATTATAAATGAGACAGCCAAAAGATATAAAAGTCATTAATAATTGAGAAATACTAATAAGAGAAGAGCTGTCCTGTTTTCTGCAGATTTCCCTAGATGTGAGCTCCTGTTGTAGGCCAAAACTGTAATACAGGTACTGCCACACTGGATCTGTGGGGATATCTAAACACTACGGATTTAAGTGCTTTCAGTGCTAATTAATGAAAAACACAGGTTGAAGTAGGCCCTTTTTTGTCAAAATATTACAATACAAGAGAAAGGAAATCTAAAATACTGTGGTAAAGACTAGACTTCATTAAATATCAACCAAGATGTAATAGGGAAGATGGCATATTTAATAATTTAAAAAGTTGAAGAAAGGTTTTTACCTAAGTGCTATGCAAATACCTTCCCTTTTACATCTTTGCTTTCACATGTATCCTAATGTAAGTTAGTGCCAACAAGCGGAGAGAAAAACTAACACATCTAATCAGGTTGAGGTGGGGGGCTGTTTGTTTTCAATTTAGCACTTTAGGTCTGGTCTTTCTAGATTCCAGCTCTAAGATTTGATCTGTGCACTGGACTGTTCTCATTAATCTGACAGATCTGCCATCTACTGTATTTTAGCCCCTCACCATCACCACACTTCGGATGTGTGCTTTCCTAGATCATAGGAAGAAAGCAGAACTGGAGAAACAGACCTCCCTATGTGACATGCATCACCTTCTGAGTGAATGGTGAAAAAGGATCAGCTGAAGAAACATTACTTACTCTCCAAGCAGAGCCAAAACCAACCCATGACCAGAGAACAATCTGCTTCAAAACACTTCAGCATGTATGGAAGTCACAAACCTGTTAGTTTCTATTTAAACAAAGTTTCATTGTATAACAAGATACTTCAGGAGCCATTATCTTAGATTAACTCCATATGAAAGCTGGATTAAAAGGTTTTACAAGAATTTTAAACACAGAGGTAGGAAACAGGTGAAAGGTCTTTCTGCCCTGCAGAAAGGCAGACAGCAAGAATAAAACCACCCAGCCACCAGTACAGCACATTCTTAATAAGGACAAAGAGTTGCTTCCCTTCTTATCTAAGACATTGTCCTTGTGAAAACAAGAGCAACGATAGAAACTGTAGATTGAGCTGAAATTAGGAAAACATAGTAGGTAAATGCCTGGTCTCATCTTCATATACCTATGAATTAGGACTGTGCTCAAAAAAGGAAGATTTAAGAGATGGCACACTGCTTTCTCCCAATGCTAACATCTCAGGACCAATTCATGCTGCCAGGCAGCTGAGCATGAAGCACTTACAAGGCACACACCTCAACTGTTCTGTAGGTATTTGCCCAGGTGATGTAGGTTGGCATAAGCTTAAGGGTTAAAAAAGAATATTTTTTTTCAGGAATGCCAAATCACTTCAGAACACTGGATTTCTGATACCGTCCACAGATGTTTAAGTTTCTGTTTCAGGTTACTTTTGAAACCACATTCTTTGTTTGATCAAAATATTTCCAAGTCTGTTTTAGAAGCAAATATTCTGAAATGGATTAAGGAACTCTCAACACCCTGATTTTATGGCACTGCTATACCAGGGATGTAACTCCTTATAGTGCAAGCACAAACAAGGCATTAAACTTACTTTTCCAAAGAAGCCTTTGAAGAACTTCCTTTCCTGGAGGAACAGGGGGGACAAGTCGAGCGCTATTACTGTAGGTAGCTAAAATGTCCCAGGGTTTTCAAACCAACAAGCACACACAGGAATAGGGTTTGGAGGGAAAGGAAGGGGGTTTTAGAGTTATCCATGAGAAGGTGCGACAGGCAAATGTGAAAATAATCCCATGAAAATGCAGCTCAAAGGGCACACACACAATTCTAATGAGCTACTGCCCTGAAATTGGTGGAAAGAAGAAAACCTCAGCCCCAATTTCATGCAAAGTGGTTACTTTATTTTCACTCTCCTTTGTTTAGTCCCTTTTGGTTAGGTTATAAACCAAACTTGGCAGCAGACATGGTGGTTAAACAAGTAAAATACTGTACAGGCTCTTGTGAAATGCAAAGTTCTAACTCCAGAATTGCAGTCAGGTTTGCTCTGTATTGACCACTCTTCCGCAAAGCAAATGTTCTCTATGTTGGAGAAGCATGTATGGCTGATATAAAGCAGGGGTAAGTACTGCTGCATTTTATTCCATGTTTGTTGCTCTGGTTTACATCCTACTCTTATGCTTCACATCTTATGCAGTCTTCTCTGAAGAGCAAGAAATTTCATCTTAACCTCGTGCTGAAACTAAAATACAAATGAGACCCCCTTCTCTTTCTCTAAAGCATTCCAAGGCTTTATGCAATATTTATACAAATACTAGTTATTCATCCTACAACTCTGAATTGATTGGTTGAACAGCCTTTAAAATCAGCTCGGGCAGGCAGAGACAGTTAGGCAAGTGCAAATATACCAAAAGCTGAACTACAATTTCCTAAATTTCTTCAGGAAAGCGATTATACCGATTGCCCAATCCACATTAAGGAAAAGCCAGCACACAATTTTAAGCATATTTGCATGCAGTTTAGTTTACTAGCTTTAATTTGTTACCAGACCATGGAAAGTAAACTACATGGGAGAACACTTCACCAGGCCCGGTGCTCTGCGAGCACAGCCACATGCTGCTTCATGTTTGAGGGAAGCTGATGTGAAGCACAGAGCTGATCCTGCAATCTTTCCAAATTGCTTCAGTTGTAAGAAAGCTCTAGTATAGCATAATGAGGAAGAGGTAGAGAATTGCAGAAGCGACAGGGAGTGTCTCTGTGACAGCCCCTGACCCCACGTTTACACTGTGCAATTCTGACCTGTTCATCACTGATACTACTATATTAAAAGAATTGCCACAAACATCCTGAGGCAGTGTCTGGAGAACTGATTGATAAACAAGGTTATATTTAAATCAAAACTATGGTTCTGACGCAACCCAACAAAAGCCAGGAAACACCAAGTTAAGGAGGGAGTATAAATCACAACTTTGTGTTTCCTGGCCCTGCTGGTGTGTCCCTCTCTGCCCAACGTCCTTTCACAGAACATTTTAACAAGTATCATTTTTTAACTAAGTATCTCATATTTATGTCAACTCAGACACTGGATAAAGAACATCTCCAAGCTCAGCCAGCTGAAAAGCTTAAGAATTTTTGGAGGCAGGAACAGTTATGTATTTGGACAGGATTATGCTGAACACTAGGAGGGGAACTAACGAATTAATCACAATGTAGTGTACATAATGAGAAGGGGTTGGATGCTGCTGCCAAGTTGAGCAATGACTATTGCATTACACTAAGTAACAGCTTTTTAAAGACAGCAAAAGCTAAAGAGATTCACCAGAAGCTACCTCATTTTTAGGTGATGGTTAATTTTGCTCTCAGAAAAATGCTTGTTAAACAAGATTATTTTTTTAAATAAACTAGACAAGGTTAATGGAAAAGGCATCATGCAAAATGGGTTTTAAACAACACTAAGTTAATGTAGTTTAGAGATAACTAATGCATTTTTAAAAAATATTAAATTATGTCTCTTTACCTGCTAAAACAAGAACATATATTAAAACAAATGCATAATTTAAAACAAAAAGTGGCAAGTTAGAAACCAATACTACAAGCTAAAGCTGATTTAAAATCAAAATATAACATGAGAGAGTACACTTTTGTTTTCATATGATGTTCCCACACGTGAGTCAAATGCACTTAAGGCCCTTAAAGTTACTTTCCAGTTGGCACTAAAAATTTTCAATTCAGTGAAACGGTTCTGAAGAAACCATTTAGAGCTTCATGTCCATCTACAAGAATCTTATCAGATACTAAATGTAAACAAAGCTAGCAATATATCTCTACTAAGGGAATAATGTAAGTTACATTGGTAATATTCTTATAAGGAAAAATGCAGGTTCTGTTGATTATATAAACAGGTGTTAATAATAGACTAATAGCTGAATACATGGGTTTCTGATCTATTAATGAGACTGTGATGCCATTTCATCAGACGGAAAATTACAGTACTGTTGGTGTGCAGTTGCAGAACTAGAAAATGGTAACAACAAAGTACAGTGTGGATGAGGGAACCTTGAGCTAAAAGTGGCTTCTTGTACTCAGTTGTCAATTAAGCAATGTCTGAATAAAATGCAAACAACTGATGGTGAGCAAGTTCTGCAAGATGCAGTGCTCAAAACATTACACCACATTAAAGGAGCAGGTAATAAAAAAATCCCTGAAAGGTTACTTTCCACAATAAAGAGACAGAGATATTTGTTGGCATCTTTTCTTTTAAAAAGCAAAGCAGTAATTAAAGTATTCTTAAAGTCAAGATTAACACTGTTCTATATTCTTCTTAGCAAATCCCATAAAATGTTTTAAAATCCAGTAATCAGTCCTATAAAAGAACAGTCTTCAGTTCCCCAAATGAATTATCAACTGCTGTACAACAAGAATTAAGAGGCAAAAATGTATCTATTAAAATAAGAAAAGACAGACAGAACTTAATTTTTGGAAGCTACAGGATACAAATATTTCAACAATTCTGATTTTTACTCACTGGATTTTAAAAACCTACACCTTACCTGCAGAGAATAAAGTTTAAAATAGACCACATACACTTCAACGTCATTTAACCACATTAAAAGTGAAGTCAAGTTTCCTTTAAGCTAGTCTTTCAGTTTGAGCACTGGAGCTCAAACTTGTAATTCTTTCAAAACCAAGAGAAAGCCCATCAAAATAACTATGTACTGTGAAAGCAAGAGACTACCTGAAGAACAATCTGTTTTCTTAACACATTCCTCACATGCTGAAATATCCCCCAGTGTTTGGCTTCTGCTAAAATAAGAGTGTCTTGTACAGAGAAGAGCTTTCAGAAATGGTGATGTCCTAAAGAAATGCCCCTGGTTTTAAACCCACGTGCTGGGGGTGAGGGGCAAGGCTTGAATTGCAGTGAGCAGCTCCAAATGAACCTTGGATCTGATAGAGTCTAGCAACTAAAGCACACAAAGCAGTTTCAGTAATCTGAATCTTCCTCTTGGGGCCCAAAGAGAATTTCACCTCTACTTCGCAACTTCCAACTCTGACAAAGGAGACAAATAGCAATTGCAAGAGATGCACACTTGTATCTGGTGTACATATAGACATCAAACAACAGAAGACATCAAAACTATCTGAAGAATAATGTTAATTTAAGATCATGAGTACATTCATGCCATCCACAATTTGGAATAATGACATAGCATGGAATAGGGAAACTTAACTATTTACTTTCAGAAAATGCTGACCAACTGTAGAAGTTAGGTATCCAAGTCTGACGTTTGAATCAATAATTCAGGTGATGAAGAATCACAGTCCTGGAAATCCAGATTCCAGAAGAAAGCGGGTGCTATGCTTTTACTATGTCTCACTAATTATAGGCTTAGCTACACTTAGCTGGCTTGTGGACTTGTAAGATTTTTATGAATGAGAGAACAGCTACTTCACAGCATAGCTCCACAGGGAAGAGAATGAGAGAAGTTGCATAAAGTAGATACTGCAGTGCTATTTGGTGTGCTAACAAAGTAGTCTGAGAGAATAAAAATCAGAAAG